>JAODAL010000155.1:192500-402812 GCA_025379985.1 Phyllomedusa bahiana
ATAGCAACCAGTCGGCGCTTAGCTTTCATTTTTCCAGAATAGCATGGATAAATCCACATGCCGAATTAAAATGTACTTGTATGATTATGCTTTTGAAAACCGTGTTGTTTTTTGGATTTACAGTCGGCAGTGGCTTGAAACGCGTAGACAGTTGTGTGCCTTTAGTTTTGCTTTTTAATCATGTTTTTAACATGAATTAAATAAAGTGCATTTTTTTCACAACTTTTTTTCCTATGGATCCTTGCTTATGTCTTCAGCTACAGCCTGATGCCTCTTCACTACATCTTTAACGTCAGATTCTGAGCACTTCGGTTTGAGTTGCACAGGTGAGCGGACTTCTTTTTGTCATTTTTTTTTTCTCGCGGTTTACAGTCAAAAACAAGTCCCATTCATTTCTATGGGGTTTTGGACACGGTCACATTAAAAAACCACATACAAATGCTTGGGCACAAGGTTTATAGCAGTTTACATTGACATCAGTAGTAAATTTCCAGGTGTTTTCTATGTGGATTACCACCAAAAGAATGAACATGTGTTTTGTTTTTTTACAGTGAGAAACTGACCGTCGGAAAAAAACGCGTTTTATGAACTACAAAGCGTATTTTCTGTTGCGGTCAATAGAGATGATTTACTTTTAAGTTTTAGATGAGTATTTCCTGTTGGAAACCACGTGGGGTCCGGCTTGAAATACCTGTCGTATGGACAATGTCTGAGAAATAAAAGCAGAACTCCAGTTTCTGCCCTGTTTCCCTGAAAATAAGACCTAGTGCATTTTTAGTTATGAAATTCAGAGTTTGGCTGCTTCTGCTGATGTTTGTGATGAAATCACTGCAGTATATTAATACATGTGGATGTTTTGTTGAACAATAAATGTGAATTATTATTGTTGGAAAAAAAAAACATCCCCTAAAAATAAGTCTTGGCTCTTCTTTAATATAATATAAAATGCTTTAAATTTAATTCTTTAAAATATAAGACACTGTCTAATTTTCGGGGAAACCGGTGTGAGCAATAAAGGCAGTCACTCATTTAGAGAGTTTTCACAAATGAAGCCCTATGTGGTCAGTCCCCTGTCTCTTCCCATGTTCCTTGACAACTCGCTGTTGTCTGGAGCAGATCACTCATTGCAGGACTCAGACGCTCCTGTCCAGGGCACTGGTGAAATGTTCTCCTTGTTTGTGCAAGCTGGGTTTACACACAATTTTGCTGCTCTGTAGACGTTCTGTAAAAGTACACAGAGCTGGTTTGGCCAGATAGATTTACGATCCTTTACACCAGAAACGGGCTCAAACTAGATTGGAAGCTCAGGCTGGCTCATAACCGGCGCAGATTTCAGTTTGATATACATAGACAACCACAGACCCTTTACACTTCTGCCATCAAAGCCTGATGGGTGTAGGTGCAACCCTGGGACCCGCACTTATCTCCGGAACAGGCCCGTGAAAGTGTCAGCTCAGAATGGAGAGCCAGCTCCTCTTGCGCACGACTCTCCATTCTGTTCTGTGGGAGTAGAAGTGAGCACTGTGTTCAGTCAATGGTGGGAACAGCCCTAGATGATGCCTGCACCTCTTCCGAGGTTACCACCATCTGACTCCATGTGTCTTAAACTGGTTTTTAAAGCGCCATTTTCAAGTGAATTCCCCCAGTGTGTATGTATGGTCATGTCGTGCTGAAAATTTTTAACTGGGAATAAAAAAAGGAAATTTTTGTGATCAGAAATCAGTGGTGGAGGCCTTCATGTGTGGGATGGGGGCGGCTTATAAAACGGGAGAGATTTTGATAAAGTTATTCCGTGTGCTGAGTTTTGGGCCACTCAAAAATGTTGTCGGTCAAAACTTTGCAAGGAGGCATCTGTGAATTGAAGGGTTTTCCGGGACTTCTACATCTGATGGCCGATCCCTAAGATATGCTGTCTATATCACATGGGGATCTGACTCTTAAATCTCATTAACTGATTAAAGGGGCCTTGGTGCTAGCTGAAACCATGTACCTGTTCTTGTGTACCAAGCACAGCACCGCACATTTTGGTGATCACTGTGTTGGGTATTGCAGTACAATCCCAATAACTTGAATGGGACTGAATTGCAGAGTGCTGCAATAGCGGCGCCGTGAAAGTGTGGTGGGCGCGGCCGCTGTAAAGTGTGTGTGGGCGCGGCCGCTGTAAAGTGTGTGTGGGCGCGGCCGCTGTAAAGTGTGTGTGGGCGCGGCCGCTGTAAAGTGTGTGTGGCGTGCTTAAAGTGTGGTGGGGCCGCTGTAAAGTGTGTGTGGGCGCGGCCGCTGTAAAGTGTGTGTGGGCGCGGCCGCTGTAAAGTGTGTGTGGGCGCGGCCGCTGTAAAGTGTGTGTGGGCGCGGCCGCTGTAAAGTGTGTTTGGGCGCGGCCGCTGTAAAGTTTGTGGGCGCGCGCTGTAAAGTGTGGTGGGCGCCGCTGTAAAGTGTGTGCGGGGAGCCGCTGTAAAGTGTGTGCGGGGAG
The DNA here is from genome assembly GCA_025379985.1 of Phyllomedusa bahiana. Taxonomy (NCBI): domain Eukaryota; kingdom Metazoa; phylum Chordata; class Amphibia; order Anura; family Hylidae; genus Phyllomedusa; species Phyllomedusa bahiana. The sequence continues at coordinate 194,971 of JAODAL010000155.1, forward strand.
CCGCTGTAAAGTGTGTGCGGGGAGCCGCTGTAAAGTGTGTGCGGGGAGCCGCTGAAAATTGTGTGCGGGTAGCCGCTGTAAAGTGTGTGTGGCGCTGTGCCAGGCAAATAGTGAAGGGGACATAGTGTTTGCCAGAGCACTGCAGCCCCTTCATAGAGCTGATGAGTGATTGTGCAGGGAGTCGAACAACCACCCATCTGATCTTGATAAGGATAGGCTATCCATATCAAAGTCCAGGAAAGCCCCTTTAACTAGGAATCCATAGATGGCATGTGTTTTCTTCTCGCCATGCTTGGCTGGCTCTAGCGCTAGTGTTTACGGTGTGGGGCTGCAGAACTGGTTTATTTTATAGTCTCATGACAAGCAGGTTTACTGGTAACTAGATGTTTATCTCGCTTTTATGATCTCCTGTAAACGTCTTGAAGTTGTCTTTGAGTATAATTTCGTCTGTGCTCAGCTCTGAGTAATGTGCCCACGTTATGCGAGTGTTTATGGGGGAGGCAGATGTGTATATAAATGCCAATGAGCTGGGTAGTTCATTTCAGGCTGGATTCTCGCATGCAGTTTTTGGTGCTGTTTTGTAACCAAAGTCGTGAGTGGCTCTAAAATGTAGGATAAGGAAAGACAGATCTGTCTTTTTTTTTTTTTTTTTTTATCTACTCCTATTTCTGACTCAAAACTGCTTATATGAATCCAGCAAGTTACTGGAAATGTCCATGTCCCATTTTGACGGTTTCTTATTTTGCTATCTTTTTCTAAACTGCAAATCACTAATGTCTATAACATAATCCAAAAAACAAAAAAAAAGTCAGTACTTCCTAGACGATTTAAAGCAAAGTGGCGCAGGCGCACACTAATGTGGCCACAATACAATGTGCACACACAGAAACGGATCAGCAGCACTCAGCCGGCGCTAGGACATGTAAACACTGAATATAATAATTATTTCAGAGTGTATTTCTGCTACATTTTTTATCAAAATTGTAAGCGGCCAATCCACCAACAGCAAGGTGACCTCATTTCACATAGGGTGCTGCACTAAAGAAGCGTTCTCGCCTCTCATGGTTCCTTTCCAGGCCTTTGTAATTTAATTGAAGGTCTCAAATTTAGTGTGGTCCAACTAAAAAAAAAAAAAAAAAAAAATGGGGAAAAATAAGCATATGTGGATTGGTGGCATGCATGACCAAAATGGAGGCAGCCAATCCCCCATGCATACAATTAAAGAAACTCTTAAAACAAAATGGCGCAGGTTGTTCTAAGCTGCCTTGGAAGTGCTGATCATAAAAAAAAACACATGTATCTCCTTGGTCTCCTGTTTGTATTGTCCTCCTTCTGATTGGGGATGTCACCACCGCAGTGGTCACGTGCCTATGCCTGACTTCGGCGTTCAGATGGTTCACTGCCAAAATGGTGAGGTCAAGCAAAGTTACGGGACCGCTGCTCGGTGACAGCTCCATTCAGAAGGATGATGTAAACAGGAGGACGGAGCAGCACCGGAACGGAAGCGAAGGCGGAGGATAGTAGAAGTTTCTACTTTAATGGGTCTTCTCTAAAATATGACTTTTAATATCTCATTAAAAAACCTTACACCAAATGAAGCCAAAAAACACACGTAGATAAATCGATAGCATACAGGTATATCTGACCTATAAACATTCTTATCCCCAATATCTGGAATAAGCACAAGTGATTATAGGTTTCACCGCTAGGTTTAAAATCAGAAACAGTATCTACAAGGGACCACAATGGGCAATAGCTCACGGTTTGCAGTACTCTGGCGTTATGCCTTGTACAAAAGTAGAGGAATAGAATAGGTATACACTCGCCCTAATATAGACTCTATAACAAATCCCTAAGGACAGCAGAGTTATCGCCCCGAAAGGGACGGCCCCACACACACTGACCCTCAACACTCACTAGTAGACCCTACCAAAAGTAATCGCACAACATTGATAATTAGATTGTTGTATCCCAGTCTTCATACTTTATTGGACAGCAGTGTGGCTATAAAAAGAATGTAGTGGACAAACCCTTTAAAGGGGTTGTCTCACTACATTGATTCATCTTACCTCAGTTCTTGGTTGTTTTCTTGGTTTCACTTTGCATTCAGGGTCGTGTTTACTGGCTTCTACTAGGCTGCAGTAGAAGCCAGGTCTGTAGCTATAGCAACCAGTGCTGGCAGCCTATCGGGATAGATCAAACAGGTCTGTAGCTATAGCTTCCTGAGGAGCTGATGCAGCCCATACAAGAGGGGATATCTCAGAATAGGTAGGACACTGTTAATGGACATATATTGCAAAGTGACTTGTTTTTGCAAGATCTTTAACATAAAAAGCAGCGATCCTTATAGTGAGACAACCCCTTTAAGGAGATTAGTATTATAATTGTTAAGGGGCAAGACAAAAACCATTCCATTTGGAAATAAATCTGGAATGCTGGTTGTGTAGTATTTCCTTCTTTGTTTGTAACCGTTGAGTACAGTATGCTCCCATTACTAAAGTACACTAACCATGGGTATACACTGTTTAAAGGGGTTCTCTCACTGTATGTGGGGCATATAGATCTCATTGGGGGAAGCAGATCCCCGCTCATCTCTATAAGACTAGTGCTTTCTTTGCATTACGACCATGGCTGCCCTGGAATTGTACGTTCCTAGCTGATACGGCCGCTGGCCTGGGGTATCCGGAGCAGTTTTTGGTGCAGTCAGCTGGTAACCCCAGAAGCTGCGTATGGAAAAGACATGTCCTTGTGTCACTCTTTAAACTCCATTTACATTGAATAAGTGCATCTGTAGCCACAAGGCAACACCGCCTCAGTGACCTGCTGCCCCTTGTGGGCAAACTATGAACAACAACTAGGCAATCCTAAAAAAAAAAAAAAAAAAAAAGAAACCAATCTCAATCATGTTCATGTCTTTTTGACAGTAGCTCTGGAAATCACCTGTCTAGATTTTTTTCAGTTTGGGTGTAAAGACTCTCCTAGTATCAGGAATTATTTGCAAACTCCCATTCTGCTGTGACACCAATGCTGGGAGTCTTCCCCTGGCAGCTGTGGAAGCAGTGGTGGCCCTGTGTTTTTGCTGCCAGCGATTACTGTGAATGAGATTCCAATTTAAGGTATGTCAGACACTACAGAGCGCTGGGGAAGCAGAATGCAATTGGATCAAGATTCTGGATGCATATCTATAGCACAAAGGATAACCTTGCAAACAGCCCCGGGGATTACGCTGATTATTCTTTGTATGAATGTGAACACATTTCGGCATGTTGGATTTCTTCTGTTTTAATGCACTTACGGAGCTTTCTAAATAATATGTACTGGGCTTTGACAGTGTAAAGCAATCATTCTGCATTATCCAGTTGGCTCTCGTACTCTGGAAGGAGGGAGGCTCATTAACCGGGTCAGGGCTTGCATCTGTAACAGGCTTTGATTGAGATGGCAGAGCTCCGGTTCTACCTGATTCTGCTGCTGTCTTTCTTCTCTGCACACAAGAACACTCGAGCTTTGCCAGAAATCCTTATCTTTCATGGGACTTATTGAGCACCAGCTAATTATGCTGCACATAGTCTATGTGGAATAAAAGCATGCAGGCAGGTAGAGGACAACACTGACATGCAGATTGCCTCTCCTAAGAGAAGAAAAACACACAAAAAACGTCATTATTTTAGTGTAATAACGAGACAATAAGTATTTATCACAGATTCTAAACTCCCGGTGTTGTCACGTCCCATGGTCATATTAACTTCAGCAAAAGATTATGCTTTAAAGGGTTTGTCTCACTACATCATTTCATCTCAGCTCAGTCCTGTTTTCACAGTTAAATTGTTTAATTCAGTGGCGTGTCTGCTGACTTCTACTGGTTTGCAGTGACGAGCTGCTGAGGACACTAGTTCTGTAGCCATAGCGACCAGTGCTGGCAGCCTATCAGAGAGAGTTTAACAGGTCTGTAACTATAGGACCCGTGCTGGCATTCCCATTATGAGAGCGTGAACAGGTCTGTTGCTATAGCAACCAGTGCTGGCAGCCTATCAGGAGAGAGTGAACAGGTCTGTAGCTATAGCAACCAGTGCTGGCAGCCTATCAGGAGAGAGTGAACAGGTCTGTAGCTATAGCAACCAGTGCTGGCAGCCTATCAGGAGAGATTGAACAGGTCTGTAGCTATAGCGACCAGTGCTGGCAACCCATTATGAGAGAGTGAACAGGTCTGTAGCTATAGCAACCAGTGCTGACAGCCTATCAGGAAAGATCAAACAGGTCTGTAGCTACAGCAACCAGTGCTGACAGCCTATCCGGATAGATCAAACAGGTCTGTAGCTATAGTGACCTGAGGAGCTGATACAGCCCGGACAAGAGGGGATATCTAGGAATAGGTAGGACACTGTTAATGGACACATATTGCAAAGTGACTTGTTTTTGAAAGAACTTTAAAATAAAAAGCAATCCTTGTAGTGAGACAACCCCTTTAAATCTCTCTGGAATATCATAGACCAGGTCTGCACAAAATACTGCCTGCCATACTATCAGTTTGGGGATGATCCCCACCAGCAGTCTGGCCGGTATTAGCCCCCATTGCATACCAACCTGTGCAGGTCTGTCATAGATGGTGAATCTGTTTCCATGAAAGAGACACTACCATGACATTTTTTTTTTTTACATATTGACAAACATTAGATGATTTTTAGGGTGTGTTATTGTGCTGCAATGTGCCCGAAGTACACCCCAATAATATGGTAAAATCATAGTTCTCATTGAGTGCTATGATAATCTGACACTTTACATCGTAAGAACAAGTGACATGGGACAGTGAAATTGAATGAGAGTCGGGCCGGAGCGCTGTTAAGTACGTGATAGAGGCAGTAAGGCTTGATGGTATTTTTCTAGGCCACTAAGGACCCGATAAAGGCAAATGTTATCAGGGGGACCTGGTAAGTATGGAGAAAGCTGGGATCCCCCTTCCACCACGCACACTGCAGTAGAAGATAAACCCATTATTGTTTTTGAGACTTTTTTTTTTTTTTTTTTTTTCCTGCTGTTTTGGGTGAAAAAATGCGCCAAAATCGGTGTGGACATACCCCCCAAAGAAAACAAGAAACCCGGGGAGAGGTCCAGCAGGCAAGTTGCTGGAACACCGAAGTCCAGGGGCGAGTAAGGGGAAGTTCATACGGTGTTTTCTAGATGCGTGTTTGGATCTGTGTTGCGGACCCTAAACGGACCCAAACACACATTTAACAACGTGCAGTGTGATTTACATTAGTTTCAGTGTAAAACACGCATCGCCGTTCAGACGAGGGATCACAGGAGCGTGTTTTACATGCGTCTTTCGGATCCGTTCCAAGAATTGACATGTCCATTCTTGATCCGTTTGCCGCAGCAGACGCCCTATTTAAAACTATTGGGTGCGTTTCTGCTGCAGCAAAAACGCATCCAAACAGGCAGCAAACATTGGGTACGTTTTACGCGGCGCTTTTCAATACGTTTTTTGGATTGAAAAATGAAAGTGTATCCAAAAATGTTGAACATACCGCAAGTGGTGTTTTTTTATTTTTTTTATTTTTGCTCTTAGGGGCTCGGCAGCATACTTTTACTAACAAAATGGGAGGGGGGGTGACCTTTTTGAACTGAGACCATATAAAGAAACCATTCATCATAATTTACAAACTGCATCATTTACGCAGTGTACTTACATGACTTTAAAGGGGTTGTCTCACTACAAGGATTGCTTTTTATGTTAAAGATCTTGCAGAAACAAGTCACTTTGCAATATATGTCCATTAACAGTGTCCTACCTATTCCTAGATGTCTCCTCTTGAATGGGCTGCATCAGCTCCTCAGGTCGCTATAGCTACAGACCTGCTTGATCTCTCCTGATAGGCTGCCAGCACTGGTTGCTATAGCTACAGACCTGGCTTCTACTGCAGCCTAGTAGAAGCCAGTAAACACGCCCATGAATTCAAAGTGAAACCAAGATAACAGGACTGAGGTGAGATTAATCAATGTAGTGAGACAACCCCTTTAATCCTGCCTATTCTTGAGTTGCAGTGATTAGCGTTAAGGGGTAAAGGGAGTTTTTAATTGCATATTACAGAAGGTTCAAACAGCGACTGCACTCTGCTTCCTGCTCTGGAGGAGCCATTGCTGGGAATTCCCTTATTACCTGGAATACTCGACCATAAAGGAAGCTGGGATTATAGAGACGTATTAGTTAATTGCCTATAATGCAATCCTCTATACTTGAGTGTGATGAATCTGCTCTTCAGAGTATCATCGTTTCTTTCATGCCTATTTAATATCTGCTAGTAGTGACCCTACTTGTCTCCGGTGGAGAAGCTATAATTAGCATATAGAGCGGTAAACTTGACTCTTGCACCTCCAGCAAGGTGGGGGTACCACCCCGATTCAGTGTTTGGAGCTCTCGCCTGCAGCCACCGTCTATTGTGCCAGCGGAAAATGTGCATAAATTGATAGAACAGATTCCAAGAGTTTTCTTCCTTAGACAGGAGGCCGCGTTCTACCCAAGGCGCTAATGATCTGATTTGTTTTAACCCTCGCCGTCCTGTGGGGAGCGCCGCGCCGGCGTTTGCCCTCGGGCCTGAAGACGAGAAGAAGGAGTTAATGGCAGGAGCTCCTGATGCAGTGTATTTCTGGTCCTCTGTGGCGCTGTGCTAAATTGGGCCTGTTTAGGATTAACTGAAATATATTGCAGCAGGAATAATGAATGCAGTGGATGGGTTTCTGCTGTTATCAAAATCCATTAACACGTTTTTCTGTGCTCGAGCGCCTTTCATTGTTCATTTTTATGGTTCGTGCTGTAGCAGTTTTAAGAAATAATATCCACTCTGCTGATACAACTGTTTCTGAGCACTCACAAAACAATGACGATACTTCAGCAGAAAACATCTTCTTTTTTTTTTTTTTACTTTTGTATATCTGTTGGTCTTAACAGTGTTGTCCCAATGGTGTCCCTATATGAAAGGGGATGTCTGACGTTGGCGAGAGCCTCATTTTAACCAAAAACTGCGCCATGGATGTCTATGGGCAGCGCCTGGTATCGCCACTAAGCCCAACTCCCTTCATTCAATAAAGGGCAAAGCCCATAGAACAGAGGTGCATGAAATTTTCTGGTCTAAGGGCTACTTTGTCCTGTTGTACCTCACTGGGGCCTGAATAAATCTTAGAGAGGCATTCCCCATCTGAGATCTGTATGGACCTCAATTGTAATAACTGAGAGGTCTTGGTTCCATTTTAGGGATCTGACAGAAATCCGAATAGGGGGTTCCCTGCTTGGTGCTACAGAGAGCATACCCTGATTCCCCGAAAATAAGGCAGTGTCTTATATTAATTTTTGCTCCTATGGACGAGCTAAGACTTATTTTTAGGGGATGTTTTTTTTTTCTAGGAACAATAATTCACATTTATTGTTGAACAAAAAATAAACCTGTAATAATGTTCTGTAGTGATTTCATCACAAACATCAGCAGAAGCAGCCAAACTCTGAATTTCTTAACTAAAAATGCGCTAGGCCTTATTTTTGGGGAAACAGGGTATGAGGCGCCTGTATTCATTTTAGCTTTTGGAGGTTACAAAAGTGGCTGTTTCACAACCATAAGGCTATGTCCACACTGCATAAGAAAACTATCGTATCTTCGGCGCTTTTCGTTTTAAAAGCGCCGAAGATACGATCGTTCCTGCGGCCCCATAGATGGCAATAGGAAAGACGAGCTGCTGTCTACACAGCTCGTCTTTTCTCTGCTCATCTTTCGGCAGTGGCGAATTATATAACATGTTGTATAATACGCCGCCGCTTCTCGTTTTCTTGCTGTCTTCCCATACAATACAATTGTATGGGGGACGTCAGGAAAACGAGAAGCGACTGCGGCTTTTGTCACAAAGCGTGACAAAAGCCGCGGTCCTGCATCGGAGAAAAAAACGGCCGCTTTTGAGCTGTTTTTTGTCTGTTGCAGTGTTGACACAGCCTAAGGGGTCGTTTACATGGCAAAGGGCAAATATCGGTCGGAAATCCCGACCGGTATTTGCTCTGTTTAGGGGCCGTGTACAGGGCTGCAGGGGGACGGCTTTTCTTCGCGGTTTGCGGCGAAAAGCCCTCCCCCCTTCGCATTGACAGGTTCATTGTCCGTCCGAAAACCGGGTGGAAGAATGAACATGTGCGATGTTTTTAGGAAAACATCTGCAAAACCGTCTGAAAAACCTGACCGTGGGGACAAGCCCTAAGGGTCCGTCCCTACAGCAAAGGTTGCAGTTGGTTTTACAGACTTTTTGTCGGATTTGAAAACCATCTGTAAAGCGAATGTCAGCCTTTTACATTTAAATAGGAAATCCATGCAGCATGGATTTTCCACCGGATGGTTATGGACACCGCCGGGGTAACGAAGAACTTAGAACATGTTCATTCTTCCGTCCGGTTTTCAGGCAGAAAATGAACATGTGGGTGCGAAGGGGGACAGCGTGAATCTGCAAACCGTGGACAAAAGCCGCCCCCCATACGTGCCAAAAAAAGACAATATACCGGTTGGAAAATGTGACTGATATTTGGTCTTTGCCATGTAACCGCACCCTTACTAGAGAGAACAGCACACATGTATGGCCTCCTCTCTGAAGTCCAGACCTATAAGACAATTTTTGTGGTTTATCTTGTGAATCTGCCATGATTGTGTCAAATAAATACTCCTTTTGAGGAAGAAATCCAGAGATGATGCAAAAATATTGTTTTTTTTTCTGGATTGCACAGTTAGGTTGCCTAAAATATGATATACAGCCATAACCGTGCTGCCATAACAGTGCCAGCCATACCGTGCCATCAGTTGAATGCAGCTGTCAGAAAATGAATATTACTTTCTAAAATATGGGAACAGAGACAAAGCAGGTTTGTGTCTTGCTGGCTGAGGGACTGTGCACCCCTGCCATAGACCATTTTTCTATTTCTGGGGATAGAAAATGATCTAAAATCGGACATCTCCCTTACTATGTGAGGTATTCGTTGATACAGTGGCCATTATATTCGCAAGCTCGCAAACCACAACAAGGGTCCTCATTAGCTTGCAAGTCCCTATACTAAACACAGAAACTAATTCGCAGAAATATGGAACATTATTTACTCAAAAACACAGACCCAAGTCCATATTTACAGCTCAGTGGCTGGACAACGAACCATTCCCAGTCGGAGGCGATATAAGCCCCAGTATCACATGGGAGAAATATAACAGGTGCTGATAACTAAGGAGCAGTTGCTCACGCACCCATCCCCTAGGAGAGCTTACCATTATTTGTGCAGTCTCCCCTGTATGATCTTGTGGCGTTTCTGCATACTGGTGTGAACTGGTATTTATCCAATGTGCAGTTTATTATTCCGTTACACTCCTAGTGGATGGGTTTGTGAACATCTGCTCATTAGTTATGTTTCTCCCATGTGCCACTGGCACTTATATTGCCTCCTACTGGGTTTAGTTGGTTGTCCAGCCATTGAGCTGTAATTATGGACTTGTGTTTGTGTCATTGCTTGTTATGGTACATTCACACTGCTGATTTTGGCACGGATTCGGTGCTGGATGTGCCTCAGTATCCGCGTCCAATCTGACTGCAATTCACATACAGTGTTTCTAATGGAAAATTCTCCTCGTCGTGCACACATTGCTGATTTTCCTTGACGCTGGAAAAGAGTTGATGACCAGCTTTGAGGTAGATTCTGTGCTAAATCCTCCATCACATTAGGCTATGTCTACACTGCAGTGGACAAAAAACGACCAGAAAACCAAATACTAAATTCGTTCATAAAGCAGTTTTTTTTCGTCCAATACCTATAAAAACCATCTGGAAAAACGGCAGGTTTTTTTTTTGTTTTTTTTTTTTTTTTTTTTGCAGAGATGCACAGCATTGTAAAAAAAAAAAAAATGCTGGAAAAAAACCCAGCGTCAAATCTCCGCCTACAGGTGCGGATTTAAGACTAACATTCAACGCGGATTCAGCCCTAAAAATTTCAGGATCCAAATCAGCCGTGCGGACATACCTGAAGACTCCATACACAGCTGGGTCTCCTTAATAGGAACCAAAAGCAAAAAATATAATCACTTAAAGAGGTGGTTTCCCCCATGACTTTTGCTCTGGTTTCCGCTCATCTAAAGTTCCTGGTCCCATCTAGACCCAGAAGAAACGGAAAGGCTCACGGAGTGGAGGCAGGTCACCTCTGTGGTCTCTGGCTGAGCAGGCTTCTCCAGCCATTTCTTACATCTAGAGAGGACACGTCATTGGAGGCCCTGTGAGCATTGAAATGGCAGTGGTGGTGGTGAAGTGATGTGTGTAATACTTGTATTATTTTGTTACCCAGTATTCCCCTGTTTCAATGACTTCTTCCGCTGGACAATCCCTTTAGCACATGTATTCTTTCACAGCTGTGAACAAGGACCCTGTGAGGTCCGACACGTGTCGGCGTTGTCGACTATGTTATCACTATCCTGTTAACTTTTTTTTATATCAATAACATTCGTGGAAAGGACTCTGGATATCCTGTGTTTGGATCCATGTGCATAGTAGTGAGCAGAAAACCTGGTGTGATTGAGACAAAGGGAGCTCTCTGGGAATATTTGTAAGGTCATGAGTGCACAGGACGTTCACACCCTGTAATACATTGTGCGTCGCATTTTTGCTCCCAAGCTTTGATCTCGAGGATCTGTGCTTGGAGCTCTTGTAATTGTTGACGTATTACGTGTCCGCAGAAGAGGAATTCGTACATGGAATACTTCCTTCTAGGGTTGAAGGTGTTACCAAAGCTCAACTTCAGCTACAGCACATGGCAGATGAGTCAGTGAGCAGTGGCTGGCTGTGACACGTACTGGTCCTGCTCCACTCCGTTTTGGATTCCTCTTCTATGACGTCTGTCGAAAACTTTTATTCAAGATCATTCCATATTTTTTTGAAATTGGAACTTGTGTGTTACGTGGATTGAATGCAGTATTCAGCAGGGCTGTGTTCACATCTGCATTCTGCTATTCATTCCGTTATGTTATAGCAGTGTTTCTCAACTCCAGTCCTTGAGACCCACCAACGGGTCATGTTTTTAGGATCTCCCACAGAATGCACTGACAATAATGATATCACCTGTGCAGAATGCACTGACAATAATGATATCACCTGTGCAGAATGCACTGACAATAATGATATCACCTGTGCAGAATGCACTGACAATAATGATATCACCTGTGCAGAATGCACTGACAATAATGATATCACCTGTGCAACACTGAGGAAATCCTGAAAACTTGACCTGTTGGTGGGTCTTGAGGACTGGAGTTGAGAAACACTGTGTTATAGGAACATAAAACAGACGTGTGACAAATCCATCACGTAAGGCACCCTGTGGACCCCATTGACTTTTACTGGGGTCTGTCCGGTCCCATCATGGTTTCCATTGTTTTAGTGAAAAGTTTCCCATCAAATGCAATGCAGTCGCCAACAGACATGTAAACAGAGCCTTCTATTAAAAGGAGTTACCTACCTAACTTTTGTATGTTTTATTCCTACAATATGGAACATTTAAAATAAAAGTACAAAAAAACTACTTATACTCTCCTTTCCCACCACCTCCATTCCAGCGCCGAGCTGTCCTCACCTACCACCGGCCTTTTTTTTTTTTTCCTCTTTTCTTTTGGATGGGAATGTCCCTCTTGCAGCCACCGATTGGCTGCCTATGCCACTGCTGGACGTCACCAGTGAGCTGCCCGACCAGTGAAGTCAGACAATAGCACGTGACCACTGCAGCCAATCGGCGGCTTTTTTTTTTTTGTAATGTATTTTTGCCCAGCAAGGACTTCATAAAAACATTGTGTTTTTTTTTGTGCGTCCTCCTGAGTTGGGATAGTTCTTCCATCATGTACTGTAGTTTCATGCCAGGTTTTCTCACCATGTAGTTTCACGCCAGCTTTAGATTTGCACTTCCTGGTCAGGCGGTGGGTGGCTCTATGCCAGGGATTGGCATATCGCCTCTGCTGTTCCTAGCTATTCCTGTTAACAGTGGCATGGCTGGACGGGATTTATAAAGTGTAGTACACAAGGCTACAGAGCTGTAAAGGGAGAAAACTTGTCATTTAGGTAAACAAACTCCGTTGCTAGAGAGAAGACCCTGCAGGGAGTGACTCACCTTGGTCGAACTGACTGACTTACAGCAACTTGTATCAATCAGATAAGAGCCAGAGTACACAAGTTTATCTAGGTTAACGACCACCTTTCCCTCCTTAGAGGAGATACATTCTTGTTTCTCCTGACCAAAGCAAAATCAAAACAGCAATATATTTAGTAATAGTCTTAATTTACCTTTCTCTACATGTCAGAAGCTCATCATTGTGGTGGAAAACTGCTATAGTGCACACATGTATAACGACCGGAGTGCCAACCTAAGTTTTTGTTGTTTTCCCTAACACTACTCGCCAATACCAGATCTCGTCTGCTGGTGGTCACCACCACTATCACACTTCATGTGAGTTGAAAGCTACATCTAGTTTCCTACTTCCGAAGCTTGTTGGCCAGGGCCATTTAGAGCTTTCCCTTTCCCATGATCCCGTTATCACTCCTTGAGATGAGATAATCCTCCCACAGTGTACATTGGCTTTAGCGTGGCCTTCTTGGAAACATTAGTGGGTGATATCATGCTGTATAATGACCTCATTGAGGACCATCGCTCAATGGCAAAAGCTCTTGAACTGCATGGAAAAATATCAGTCAATTTTTATATTCATTTAATGTATGCATGTATGTAGACGGATGTACCAGCTGAGGGGTGTGCCAGTCTAAGCAGGAAAGTTCATGTTTTGTTAAAGGGGTTTTGCCACGATCTCATTTCATACCTCCGGCATCCAGCTCTTCAGCTCTGTGTGCTCAGAAGGGGGCGTGTGTGATTTGTTTGAATTGCATATCATGTGACCCAGCAGGATGACATCATAATTCCTTTCCTCTCTAGTCAAAGGTCTGTATGTACAGAGCTGTGAGTAGCTCAGAGGTAAAGTCTTGCCTCCAGGCACAAGGGTCCTAGGTTCAAATCCCTGCAGGAACCAAGCCTGTGTTTTTTTGTTTTTTTTTTCTCTTTATCAATGCACAGACCTCATTGAGATTTATTTTTTATTTATTTGCACTGTTGACTAATTACTAAGGAGTACAGAGGACGGGAGTAGAATGACAGCACCTGGGGTTTGAACACTTAGTAGCTGCCTGAGAAGAGAGGTGATGTCTGAGCATGTGCGACCAGGACTGAGGAGCTCCCAGCCCTGGTCATATCCCCTGGAGACGAGCTGTAAACAATGGATCACTAAAGGAGCAGCTAAAACAAAAATGGTGCAAAATTTTTAATAATAACGAATGGTGAAAATGTTTATTTCATTTGCAAGCTTCCCACGTCAATGTTAATTTGTGGCAAAACCCCTTTAACCCAACTGATCTATATCAGCTCTCATCTGGTGGTGTTCAACATCACTGTTATAGCTTGTAAAATTGAAAAAATGGTTTGTCTAATGGAAAAAAAAAAAGTCATGGCAACCCTCAAGCTGGCCACCATCAGTTTTTGCGCTACCACTGGGACGTGATCCTTCGAGTATATGAAAGTCGGCGTCCTTTATACGTTTTTGCAATACGTCAAACGCATCCGAAAACATACCGCAAAGTGTGCTACATATTTGGATACATTTTCTGGACTAAAAAATGTATCCCTATAGTTTCTATTGCCTTTTCAATGAGTTAAACAGATCAAGTAGTGACATGTCTATTCTCTGAACGCATCCGTTTAACGCAAAAACGTATGTAAAACACGTATTGTCTAAACGACGATACATATTTTACATTGAAATCAATGTAATCACATTTGACCATTGTTAAATACTAGGTCAAACATATTTGACAAACGCCGTGTGAACATATCGTTAGACTGGACTGTAAGGCCGTGTTCACACGGCTTATTCACGGCGGATTTGTGCGCCGTATTGAGCGCACAAATCCGCCGTGAATACGGGGCGGGGCGGGGCTGGAGCGCGGCGGGGGCGCCGCTCCTGGCCCCATAGACGATGCATTGTTTACGGCGCGTCCGCGCCGTAAATAATGTGCATGTCACTTTCTCCCCCGCGGCGGATTTGCCGAGCGGGGAGGAGCGACGGATTCCACTGTTCTCTATGAGAGCAGTGGATTACCGTAATGACTCCGACGGATTGGCGCCGTATTGAAGCGCAAATCCGACGCGGAATACGGCGCCAATCCGTCGGCAAATAAGCCGTGTGAACGGGGCCTAACACTGTGGACTTTGAGTCACAGAGTTGGTATCTCTGCTAAACTATTGTGTGTAAGGGTGCTTTCACACAGCGCAGTTTTGGTGCAGTTTTAACTGCGCTCCAATTAAACTGCCTTTATTACCAGCAAGCTTTAAAGGGGTTGTCTCACTACATTGATTCATCTCGCCTCAGTCCTGTTTTCTTGGTTTCATTTTGAATTCAGGGGCGTGTTTACTGGCTTCTACTAGGCTGCAGTAGAAGCCAGGTCTGTAGCTATAGCAACCAGTGCTGGCAGCCTATCAGGAGAGATCAAACAGGTCTGTAGCTATAGTGACCTGAGGAGCTGATGCAGCCCATACAAGACGGGATATCTAGGAATATGTAGGACACTGTTCATGGACACATATTGCAAAGTGACTTGTTTTTGCAAGATCTTTAACATAAAAAGCAATCCTGGTAGTGATACAACCCCTTTAATTACTTACCTAAACTGTTTGGAAAGTGAGCAATCAATCAGTGTGTGTGTGTGTGTAATCCACAAGACTTCAAACACAGCCATTGATTACTTACTTGAAACACCTTTCTGAACAATTTAGACAACTGAAAGAAGCTTGCTGGTAATAAAGGCAGTTTAATTGGGGCAGTTTCAGGGCACGTTCTCACGGCACAGGATAAATACCGGTCGGTTTGTCGGACGGTATTTGTCCTGTTTTGTGTCCGTGCCCACGGCCGCAGGGGGGACAGCTTTTCTCCGCAATGAGCGGAGAAAAGCCCTCCCCCTTCACATTGGCTTGCACAGATTCTGTCCGGAAACCGGACGGAAGATTGTGCTAGCTGCGGGGTGTTAAACTGCGGCCCTCCAGCTGTTGAGAAACTACAACTCCCATCATGCCCACTGTTATAGATTATACAAATGCATGATGGGAGTTGTAGTTTCCCAACAGCTGGAGGGCCGGCAGTTTGACACCTGTGTGCTAGCACAATGTTTTATGGCCGGACCACGGGAGGAAAAACCGCCCGACAGAAAACCCGTGCAGTGGGGACTGCTGCACGGGTTTTCCATAGAGCCCCATTGTGCTCATTCAGGCGGTCTGAAAAACCACAAACCGGCCGAAAACCCGTGCCGTGGGGACATGCCCTAAAACTGCGCTGTGTGAAAGCCCCCTTAGGACATGTTCACCCGGCGTTTCTTAGATGCATGTTTGGATCCTTGTTTCGGACCCAAGCACGCATCTACCAATGTGCAGTGTGATGTACATTGCTTTCAATGTAAAACAGGCATCAGCGTTCAGACGCGTGATCTCCGATGCGTGTTCTACGTGCGTCATTCTGATCCGGTCCAAGAATTGACATGTCAATTCTTCATCCGTTTAATGCAGCAGACGCCCTATTTAAAGCTAAAGGGTGTATTTTTGCTGCACAGAAAACGCATCCAAACACGCAGCACACTTTGGGTACGGCTTTGGATACATTTTACGCAGCGCTCTTCAATACGTTCTTCAATCCGAAAAACGCCATGTGAACATCCTCTTGGAGCGAGTGCACCTCAAAACCCCACACGCCTCAAACGTATGGTTGGGCTGGAGTATTAATTTTCACTAGAAAATCTGTGAAATATTGTAAGCATGTGGATCTTAATGTTCAGGTTGCAACATCTGGTTCTTTGACCCTTTTGTAATGAAGTGAAAATCGAGGAGAAACCTTAGACTTTTTATTGATGTGCGTTTCATAGGGGAAAACGTAAAGAACCTCAGAATCCAGATACAAGGGGTTTAACCATGAAATACTTGCCTTTTGAACAATGCAGAACATGTGTGTGATTTAGCATTGTGCTCTGGGGTTTTGTGTGTGTTCCCCGCTTTAGCGAGGTGGGTCTCAGTAGCCAAATATCTGAGGAAATTTTAGTGGGTTCACATATTGTTCCTTTTAAAGGGTTTCCTGGCAAATTTTTATTTTTAATATCGCACGCAGATCATTCTAGTAAAAGGCCTCCACGCACCTTTATATGCCAACTGTATTGCCCATCTCTCCCCACAAGTCCTCTGAAGAATAATGGGGAGGGGGTGCACTTGTATATGGCAGTATTTTGCTTCCATTTCTTAGGCGGATAAATTTAAAGGAGTTTGTCTCATTACAAGCTTTCAGCCTAAGTCAGTGAGCCTGGCAGTTGATTTGAGGGGCGTGCTTCTTGTCTGCCTCTTCTCCTCCCTCTCCCCCCCCTCCCCTCAGCACACAGAAAGCTCTCCTCTGTAACTTCTATACAGGGGGGGGGGGGGAGGGGGTTTGCTGCCAGAGTTAACCCTGTGTGTGCCTGCCTAGGTCTGCTGCAGCTCTTGCTGCTCGGCTCCACAGTCAGGAGACAGGAGAGGGCTGATCTATGAGTGTGGAGCCAGAGCAGGGGGGGATGCAAGTGTTCCTATACCCCCTGCTTAGCATACAAATCTGCACATCTCCAGCAACAAACAGACCCTGTCAGAACAGACACAGGGCAGCTGTGAAGTGTTACTATACTCAGGATGTGTCACTAGTACACCAGAGCATGAAGCATTCACATGCCCCCTGATCTGTATAGTATTAGTATAGTTACAGCTCCACAGACACATCATGATTATAGTAACACACAGGGTCACTGCTGTCACATCTATCTGTGTAGAGAGCAGGATGAAGCAGGCACACACAGGGTTAATCCAGGCAGCAGGGCCACAGAAGCCAGAGCCCTCCTCCCCCCTCCCTCTACTACAGAAGCATTCTGTGTGGGAGGGGCTCTCTGCTCCTCTGCTCCTACCTGTATTCCTGAAGGTGATGAGTCATACAGACCTGACAGCCAGTGAGATAAGGATCAACAGGTCGGCTGCTATAGAGATTTGAGAAGCTGATGCACTCCTACTAACAGGGCTTACTCAAAATCAGTAGGACATTTGTAATGAACATATATTGCAAAGCTGCTTGTTTTTTAAGGATCTTTTAATTAAAACCCAATCATTGTAGCGAGACAACCCCTTTAAGGGCAAGTCCGAAACATAGAAGAGGTGCAGATCTTTCCATTCTACTTTTACGTTGGTTCCACCTACCTCGACGTACCTCTGTTTGTTTGAGAATGGAGATTTTCAAAGGGGTGGAATAATTAGGATCTGCACTACGTGACTCACGAATACTCGTGTATGAAGCTGAAATAGTGCTTCACACTGTTGGACCACCCTGATTTTATTTTATTGCTGGGGAAGTTAACAAAGTATTCGAATGAGAGGATATTTGGGCTGTCACTATTGGCTGGCCATAAACCTCAGATATTTATCCATAGATCATATGTGGTTGCACCTTATTTTGGCATCTCTGGAGCATGACCACCACCAATGTCAGATTGTCGGCATATATCACCCAATTAGGCAAGGTCCGCCAGTGGTTACATAGTACGGTTGAAAGAAGACACGTGTCCATCAAGCTCAACCAAAGGTGGGTAAAATGTGGGTGAAAGGAGGGAGACAAGGATTTTAATTCCAGCCTCCCCACTGGTTAATGCCCTGAAACCCACAAGGCAAGAACCAATCTGCTCCAAGGAAGACCCCATCTCTGACCCCAGAGCCGCCACCAGCCAGATCCAGAATATTACACAGCTACATACGCATTAATATTCTTTAGTTCCAGGTAGGTATCTAAACCTTTCCCTGAAATCTCTACAGTTCCTGCTGTGACCAGCTCCTCAGGCGGCTATTCCAAGATTACAGTTCTTACAGTGAAGAACGCCCTTCTCCTCTGGAGACTGAATCCTTTTTTTCTCTAGTCAAAGGGGAAATGTCCCTTGACTTTTGAGGGGGCTTTACTTGAAATGATTTCTCCCCATACTTTTGGTAGGGACCATTTATATATTTATATAAATTAATCCTGCCCCCCCCCCCTCCCCAAGCCTTCTTTTCTCAAGACTAAATAAGTTAAATTCTACTAACCTCTCCTCATAACTAAGGTGCTCCATTCCCCTATCTGCTCCATATCTGTAGACTGTGGTCTACAGATAAATATCATCTTTAAATGGCCATGCTTGAAGGGGTTATCTCACTATGCAATTTTTAGAGCCAAAGGCTGCTTTAGATTCATGCTTCACCACTCTTCCTGGTCAGACTGTGGGTGGTTCTACAGCAGTGATAGCATATCTGCTCCGTATTCCCAGGTTTTCTAATTGCACTGACATGACTACAGGAGATTTAATCTATATGACAGTGGGTGTTAGCTCTCAAAGTAAATACTTAAAAGTAATTGACCTCTAAAAACAAAAAGATGACACACTTGGTTCTCATACTGCCGTCCTGTGGTGATGTCACCACAGGGGAGAGCAGGACGGTAGCCAGAGACACCTGTATGCATTCAAATAAAATGTCTTGCCTCCTGATCAGGGCAATATCTTTAGAGCAATGTATTTGGAAAAGTCTCGATTTAATGTTCCCTACCTGTTGAAAGCTAATCTTTGTAGTGAGACAACCCTTTTAAGAATTCGGCTAAAAGCACCAATTAATCTTTGTCGAGTTGTTGAGATTTTATCTACTCTGAGTGCACGCAGGTTTCTCTGGTTACCGTCCTGCTCTCCCCTTCTCACTAGGCGCTTTCTTATCTGTGAACAGGGCGTGACGTCACTACAGGTTGGCACACAGGCCTGCCAGCAGCTTGAGGACAGTGTGTTAGCTCTAACAAACAAAGGAGAGTAATTACTGTTGATTTTCTTTGAGCTCTGAAGCTCTCTGCACTAGAGATAAGATCTCCTACTCTGTCAGTGCAAGTAGAACAGCTGTGAATACAGAACTGATATGCTAATCACTGCTATAGGACCACCCACAACCTGACCAGGAAAAGACAGGAAGCATGAATCTTAAGTGTGTTGAGACATCCCCCTTTAAGACCAGATTATCTGTAGGGTTTTCTAGTTTTTTTCCCACAAATGGTAGAGCACAAGGCATTTCATATGTGATTTCACCCTAGCTCAGTAGTACAGTTGCTGAAATGTAAAGGTTTCCGTTCTCTGTGCTCCAGGGCTGGAAAGCATCTGTTAGATGGACAGGAGCTTGTAAAATGTATTTGATAAATTATGCAATGCAGTCAATTTTTTCTCTGAAAGATTAATAAAGGCTAATGGCCGGGAAGTGCGTCCACCTTCACAAGGTTCTCCTTTAGTTTACATGTCCTTACACACATTTTAGTACAAACATTGCTTATCTGTCTAGTTTCCTTCTGTTCTTCTTCCAAGTCCAATTTTATCAACAATGGCATTTTTGGCTCCTCTCCCTGATTTCCCTGCATTTTACACAAAGGTGATCTAGGTTGTTTCCAAGGGAAATGACCATTGAGTGTGTCTTTATGTTTTTGACAGTCTTAAAATTTATTCTTGTTTTTATGCTGTTTGTGCAGATTTCGGCTACTTTTGTTGACTGTACACAGTTATGGCACAATGTGCTTCATCAATCACTAGTGCTTAGGGTGAGGACACGCAAGTAATCATCTGCATGTGGCCTCCACTGGGTGTGGATTTCAAGTAGATCATTAATGGCTGCGTGGTATTGCGATGGGCCCATAAAAAACCGCTTGGCGTTTAATCCTTTTTTAAGGCGTGGGGTTACTGGGTATTGGAGCTGTTGACAAGTGTTTTGTTTCATCCCCAAAAATTTCATTTGGTGCTATGTGGACCCTTAAAAATGGGTATTTGGGTTATTGACTTTAAAAATTTATGAGTACCGTTTTTTTCGGCTAAAAGTGAACTTTTCCCCCCCCCCCCCCCTTTCCTCCCCCAAAATTTGGGAGGAAAATGGTGGTACGTCTTGGGGCCAGTTCATGCGGCTTATTGCGGGACGGAATCCCGTCGGGGGGGGGGGGAAGGCCCTCACGGCCCCCATAGACTTCTTATTCAGGGCGCGTACCGCCAAAAAATAATTGACAGTCACTTTCTCCCCGCTCGGCGTTTCGCAAAGCGGGGAGAGGAGACGGAACCATAGTTCTCTATGAGAACTTGGTTTTCCAAAAATTCCCCCGGGGAGGGTTTTAGGATTGCAGCCAAATCGCCGCAATACAGCTGAAAATCCCGTGCCCAAATCCCCGTGTAAACAAGCACTTAACCCCCGGAAAAAATAGGGGGGTGCGTCTTATGGTCGGTGCGTTTTAAAAAGTCCGAAATTAGGGGTAAGTTAAGGGTATGTTCACACAGCGGTTCGCCCAGTGAACAGGTTATTAGATGCGTGTTTGGATCCATCTCTCAGACCCTAAACTGACCCAAACATGCATCTAGCAATGAGCAGCGTGATTTTACATTGTCTGCAATGTAAAAAACGCATCGGCGTTCAGACAAATTGACATGTCAATTCTTGGTCCGAAAGACGCACCAGGCGTCCTTTTTAAAACTTAGGGTGCGATCCTGTGCACCAAAATGCATCCAAACGGCGCTGTGTTGGAGATCTTGACGCTGCTTTTTTGGATGCGATTTTCAGATCCAAAACAGATCTGAAATTGGATCCAAAATTCTGGTTTTGAAACTACCCTAATAATTGGGTTCATTGTGGGGTCCAGTCCCCCATTTCTTCATGCTTGGTTGCAGGGAGTAGGGGTTTTGAATGGGGTGTGGGGGATGGCATGCCCCGTCCCCTTAAAGGTTAGGGGGCAATGCTTGGCTATTTTGGTCAATCCTATAGCCTTTGAATAGATCAATGGCGCCCATGCTTGACTACAGATCTATCCAAATTGCTCCAAGCATTGAGGAGGAACAAGACACTTGGGAGTTGTGGGGGTCCAAGTGATGAGACCTTTATTATAGATCTTGTGGACAGGTGATAAATATCGATTGGGGGAGTCTCCTTGTTATAAATTCTTAGAGACCGAAAGAATAAAGCAAAGGGTAGCGGCATTTAGACTTTTTTTTTTTTTGTTCTAATTTTATTTTTTTTTATTTTTCCAATTGCACATTCCACGGGATAAAAATACATCTGTCCTAGTAGACTCGCTGCATGTGATTGCTGGGGTGGAACCCGTACAAGCAAAGTTGTCTCCTAATTGATTAAGGCTTCAGCAGATCTGTGCTTGGGAAGGCATCAGAGGACAAGGAAGCGGTGAAATATTCTGTAAGAAAATATTTCAGCATTTCTTTCCTCCCTCGTGCCGGGATCCATTCTTTATTATAAAATCACAGATGGAGCAGCTCTCCCAAAAATGGTGTGAAATGAGGCTTCGCTGTTCCTCTTCATTACACCCCCAGACTTCAGGACCAGGTTATTGTCTCAGAACTCTCCCACCTACTTCCCACCTTAATTTTAAACAGGTTTTCAATGACACTTAAAAATCCTCCCTACCACCTCTTACTGCTAAAATAGAAAATGAACCATAGAGAACTATGGATTACGTCGCCTCTCCCTGCTTGGCGAATACGCCGATGGGGGAGATAAGTGACATGTGAATTACCAGCGGCGTATACCAGCCGGCCCCCCGCTCCCGGCCACACGGCGTAATTGCGGGGCGTAATTACGTCCCACAGTTAAGCCGTGTGAACATGGCCTAAGGGTTCAGTGTAACCCGAAACGCGTGAGCCTCTTTGGCCGCTATGTCTGGCTTTTTTGTTTCCACATGATTTTTATCAAACGCCTAAAGTTTGATATTTTCCGGAGTTGCTGGCAATCTTCTTAAAGGGGTTTTGCCACGATCTCATTTCATACTTCCTGTATCCAGCTCTTCAGCTCTGTGTGCTCAGAAGGGGGCGTGTGTGATTTATTTGAATTGCAGATCATGTGACCCTGCAGGATGACATCACCAGGCCTTTCCTCTCTCTAGTCAAAGAAAGGTCTGTTTATGGGTAGAGCTATGTGTAGCTACAATGTAGCTCAGAGGTAAAGTTTTTAGCTCCAGACAAAAGGGTCCTAGGTTCAAATCCCTGCAGGAACCAAGCCTGTGGATTTTTTCTCTTTATCAATGCACATACCTCATTGAGGTTTCTTTTTTTATTTATTTGCACTGTTTGACTAATTACTGAGGATGACAGGAGTAGAATGACAGCACCCGGGGTTTGAACACTCAGTAGCTGCCTGAGAGGAGAGGTGATGTCTGACCAAGACTGAGGAACTTTCAGCCCTGGTTGTATCCACTGGAGATGAGCTGTAAACCATGGATCATTAAAGGAGCATCTAAAACAAAAACTGTGCAGAATTTTTAATAATGATGAATGGTAAAAATGTTTATTTAATTTGCAAGCTTCCCACATCAATTTTACTTCGTGGCAAAACCCCTTTAAATGGTGCTCTCACATGATCCTACAACCAATCTCTGGCCTCAGCAGTCACATGTCTGCATGTTCAGAATGTGACCACAGAGGTCAGTGATTGGCTGATAAATGAACGTGACCTCATCAGTGAGGGACTGGGCGGGAAGCTCTAGCAGCGCTGGAGCAGTGGTGATGGCAGGGGTAAGTATGGGTTCATTTTTGATTTTAACACATTTCGAGGTTCGAAAAGTCTTGAAAAACGTCTTTAATGAAAATGTTGCCGGTTTTCAGTGGAGGCGAGCCATAAATTCTCTGACTTTGTGATTTAGTGCGGCCCGGCGGCGCAGCGTACGCTCGAGTCATATGTGAACGTTGTTGAGGGGTTGTAAAATGAAGGTTGGATATGAAGTAGCAGCGCCGTGGATGAAGGTTTTCCCTCCGAGACAGTAGGAAAACAGAGGGCAAGGAAATAGCAGGCAGGTAACGGAATCTGGCAGCTCTATCAAGCCTTTAACAGCGTGAACAAGACTATTTCTGTAATAGCAGCGCCGCGGCTTCCTGTTAACAGTCGTTGAGGATATTTACACTAAATGTTTTCCTGTGGTATCTCTTGCCTCAGCCCCTGTATTTCATATCTCACTGTGGCAGTGGAAATGCTCGCATCTCTCTGGCCCGTGTGAACGTGTCACTCTCTGAATAGACTGCTCATGGCAAAACATTATGAAAGCTGCCACACTTCTCTTTCAGCCATTCAATCTCAATCTAACCGTTTAGTATCTGATTGCAGCGGAAAATGCGATAATAACATCGTGGCGTCATGGCCAAGGTAATGACATTTTGATCATTCCCACCTTATGCAGTGTATACGTCTGTCTAAATCCAGCCGGCGTTGAGGATAGCTGCTGTCGACCGTTTTACAGCTGTTCTTTGTATGTAAGGGGTTATTCTACCCTGTTTCCCCGAAAATAAGACACCCCCGAAAATAAGACCTAGTGCATTTTTAGTTATGAAATGCAGAGTTTGGCTGCTTAGGCTGATGTTTTGTGATGAAATCACTACAGTATATTAATACATGTTGATGTTGTGGTCAACAATAAATGTGAAGTATTGTTCATAGAAAAAAAAAAAACATCCCCTAAAAAGGAGTCTTCGCTCGTCTTTAGGAGCAAAAATTAATATAGGACACGGTCTTATTTTCAGGGAAAGAGAGTAGCTTAAATATTTTATGCCAAAAATATAGGAAAGGTATAGACCCTACCTCTTTGGAGAACAGGGGTTTCCCTCCTCTCCATTCTCTTCTTTTCCCGGTGGCATATGCTTATCTTACGGGACACCACAGCGTAGTCTACTGCACCATTGAGTCCCACAGGAAATGCGGATGCCGTTGGGAAAGCAAAATAATAGAGCAAATGTTGCCTACTCAGGGCTTCGATTGCGCTATTAACCTCCATGGAGCCACTGTGGCTGCGTTGCGGTATCCACCAGGAAACCCTTTTTCACCATACTCTAATGTATACCTGAAACGTAGCATTTCACTTAGGGTGCATTTACACGGTAAAGACCAAATACCTGTCGGAAATGCCGACCGATATTTGGTCTTTTTTTTGGCACGGTTGGGGGGGGGGGCTTTTCTCCGCGGTTTGTGAATTCAAGCCGTCCCTCTTCGCACCCACATGTTCATGTTCCGCCCAAAAACCGAGAGGAAGAATTAACATGCTCTATGTTTTTCGGAACGTCGGAGGTGTAAAAAACTGTCTGGTGGAAAACACGTTCAGTATGGACTGCTGCCAATATTTTCTATTAAAGTCTATGGGGGGCGTCGCTTGTCCGTTTTCAGACGGTTTGTAAAACCGCAAACCATCTGAAAAAACAACTGATAACCCTTCCCGTGGGGACAAGGCCTAACGGTACATTCACACGGCTGATTTGACTCTGTTTTCGGAGCATTTCCTTACCCAAAACGGCGTCAAAAAAGCCTCCAGAGCACCCTCTGTAAACCATGTAAAACAGCATTGTAATTCACACACAACGAGGTTTTCTGCACGTTTTCTACGCTTTTTTGGACGCTGAAAAGGAAGCGTCATGTCAATTCTTGAAGCGTTTTCAATGCTGAATATCCACTTAGGAATCAATGGAGAGCTTCAAAACCTTGGCACATTTTTAGATGCGGTTTTTGGCGCGGTTTTTACCCTGGCTTTTAATTTGTATGGGTGTTTCAGAAAGAAAACCGTGTTGGAAAACCTGATCCAATCCTCCTCAAAACCTTCCTTTTCAAGAGGTTTTGATGCTGAAAAGTCGGCTGCGTGAACACACCCTAAGATTGATTTCCTCCATTCCCTGGTTGGTAGTTCTCCACAATCCATGAAGTGATTTGTCTCATGGTATCGTTCTTGTCATGAAGATCAAGCGTTTGTTCTACATGATGGGCCCACAATTCAATTGAGAAGGCTTAATAGTGAATATATTGACGTTTTGGCTCCTGTGGATGGCCTAACCTTTATGGAGAAGTCATGGGGTTGTCCTCCAGATCTGATGGAAAACTCTTGACGATGAGGTTATGCTAACGAAGCTCATGTGACTTGGTTCCTTCACATCAGTCTCGGTTCAGTTATTTGTGGCACCGATAGTATTTAGTGGAATAGATCCATCATGCGTGGAGATGACCATTATTTGGAGACGAAGGCCTCAGATACTTGCCCTTGGCTCGGTCCATTAAGAGCCTTCTCTGATGCTCCGTGACATCTCTTCAGTGTGTGTACCATTTTGTGCTGATGAAACAATCTCTGGCAGACGAGAAGACCCAGGTCTCCGTTCTCGAAGCTTGCAATTGAGTCGGGTCACGGCTGTGATAATGAACCAGTCAAGTGAATGTGATGAATGGAGCGTGAGCCGCTGTATGAAGCAGCGCCGTGCCGTGCACTCTGCTCTCACTGGTGTATTTTCCTTGGCACTTGTACCACTTTCATGGAGACGGAGACCTCGAAGAACGGAGAAATTTAGGTGATTTACTTTATGCTTTAATATAATTAAGCATTAAGCGCCAACAAAGAAGGCATTTCCAGTGCTCCTATTTATCACCCGGAGCATTAGACGGTGCCGAGCGGCCTGCTGATGAGACACAAGATGCCCGTGCTCTCTTACGGCTCTCCTGGGAGTAGTACATTTTCCCCCAAAATTCTGCAGGTATCCAGAATTTAGCTTTTCTGCAAACTAATTTTACATAATTCATCAGCAAACCCCCTCCTTCCTTGCAAGTGTTTGTTTTCCGGAGGTAAAAGGTTATTGATGCTGCTGCTTTGTTAGTATTTTTTGAACTTAAGTATTCATAAAGCAGCATAATTGTCTTTCTTTATGCTCGCTGTTTCATCAGTTTGATCTCTAGCGATGGCTCATTATTCCTCAGCACGGCCCATACTGCCGCCTTCTCAATAATATCTGCCGTTAATGGCGTCATTGGGCTTTAATACGTTTAACCTCCCTGTTGCCGACGCGAGCAGGAACATCTGGGCGGTTGAGGGATGGTTTGGAGGCAGATGACACTTTCCACCACCTTTTCTCTTCTGTCTCATTAACTATAGACACATAGTAACGTATCGGGTTATTGTTAGACTTTCCTTTGTCCCTGGAAATAAGGGATATGTTAATAGAGTCGAGTGAAAAGACAATTGTCTTTCTGAAAATCAGATTTTTTTTTTTTTTTTAAAGCTGTGACTAATAACACTTCCTCTGCCAGATTGTGCGTCTTAATGAAACGGCGCCCCTAGTGGTTTTATGTATGTGTCAAATACGTTGGGCTTAGTGAATCTCCACATAGCAGGTCATTTTCAGGTATGAAATTTTGTCCTGAGTAATTTCATAGTATATCCTTAGAGTGCTGCTCCCCTGATATGGAGCCCTAAATTTTCTGCCAAAATTTTTGAAAAGAGGGCATGCTCACTGAATGCAACACCTCTAGGGGGAGTGTTTCCAAACCTTTATTATGCATGGCAAATGTTTTTTTCACTCTGTTTATTGGTTACCTAGAAATTTTTAGTTATTGCCTTGGTGCTTAGACCACCACCCATCCTTGACGGGGGTTTTCTCACCGTGCAGTTTCACAGTGACAGCCTGCTTTTCTTTCACTCTGGTCTCCTCAGGCTGTGGGTGGTTCTATTGCAGTGATTAGCATACCCTGTTTCCCCGAAAAGAAGACAGTCTTATATTAATTTTTGCTCCTAAAGATGAGCTAAGACTTATTTTTAGGGGATGTTTTTTTTATTTCTATGAACAATAATTCACATTTATTGTTGAACAAAACATCAACATGTATTAATATACTGTAGTGATTTCATCACAAACATCAGCAGAAGCAGCCAAACTCTGAATTTCATAACTAAAAATGCGCTATGTCTTATTTTCGGGGGTGTCTTATTTTAGGGGAAACTGGGTATTTAGCTTCTCTGTAATTAGTTGAGTTTTTACAAAGGAAGGAGATTTAATCAATATTAAACATCTGCACCAGGAGTGAAAGCAATTGCTTATTTTTAAACAAAAGCTAAACTTGTATGAGATAGTTTGCTCTGGAGTGTGATCTCCAACCGTGTCGATTTCACTCCCTGCTCCCATGGGAAAAAGTATGCAAACTAGATCTCTTCCAGAAGGAAGAAAACTATCTCACTGGCGCCCTCTATTGTAGGTTGCTATCCTGTATGTCAGTGTCCAATCCTTGCAAAATGGTGCTACTTGTATTGCAAAGCTTGTTAAAGGATTGAACACTGACATACAGGGTAGCTGCCTCCACCAAGTGCCACTAGAGACCGTTTTCTTCATAGTAAAAAGGTTGAAATCTGCTTAAAAATCTGATTGTAAAACAAGTGTGTGACCAGAGCATTAGGGGACGTTTATATCTGCGTTAGGAGCCTCCATCGCAAAGATGGAACCAGATCCAAGGCTGTGGAGTCGGTGCCCATTTTGGTGGCGTCTGAGTCGTTATATAATGGACTGACTCCGAATCCCAAAACATTTAATAAATTGGGAAATTTAGTTCAATGCGGAGCCAAGAGCAAGAGGAATTGGGTCCGGCCAGTGCTACTGCTGCTATATCTTCAGCCTCATCAGATGAGGAGTTTAATTTTGAAAAGTATTTGGATGATATGGAGCAGGCAAAGCGTTACCACAGGGGAAAAGATTCTGCTCCCAAAGCAAACAGATTGACCAGATTTTAGCAATATTTTTACCTTGCTTTCAAAGAAGTAGAAGAGTTCAACCGTTCATCAGACAATTTATGCCCCGAAAGTGTTAGATGATGCTCATGTGGTCACCGCTTTGCCCCCAACCCAAGTTAGTGTAGAGAGGCCGTTCTCTAGCCTGGAAATAATGATCAGATTTGGGGTCATCGATGAAGGATCTGATGGAGGCAATACTATTTCTCAGAACAAATTCATGGACTTCACAAATGTTATTAAAGACGTTTTTATTGAAACTTTTTTTTTCTTCACACTTTACTGCAGCATTTTGCATATTTACAGTTTTTTAAAGTTTTTTTTTTTTGTGTTCTAAAGTTGTATCCAATAAATATTTTTTTACACTGACAAGCACAAGGGTTAACATGGTTTTGAAATTCTGACTTTCAGGCTCCATATCTCCCCATCCACTACAGCTTTGAACGTGAGACTACCATCATTTTATAGACAATCATCTTGGCTATCTCGTACATAACTTTGACCTACAACTATTTAGCATTTGCTTAGTTCTGCAGATTTTTGACATGTAACTGCATCATGTGAGGCCATGACAGCTGGAAGAATATGAAATAAAGTCTGTCTGTCCATTCCAAAGCCAAGAGGTGGACGTCCAGTCAACAAGGTCTATCAGTTATAACGCGACAGACACGGCAGTGGAGGTGGCTCCTATGCTTCATAATACCCTGTTTCCCCGAAAATAAGCAGCGCCTTATATTAATTTTTGCTCCTAAAGATGCACTATGTCTTATTTTCAGGGATGTCTTATTTTTCCA
The DNA here is from genome assembly GCA_025379985.1 of Phyllomedusa bahiana. Classification (NCBI taxonomy): domain Eukaryota; kingdom Metazoa; phylum Chordata; class Amphibia; order Anura; family Hylidae; genus Phyllomedusa; species Phyllomedusa bahiana. Next base: position 223,445 of record JAODAL010000155.1, read on the forward strand.
CAAATAAATTATAGCATGCTATACTAGTGTGTGTGTGTGTGTGTGTGTGTGTATGTGTATTCTCTCTCTCTCTCTCTCTATATCTATCTATCTATCTCTCTCTATCTATCTCTCTCTCTCTCTCGCGCTTTATCTCTCTCGCGCTTTATCTCTCTCGCGCTTTATCTCTCTCGCGCTTTATCTCTCTCGCGCTTTATCTCTCTCGCGCTTTATCTCTCTCGCGCTATATCTCTCTCGCGCTTTATCTCTCTCGCTCGCTCTATCTCGCTCGCTCGCTCTATCTCGCTCGCTCGCTCTATCTCGCTCGCTCGCTCTATCTCGCTCGCTCGCTCTATCTCTTAAAGTTTAGAGTCAAATCATAATATATATGTATGTAAAGGACATTTTATGGCAGCTGCAGTGACTTAACTCAAAGGATGGCAAATGTGACATGCTGGGACTTGTAGAACTAGAATTTCCAGCATGCCCCATCAGCCATCCTGTGAGATGTGTGTGTCAGTATCATTGCTCTGTCCCCCCCTCCCCCTCCCCCATCCCTCACTTACTTGTACACTGTCTCCTCTCTTGGGATGTTTGGGACTTGTGGGGACATCATAGTCACATGACCTCCCTGCACAGGTCCTTCAAAACTCTTCTACAACAATATGTCCCTGGGCCGTTTCTCAGGGTGAGCAGGGCTTGGGAACACCGACCCCACCCCCTCCTCCCCATTCTCTCTGCCCACCCTTACTGACGGCCCTGTATATGGGGAGCTGCAGCAATGATTTCCGCTATGTCTTATTTTCAGGGGGTGCCTTATATTCGGGAATTCAACAAAATCTCTGCTATGTCTTACTTTCAGGGGTGTCTTATTTTCGGGGAAACGCGTTAGTAAGATCAGATGTCCATACAAGCACCATGCAATGTGTATTACACAGGTCTGGAATGGTGGCCCGAAAAAAGGTGAACAAACCTCGACTTCAGTCTCGTCACGAGAAGCATTGGCTTGAGATTGCAAAAAAGAACAAAAAATGGAATATTGGAAACGGGTGATTTGGAGCGAAGAGATGAACGTCAATAGTCGGGCTCTGACGGGGGCAAATGGGTTTGGAAGAATCAAGGGAAAAGGGGCGAACGGATCAAGAAGTTGAAGAAACTGTCAAGTTCGGTGGAGGAAACCTGATGATGTGGGGATGTTTCACAGCCAAAGATGTTGGATACTTGACCAGGATCGGTGGTGACCTCAATGCTGATCTCTATGTGAGTGTCCTACAAGATACAAGTTACTTCATACTCTCGAGTACTATGGGTATGAAGAGAACGTCATAGCGTTCCAGCAGGACAACGACTACTTTGGAACGGTTCACCTGGTGGCAGGTTTGCTCATGATGTAGTTGACAGCTGGGCATACGAGACTGCACCATCACTCATGGGTGGTGTCTCCATCTCACCCGCAGCAGCTCTTGGTGCCCTGTGTAATGGAGGAACCATCTTCAAAAACGAGAGCACTGCAGGCTGTAATTAAATCCAAGGGAATTAGGAAGGGGAGCGACTGTTTCTGCACGTTGCTTTCTTTTTATGGAGAAGAATGTTTCCAGCTAGCTCACCATCTGGACAGTATATGCCGTGTCGTTCTTGTTTGTTATATTGTTAAAAGGGGATAAATATTCTACGTTTCCTGCTGCTCAGGAGACACTTTTTTTTTTTTTTTTCTCCAGTCCTTGCTCTTTTTTAATTTTTTTTATTTTTTTTTATATATAATAAAATGCTTCCGTGCAATGACATTGATCCAAACCTTAGTCAAAACCTGGGCAGGCGAACGTGCTCTGTTTAGGCTGAGGAGGACTTTATTTTAAGGTTAACCGCTTGCTTGAGATGAGTCATGTGTTTCTCCTCTGTATTTAAGTAGATTTTTGATTGCTACCTTGAATACTTGTGCAGCTACTGACCACAGAGCCAGTAAACCCAGAGGACGCGCTGATTCTCTGGGAGATCAACTCTAAACAATGGTGTTTTATATTTCCTCTGCTACTAATGTGTAGACTTCCTTCTATATTTAACATTTTGCATGTGGTCTTGACCATATTAGGTGAGGATGAGCGAAGACATAATAGTTTCCCATGGATCAGAATTGTTTCTTCCTTTGTCAAAATATCTATATATCTTTTTTTTATCTTATATTTGTTATGTTAAAACCCACAGAAAAAGATCACAATTCACTAAAATACTAAAAAATACCTAAAATAAATGGCTTTGTTGAATTTGGACCTTTTGAGTTTGTTACCATATACAGCGGTCCCTCAACATTCAGCATGTATTGGTTCCGAGGCGACCGTTGTATGTTGAAACTATAACCCTATGGAAAACTGGTAATTGATCCCAAAGCCCCAAAATGTGCCCCCCCCCCCTCCAACATAATGCAAAATGGAGATTAAAGAGAATGAAGCAGATAACTAATCCAGATAAAGTAAGTCCTTCCATACAACATCAGAGAGAGCTGCTGGGAGCTGGAAATCTTGTTCTATGATGAAGACAGAAGCTTCTTTGGGTAATGTACTTCATACACAATGGGGCACATTTATTAAAACTGTTCTTGTTGCCCAGAGCAGCCAATCAGAGCTCAGCTTTAATTTTTCCAGAACCATATAAGAAGTAAAAGCTGACCTTTGATCAGTTGCTATGAGCTCTGATTGGTTGGTTGCTATGGGCAAACAAGACAGTCTTACTGCTAGACAGCTTTCATGCATAAGGCCCAGTGTACCAGAAAGAATAAAGGAATCACCCTCCCTTGGTGCCAAAAGGAGCTGCTCATCCTGGCACATGTAAGAGCAGTACAGGACATGTAGTACTGCACTGTACTATAGAGAGGCGCTACTAGACTGCATGCACTGCATGCACTTCACTAATACATGTAAGAGCAGTACAGGACTTGTAGTACCGCACTGTACTGTATAGAGGCGGTACTAGACTGCCAATCTCTGCATGCACTTCACTTATACATATAAGAGCAGTACAGGAATTGTAGTACAGCACTGTACTGTAGAGAGGCACTACTAGACCGCCATTCACTGCATGCACCTAATACATGTAAGAGCAGTACAGGACATGTAGTACTGCACTGTACTGTAGAGAGGAGCTACTAGACTGCCAATCACTGCATGCACTTCACTAATACATATAAGAGCAGTACAGGACATGTAGTACCGTACTGCACTGTAGAGAGGCGCTACTAGACCTCCAATCACTGTATGTTCCTCGCTAATACATGTAAGAGTAGTACCTCACTATACTGTAGAGAGGCACTACTAGACTGCCAATCACTGCATGCACTTCACTAATACATGTAAGAGCAGTACAGGACATGTAGTACTGCACTATACTATAGAGAGGTTCTAGTATACCGCCAAACACTGCCTGTACCTCACTAATAGATGTAAGAGCAGTACAGGACATGTAGTACCACACTGTACTGTAGAGAGGCGCTACCTGATAATTGGCGGGATCTTTCAGTCAATCACATGAGCCACATATTGGCAGTGTCTGATATTGTAGGGTGATTGGATAATCAAGTTACAGTGTTCCAGGAAGGACCGTTGTCTGGTGAAAATATTGTATCCTGCGACTATTGAACTTGAGGGACCGCCCTATCTTTTTGAAAGCCTGTAGAGCAGACTGAGGAGTAGCTCGAAGATGTGAACGTAGTTACTTTGAGTCCTAAGGAGACACTCGAGGGCTCTTTTGTTACAGAACATTACACTAGTATTAAAATTGGCACATGGTAGGGAGGGCCCTATAACATGTTTTGGGTTCCAGTGGCTTCAAAGGATTATCCAATGGGAAACATTTATCGCCGATCACAGGACAGTAATGGATTTATGATCAAAGATGGCCTCACTATTAGGAGCCTCATGGATCATTATCCTAAACCTTCTAATAATGACTACAGTGAGGAAGAGTTTGAGTGGACTGGTGGCAAGTGTGCACACTGCCTATCAGATCATTGCTATGGGGCCAAAGGAGACAGCAAAGTGCTGGACTTGGCTGGTGTTCGTCATATAGTCCTTGAGTGGAGTGGCAGGATGCAAGCGTGACCATGACTGCGGTGCTGGAGGAACAGGGAGCTTGAGGTCTATATCTTGGGGGTTGATGGCCATCCAAGCCATCATATTTTTATCTCCAATCCGGTGAATGTGCTTCGTTGAATAACCAGATCTTTTTTGTATTCATTTTTATGTTGGACAAATCTAGCCCAACCCTCCACATGGAGCTCAGATAATGGATCTAGTCATTTTTGTTCTCTTACAGAAGTTGGTTTTAAAGGGGTTTTGCCACGATGTAATGTTGACGTGGGATCCTCCAAAATGGGCATTTAATTACTTTTCTAAATATATGTGATTACAAAAATTGCAGCCTGAGAGAGCTACAGTCTGCCTTACCTGCACCTTAGTTACTTAAAAGCTGCTATTAGATACGACCTGACAAGAGCTGCTGACCGGGCTTGGGCAGAGCACACTTATCTGATGAAAGGGAGCTGAAGAAGCTTTTAAGGCACCGGGTAGAAATATGTTGTCTTTTGTATACAGAATCCACTAGTTGTAGTGGGATTATCTGAGTAGATTCCTGCTTTATCTGATGACAGAGAACATGAAGAAGCTTTCAAGCTGCTGTGGAGAAAAGGTGTTGTCTTTTGTATACAGAATCCACTAGTTGTAGTTTGATTATTTAAGTGAACATTTCACAGGATCCCTTATGCACGGCTCTGTGCTCTGTATGTGTCTCTCTCTCTTTTAGCTCAGCATGGCTTGTTTACATTTGCTTCTTAGCAGATAAGGCACGTCCTGGCAAAACCCCTTTAAATTGTGGTTGCATTGCAATATTTTTTTAAATAAAAAAAAAAAGCAACGATGCTGATGCTCTTATGGTGGCTCAATGGTTTGCACTGTTGACTTGAAGCGTTGGGATCTTGAGGTCAAATATCAAGGACAATATCTGCAAGGAGTCTGTATGTTCTCCCGGTGTTTACTTGGATTTCCTCTGTATTCTGCGGTTTCCCTCACACTACAAAAGCATTGAAAAACTTTGGTAGGTTAATCTGGAATATAGCAGACAGGGACCAATGTGAATACTGTCGATCTCTGTGCAGCGCTGTGGTATGACAACGCTATATAAATGAATAAAATAAATGTTACGATATGCTTATAATCGCCAAACTTCTCACCAAGCTGCCAGGCTTAGTGACAAATACTAATGAATTTTGGATCATTTTTAAGGTAATTTTTTTTCTCCCTTTATTCTAATTTTTGAAGCCATCTCTTTAAATTTCCTTTTTTAGGGTCCTCTATTTGCCACATTAATATACAATGGGCCCTGCAGGTGCAGTATTTTCAACATACAATGGTATTTCCTGGAGCATTGGATATTGATTGTGGTTTCAATATACAATGTTCCAGACACTGATCTAGCAAATTACCTTGAACATTTTACTTGTAAAGCCTCTGTACTAGTGAGGTGCATGCTGTGATTGATGGTCTAATAGCGCCTCTCTACAGTGCGGTACTACATGTCCTGTGCTGCTCTTACATGTATTAGTGAGATGCATGCAATGATTGGTGGTCTAGTAGCGCCTCTCTACAGTACAGTGTGGTACTATATGTCCTGTACTGCTCTTATGTTTATTAGTGAGGTACATGCAGTGATAGGCGGTCTAGTAGTGCCTCTCTACAGTGCAGTACAGTTCTGCTCTTACATGTATTAGTGAGGTGCATGCAGTGATTGGTGGTCTAATAGACTCTTACAGTACAGGCAATATTACTTCTGTAGCTTTTATGTATTAGAGATGATGCAGTGATTGTCGGTCTAGTACCAGCTCTCTATAGTACAGTGTGGTACTACATGTCCTGTACTGCTCTTACATGTATTAGTGAGGTGCATGCAGTGATTGGTGGTCTAATAGCACCTCTCTACAGTGCAGTACGGTACTACTTGTCCTGTACTGCTCTTACATGTATTAGTGAGGTGCATGCAGTGATTGGCGGTCTAATAGTGCCTCTCTACAGTACAGTACAGTGCGTATACATGCCTGTATGCCTTACTGTATAGTGAGGTGTGCAGTGCGGGTCTAGTAGCGCCTCTCTACAGTACAGTGCGGTACAACATGTCCTGTTCTGCTATTACGCGTGCCAGGAAGAGTGGCTCCTTTCGGGACTAGGTGAGAGCCCCATTTTCTTTTTTTTTACTGGTACATTGTGTATAAATTCCATGACCCAACGAAGCTCCTGTCCTCATCATAGAAAGTGATTTCCAGCTTCCAGCAGCTCTCTTATGTTATATGTAAGGACTTGCTTTATCGGCATTTGTTATCTGCTTCATATTCTTCATTTTGCGTTATGTTGCTGACATTTTGGGACCACAGGACCGATTACCAATTTTCCGTAGAGGCCTCAACATACATTGGCCACCCCCGAATCGATTAATATTGTATATTGAGGGACCACTGTATTTCACTGTCTAAGAACACATTTGCTATATTTCACGGCTGAAGAACATAATGACGATTCTATAACTCTTCAGCATCCCGGGCTTCATTTACACTGCAGTATAATCAATGATATCAATCTGGGAGAGGAAGGGATTTATTTTGCATCTTCACATCGGATAAAGGAATTTGTTCACGCTCCATTTTTACCTTCCAGCATCCAATAGTCTGTGCGGTTGGTGGAGATGATTGATGGGAGAAATTTCTTAGAATGACATCATTTCTTCTTAGACACACTGAATAAAAAGAAGTTGCAGCTTTTTAATTTTTTTTTTTATTTTTAAGGACGACCGGGCGAAGATATTCTGTTTTCTCCTTTATTTTCGGCTTTCATATTTAGCAGTGACTTTTTATGTTTAAGTCTTAGGCTAGATTAACCTGTGCTTCTGAGTTAGGCTATGTTCACACAGCTTACTTGCGGGGCGTAATTACGCCCCACAATTACGCCGTGTGGACGGGGGCGGGAGCGAGGGGGCCAGCACCTCGCCAGCCCATAGACATTCATTACCAGCGGCGCGTATACGCCGCTGGTAATTCACATGTCACTTATCTCCCCCGCGGCGTATTCGAGGAGACGTAATCGATAGTTCTCTGAGAACTGTGGATTACTGTAATGGCTGGGACGGATTCCAGACGTATTGCAGCGCAGTACGGCGCGCAATACGGCTGCAATCCGTGCCCCAAATAAGCCGTGTGAACGGCGCATACATCGTGTCTTTTGGGAGTTCGCGCTAATTCATTGCGAATAATTTGTCACTTATCTCCCCGCACGTGCAATACAATCGTATTGAGACAATTATGTATAAGGGTATGTTCACAGGGGTAATTTTGGTGCGCATTTGCGTGCCGAAATTACGGTAATCCATAGTTCTCTGAGAAGGCATAGTTCTCATAGAGAACTATGGATTATGCCTCAACAGGAAGTGGGAGCCTGAAGCTGTAAAACCGCTCACAGCCGCAACAGGAAATGGGAGCCTGAAGCTGTAGAACTGTTCACAGCCGCAACAGGAAGTGGAAGCCTGAAGCTGTAAAACTGCTCACAGCCTCACCAGGAAGTGGGAGCCTGAAGCTGTAAAACCGTCCACAGCCTCGCCAGGAAGTGGGAGCCTGAAGCTGTAGAACCGCCCAGAACCTCACCAGGAATTGGGAGCCTGAAGCTGTAGAATAGCCCACAGCCTCACCAGGAATTGGGAGCCTGAAGCTGTAAAACCGCTCACAGCCTCACTAGGAAGTGGAAGCCTGAAGCTGTAAAACCGCTCACAGCCTCACTAGGAAGTGGAAGCCTGAAGCTGTAAAACCGCTCACAGCCTCACTAGGAAGTGGAAGCCTGAAGCTGTAAAACCGCTCACAGCCTCACTAGGAAGTGGAAGCCTGAAGCTGTAGAACCGCCCAGAATCTCAACAGGAAGTGGGAGCCTGAAGCTGTAGAACTGCCCACAGCCTCACCAGGAATTGGGAGCCTGAAGCCGACTGTGAAGAGCAGACTCTGACAAACAGCCTAATAAGAAAACTGGTTTAGCTAGCTAATTCCTCCTGCTATAATGCTAAGTATTTAGCCCGAGTACCCTGATAAATTGGAAGTGCACTGCAGAGATACAGAAATGTGTAATGGCCGCCAGGCGGATGAGACATGACCACACTGGCAAAAAGGAACCAAAGCCCTGCCGCGCTGTTTGGCAAAGTTTCAGATTGAATCGCTGCACGGCCTTGTAGGCAAAACTGCTGTTTACCTGCAAAATCGTGCGGCCATTAATGAATAGACTTGGTGGCTGCACAAAACCTCATAGCCATTACAAAAAATCAATTTTAATTGTCTGTTCCCTAAATCTGATGACGGGGCAGTTAACCTGGTGATTAAGGTGCGTGTAGTCGACTTGTTTGCTTGTATCTCATGTTGCATAGTAAAGATCTGGGCGGCTAGAATAGAGGTCACCGAGCCAAGCCGCTGGGAAATTGATAGGCACAGCTGGGGAAGTGCAGCCTATTCAGCCGAGAACTTACTCAAGTTCACACAAGCGACTATCGAAAGGTCTAAGAGCCTCATGTTTTACATCCATAGTAAATGCAGGTAAAAGACAGAAAATATATGGTAAGAAAGGGGAGACTTTCCAGCATCCGGAGCTCATTACATCCAGACATAAATTATACCGGTTTTTACTGTGGTTTTATTTCCGACATTGTTGGGATAATTCCCCACTGAACAGGCTGGATTTTGCCGAAATATTATTTAAGCCCTGAGAGGGGCTGTGATCATCTCCTCCTTTGAGAACATGTGATGCTGCACTCGCCATCTTTCCTGTGCGACAGATTATGTAGTGTGCGGTGTAACGGCGTTGTGCGGCGTAACAGGGGGTTGACTCTCTTATGTCTCATGTCAGTTTACCAGAATGGCTAATTATTTGCTGGCATTGAAACGTGAGGTAATGTGAAGTGACATGGCGGTGGTAAGCGCACACATCAGTCTGCCCCCAGATGTTTTAATAAATTTTTTGTCTTTTTTAAGGTCACTTGCTGAGGAGAAGTTACTGCCTCTGGCTGCAGCGTTATACCAGCATCATACCCAAACTGTGCCGGGTTCATTAGGTTCCGGTTCACATCTGTGTCAAAGGGTCTGTTCAAAGCCTTGGTCACCGATTCCATAAAAAAAAAAAATCCAGAATAAATTGCACAGCATGCAGCACTGTTTTTGACATTTAAATGGACACATTGACGGAAACCCAATGGACCCCATTGTAGTCGGGTGCCTGTAGTCGGGTGCCTGTGTCGGGTGCCTGTAGTCGGCCTTTGTTATTGGCCTTGGTGGAGAGGTTGGAGTGTGATTTGAATGTGTGGACAGGTGTTTTTTTATCCAGGTAATGAGTTCAAACAGGTGCAATTAATACAAAACGTGGGTCAGTTTAAGTAAATATTTATAATCCCTGTGAAATGATTCTGGAGCATCTTCCCTTATATCTTTGTGCTGTTCCTTCGTTATTCCTTCTAGAAATGATGGACATTACCAGTTTGGAAGGGGTATGGTCCCTTCACTGTCAGACTTTGTCCATCCAGTGTATTCAGGGACACACCCCTCTGAAAACCAGAATGGTAACACCCAGTTGACATATTCAGTAATACATTTCTAGGAGGAATAACAGAGGAACAGCACAACACAGATATAACAGAGGAGGCGCCAGAATTATTTCACGGGGAACACAAGGATTTAAGAAAAGTTATAAATCGGAAATGGGCACAGATGCTCTTTAAAGGGGTGTTCTCGCTATAAATATCATAGTTCATAGGAGGGGACCAAAAATGTAAGCATGTCTCGGTTACCATACACAAAGTGCTATGGTTTTGGAGAAAGGGGCTGTTTGTTTAGTGCTTGGGAACGAAGTGAGAGCTCCGGTGGGGGTGGGGTAGAGGAGGAGAGAGAGAGCGAGAGAGATGTGACGTATGCGTGCGGGGTTTGTCACTGACAGTGATCAGTGGTTCTGCAGCAGAGAGAGATCATGTGCAGTCCCATGTAAACACAAAGCGTATAATTTTGTTCTGTAGAGGTCAGAGGTGTAATAATCTGCAGGATATATCACTGTGTGTGAGAACCAGAGAAAAATAAATCGCCTATCTTTACCAGAGTCCTGAATGTCAAATGCCCATTCTAATTACAAAGTACGTAGAGAGAGCGAGAAATGTAGATATACACTATGGAGTTACTTAGCTTTTCACGTCCAACGACAGCTGAGAACCTCTCCCTTCCCCCAGCTCACACAGAATGAATTCTCATGTTCACACTTTTGGGCGTGTCTGCAGAGAGAAAAGATACGCCCTGCTCGGAGGAGAAACGCACCCCTCCATTTGACAAGCTCTGCTTAGCAACCAGTATAAACAGCTGCCAAATGATGAAACGATAAAACCCCTTTAAGCTCCTTTTAGTCACTTCCGCCGGAAGACAGCATTTTAAAATTCTTTGACATTTCTTGATTACAAAAATACATCTTCGACCTCAAATATGTTTTAGGTAGGACCTTAAACAACAAGGTGGACATGGACTTTAAGAAGGGAGCTCCATGGCATGACATTTGTGCCTGGTGATCTTTAATTACTTAAGCGTGTGATAGCTTATGAGCTGCTTTCCTCCTACAAATCAGTATCTTGTACGCCTGTTAGGGTAGTTTCCATTAACTTGAAACTCTTGACTGACACAGGCTGTTCTATCCATTCGCAGAGCTCTGTAATGTCCATGAAATTATTGTGGCCGATCCAATCTAGCTCTTTTGATAGACCTTTAAGTCGTGATGATCCTACCTGGGTGTGTTGGGAAGGGAGGGCGGGGGGCGGCTCTTTGTCACAGGACCTGTATCTGTCGAACTGACATCTGTGCATGTAATTTTCTCCAGCTCTGCTTCTCATATTTGTGTGTGTTGTAGAGAATTTATCAAATTACGGTGCAGGCATCTATCCAATTGAAATTAATTTTCTGATTTAAAACCTTTTGGGAATTTACTGTTTTTGCATGACAAACGCTTCCTGTGAAACCTTTGTAAATCTTTCTGTGCCATCATTTTTCAGGGCTGTCAGGCATTTGCAGCTCCCCATCCTTCTCCTGCTTTTTAGTAAAGGCTATTTTAGCTGCATTGATCTGCAAAGCAAACATAATAAGAATTAAAGCCCGGTTCACATTGGAGCTGGAGGTGCTGTTTGGAGCTGGAGGTGCTGTTTGGAGCTGGAGGTGCTGTTTGGAGCTGGAGGTGCTGTTTGGAGCTGGAGGTGCTGTTTGGAGCGGTGGCACCGCATCCACTACATGACAGACCTAATTGAATACAATGGGGTCTGGTGCATCTCTGATGCTGTCGTCCCCCCCCCCCCCATTTTAAAGGACTCTGAACAGAACCTCCAGTGCAGGTGTGAAGCAGGCTGATTAACATCTGCACTGGAGGTTTTGTTTGTAACCTCCGTCACAGGGGATGGAACTGGACCCACTTTACAATGGACGCCAATGGCATCAGGCATACCCTGTTGACTACAATAGGGTCCTTTTCTTTCTGCCTCGCTGTCCGTTATTGTAATGCAAAAAATAGCGCAGAATGTTGCCCCGTTTTATTTGTCCATTTTGACTGAATTTGCAATAGAGGTTCCAAACGAAATCGCCAATGCTGATGTGAAGTGGACCGAAGGCTTGGTTTACATCTACAACTGGATTTTTATTCAAAACTTATGGAATGGATTTATAGCCAAAAAGGTGCCTTTTAAAGGAGTTTTCTCACCATGCTGTTTCACTGAGTCACCGTCCGCTTTTCATTTGCTCAGTCTCGTCAGACTATGGGTGGTTCTATAGCAGTGATTCGCATATTTAGCTCCCTATATAACTAGATGAGTCATTAAAGAGACATAAGAGCAGGAGCTTTTCTCTTAAATAAACAAAGCTACAAGTGCTCCTAGGAGTGAAAACAATTGCTCATCTGTAAACAGAAACTAATCTCGTTTGACTTATGTTCTGTATGTAACCCCCTCGAATGTACAGCGCCCTGGAATCAATGGCGCTTTAAAATAAATAATAATAATAATAATGAGTCTTCTCTGGAGTGAGCTTTGTCCACGGCGACATCACTCCCTGTTCGGTCTAATCTGGAAGGGAGATGTGTGCATGCATAGGAGATAAAATCTCTTATCTCCTGACTAAGGTAAAATCAAAAGACCAATGTATTTGGAGAGAGTCTGTATTTACTTGTCCCTACATATTGAAAGCTAATCTTTGTAGTGAGAAAAACCCTTTAACTTATGCAAACAGAAGTGCAATGTTGTTTTTCTGAACTAATCTGCTGTAGGGATAAGCGTAAAAAATTTTTTATTTCCCTTTGCATCACTTGATGTCTGTTAAAAAAAAAAAAAAAAAAAAAAAACAGATTTTATTTCTTTATTTATTTTTTTAATGTTTAAAGGGGTTGTCTCTCTACACTGATTCATCTTACCTCAGTCCTGTTTTCTTAGTTTCATTTTGAATTCAGGGACGTGTCTACTGGCTTCTACTAGGCTGCAGTAGAAGCCAAGTCTGTAGCTATAGCAACCAGTGCTGGCAGCCTATCAGGAGAGATCAAACAGGTCTGTAGCTATAGTGACCTGAGGAGCTGATGCAGCCCATACAAGAGGGGAAATCTCAGAATATGTAGGACACTGTTAATGGACATTATATTGCAAAGTGACTTGTTTTGCAAGATCTTTTAACATAAAAAGCAATCCTTGTAGTGAGACAACCCATTTAAAATTTGTGTGATCATGGCCAGAAAAATTATTGGATCTATTTAAGACACAAATTCTGATGCAAACCGGTTTGTATTCATTTTCTATTGACTTCAAAGTGTAGGAAACAAAAAAAATTATTTAAAGGATCTTTTCTATTAATTTTCCATTTAGTGCAGCTAGTACATTATTGTTTCCACAAAAAGAAACATCAGAACAAAGCAAAGCCAAACTGAAAGCCTACAAAACCCAATTGAAATCAATGGGCTATTTCTTTTTTTCCTCCTCATTCCAAAGCAGAAAAGAACGGGAAGCAAAGTACAGGTGTGAACCATGGTTAAGCGGAGATTTTGTCTTCATAAGTTTATTTGTGTAACATATAAGCCTATGTTCACACGGCGTAGTTGCAGGGCGTACAATACGCCGGGTGTTTGGGAGTCGTGCGTACTCCCGTGATCGTATTGTATGCCTGGGGAGAGGAGGCGTAATTCATAGTTCTCTATGAAAACTGTGGATTACCGTAATTTCGGCGCGCGTCTCGCTTGTATTCGAGCGCAAATACGCCGCGACATGCGCGCCGAAATTATCCTGTGTGAACATAGCCTAAAAGTGCGGCAGTCAGCAGATTCTAAATTATAACCTAACGGAGTCCATTTGCAACATGACATACAGCAATATGTTTGTGGCCCATATCAAAAAGCAAAGGTCTCCAATTTGTATTTGGTAGAAGTCCCTATTTCCCACAGCCTATCAGCGGAATATACCCATGGCCGGGTCTGTGTGGCCTTTTTGTTTCATTTAAAAGAACAACCGGAGGGAAATCATCTTTGCCCAGTGCCAACCCCAGATAGACCCAAGCAAAAAGTTGGCCATAGAAAATGTGAATGATCTACATATTACCTAGTCCTTAATGTCCTCTAAGCACAAAAAGATAAAATCCTCTCTTTTGTATCAGGCGTCTTTCATGTTCGCTTGCAGCCGACTGCAGTTGCCTGATTTGACTTTCTAATGTAACTGTAATGAATCTTCTGGGAAAGCAAGAGATAGAAAGCGCGCACTCTACAGCTCCATTGTAACTGCTTCCGTAAGACGTTGATGCTGCTGATTAAAAAGGGAAGGAGTATTGGGGGGGGGAATAGTACAAAACTGTCATGTGTTGATGGCAAATAATCTCTGGGGAATTATGCAACCATTAGACACCAAAATGTACAGGAAGGTTCAGCTGAAAATATATTTGTAATATGTCTTCCCAAAACTGCTCATAAAAGGGAGAAGTGTGTTGATGAAATGTGGATGTGTGCATATATTTAACTCCAAATGGATCTATCTTCCAGCATCATTGTGCGCGATACGTTCTGCACACACAGGGACACGGATAGCAATACTGTAACGCTTAAACAGTGTAGACTTAGACTAGTCTTACACCGTGCCACATTAATCATAGTGTTGATGAATCTATCGCAGGTTTAGACTCTTACTTAATTTTACACCTTTTATTAGTTGGCTTACTGCCGTGTTTCCCCGAAAATAAGACATAGCAGAGATTTTGTTGAATTCCCTAATATAAGGCACCTCCCGAAAATAAGACACAGCGGAAATCATTGCTGTAGCTCCCCATACACAGGGCTGTCCCGAAGGGTGGGCAGAGAGAAAGGAGGAGGGGAGGGTGTTCCCAAGCCCCGCTCACCCCGAGAAACGGCCCTGGGACATATTGTTGTAGAAGAGTTTGGAAGGACCTGTGCAGGGAGGTCATGAGACTGATGTCACCACAGGTCCCGAACATCCCAGGACAGGAGACAGTGTACAAGAAAGTCAGGGATGGGGGGGGGGGGGGGAGAACAGAGCAATGATACTGACACACACACATCTCACAGGATGGCTGATGGGGCATGCTGGAACTTCTAGTTCTACAAGTCCCAGCATGTCACATTTGCCATCCTTTGAGATGAGTCACTGCAGCTGCCATAAAATGTCCTTTATATACATATATCCTATGGTTTGTGACTCTAAGTTATACATACATACATACATACATACTAGTATAGCATGCTATAATTTATTTGTGGAAAAATAAGATAGCTCCTGAAAATAAGACATAGAGCATCTTTAGGAGCAAAAATGAATATAAGACGCTGTCTTATTTTTGGGGAAACAGGGTATATGCCAAAAATTGTGCCAAACATTTGGCCTTTTTTTTTTTTTTTTCTGAGTGCACGGTGTTGAAGCTATTCCATTAATTTTGCGCGCCTGTTGGCTGTACTTGGAACTCCCATTGAAATCAATGTGACGGAACAGAAATTTTCGGTGGCCCATTCTTGATAGGTGCGGGTTCCATTGGTGGGACATATCATATGTTGATGGTGTAACCTATCAATATGCCATTAAAGGGGTTGTCTCACTACAAGGATTGCTTTTTATGTTAAAGATCTTACAGAAACAAGTCACTTAGCAATATGTGTCCATTACCAGTGTCCTACCTATTCCTAGATATCCCCTCTAGTATGGGCTGCATCAGCTCCTCTGGTCGCTATGGCTACAGACCTGTTTGATCTCTCCTGATAGGCTGCCAGTGCTGGTCGCTATAGTTACAGACCTGGCTTCTACTGCACCCTAGTAGAAGCCAGTAAACACGCCCCTGAATTCAAAGTGAAACCAAGAAAACAGGACTGAGGTGAGATGAATCAATGTAGTGAGACAAGCCCTTTAATGGGTGAAGTGGAACAACCCCTTTATATAAGGCTACGTTCATTTTCTGTGTTATTTCCCTTTATATTTTCTGTCATAGCAACAGATAAAGCGGTGCCAGGTCCGTTACATAATGGCACCAACAGCACCTCCGCAAGTCCCATTGACTACAGTTTGTCTGGACTGGACGTCTTTTGATTTGTCAGTTTCGAAAACCTATATAGCTAATTTGGGGTTCTCCTGGTGTGTACAGTAGTTTAAAAGAGGCTCACTCGCACCTGCTTGCTCTCTCTGAAACCTATTTTGCATCTCGGTCATTGACTTGAATGAGCTGTGACCATACTTGATATGGCTGTTATAGTAAATCCTTCTATTCCCTGTGAAATAACAATTCTGGAACATCTCCTCTTCTATCTCTGTGTTGTGCTGTTCAATTGTTATTCCTCCTAGAAATGTATTACTGAATCTGTCATCTGGGTGTTAACAAATGGGGGGGGGGGTCCCTGCACTGTCTGAAATTGTCCATCAGACAGTCAGTGTATGCAGGGACACGCTCCTTTGAAAAAATGGAATAGTAACGCCCATTTGACTGATTCAGGATGACATTTCTACCAGGAATAACAGAGGAACAGCACAGAGATATAAAACAGACCATGTTAGGCGATGTCACGGGTCTTCTTTAAGTTTTCCCCTTTGGTGTCACTTCAAACAATCTAAGCACTTGTTGCCAGCTTTCCCCACAGGTTACAGCTAAATGCTGAGGGACACTTTATGAGCAGCTTTTCGTCAGTGGACTCTTCTAACAAGTATGTATTGTCCAAAGTGGAGAACCCCTTTAAGCTTTTGATTTATTTTATGTAATATATAATTTAGTCCTTTTTAGGCTGCTGATTTAGACTGTTTAAAGGGGTTGTCTCACTACACTGATTTATCTATCTCACCTCAGTCCTGTTTTCTCGGTTTCATTTTTAAATTCATGGGCGTTTACTGACCGCTGCTGGCCTGCAGTGACGAGCTGCTGAAGACACCAGGTCAGTAGCTATAGCGACCAGCGCTGGCAGCCTATCAGGAGAGATCCAACAGGTCTGTAGCTATAGCGACGTGAGGAGCTTATGTAGCCCATACAAGAGGGGATATCTCGGAATAGGTAGGACACTGTTAATGGACCCATATTGCAAAGTGACTTGTTTTTGCAAGATCTTGAAAGGGAACCTGTCCCATAGATTATGTCCCCCTTGCTGAGGGCAGCACAAGCTAGTGTCAGACCTGCTGTTTCCAGCGCTGTGTCCCTTATTCTGTAAGATGCTGGAGTAGAGCATTTACCCCTCAAATCTTATTCATGAGCAGAGATGTTAGCCCTGCCCACCAAAGGCTAGCCATGCCCACCTGACAGTTATTCACATGTTTCTGCTTATTCAAAGTAACAGGTTTATCAGTTGAGGTGGGCGGGGCTAGACTCAGGTGGGCGGAGTTTGAACAAAAACTAACTCTTTATATGACTTTCTGGCTGAAAACTGGAGATTTGAGCAATAAATACACAAACTCCAGCATCTTACAGAATAAGGGACACAGCGCTGGAAACGGCAGGTCTGACACTAGCTTGTGCTGCCCTCAGCAAGGGGGGCATAACCTATGTGACAGGTTCTCTTTAAAATAAAAAGCCATCCTTGTAGTGAGACAACCCCTTTAAATATCTGACCTCCATTGAGGGTGCACCTTGGCTTGCCCCAGTTCTCGTTCGGGGCACCAAGCCTATCACACTTCCCCATCATCTTTTTTTTCTTTTTTTTCTTTTTTTTCCCCCCAAGCTGGTGACTTGTCTTCTAATGATCTCTGGGACAATATGTTTTGTATCTTCTATTTGTCTCCAGTTGAGAGAAGGAAGGAAAAAAAAAAAATCCAGCCTGTATGAAAATCTTATTAACCTGCGCGCTCTCTCTTCTGCTGATGAATTGTGGAGATTAATTTCCGAGTGAAACAGCAAGATGCAGATGTATCATGAATATAAAAGTATTGTTTCAAGAAGGATGGAGAAAGCGATGAATTATACATGGTAATATAGAGAGTCTGCTCGTTTCCTGTCTGACCAACATATTAAATAGGCGGAGCAGCGAAATCTCCTCGGTGCGGCAGAAGAGCTGTCAATCAAGGCGTCGTCGTCGTTCCTCCAACGTCTTGCGGCGCCGTGATGGCAATGGCTGTTGCTTTGTGCGTTACATTTCTATTGAATTCCACCTGTGAGCTTATTAGAGACCCTGAACCTCGACTACAAAGCCTAGAAAAGTGCGGCCGCTTATATCTTTCATATTAGATATGTGAGATTAAAGGAGACGGGTCAGCTGCTGGGACAGGTCTGTTTTAGTAAATACCGACATTCCTCGTGACATAAAAGCCTTTTCTTCCAGCGTTGCCTTGTGCTGTTCCTCGCATAGAAATACAGGAATACATTGACAGCCGATTGTTTCCACCGCCCTGACAAGGAGGGATCGTAATGCCTAACTGATCACCTATTCATACGTTTCCAGGAGGAATAACAGAGGAACCACGACACCATGCGGAGTTCTGAGAGAACTGATGGCGAATGCAATTATTTTCTCACATATCCGGTTACTCCTTAGAAAGTGGGAGCAATTTTTTTTTTTTTCTCTATTTACTCCTTAGCAGTTATCCTATTGAATCCTGAAATGACTGCTAACAGGGGGCACTAGATTGCATTCGGCTGCACAGCAGGTGAAGATAAAGGGGGTTGTCTCGCTACATGGATTCATCTTACCTCAGTTCTGTTTTCTCAGTTTCATTTTTGAATATTCAGGGCGTGTTTATTGGATTCTGCTTGCCTGCAGTGACGAGCTGCTGAGGACACCAGGTCTGTAGCTATAGCGACCAGTGCTGGCAGCCTATCAGGAGAGATCGAAAAGGTCTGTAGCTATAGCGACCTGAGGAGCTGATGCAGCGCATACAAGAGGGGATATCTCAGAATAGTTAGGACACTGTTAATGGGCACATTTTATAAAGTGACTTGTTTTTGCGAGATCTTTAACATAAAAAGCAATCCTTGTAGTGAGATAACCCCTTTAAGGGTATGTTCACATGTCGCATATTAACCAGACATGTATTTCTGTCATGGAAAGACAAGACTGACCCTTGGATTTCTGTTGTTGATGTGGAGTTTGCACTGCCATGAATCCACATGAAGACTAATCCCATTGTCATCTATGGGGCTAATCTTTGGATTTTTTTTTGCACCGAATCCACAGCAGATATTTGACACATAATTTAGTTTATCCCCCCCTCTCTACCCATGGTTGAGGATTTAAAACCTTGTGGGAAGACTGATGTGTCATGAAGCTCTATTCACTTGCATTGCAGGCGTATGTGATCAGGTTTGTTTCAGAATTCGCACTGAAATTTAGGTCAGTATCTGTCACATGTGAACATAGCCTAAAGCTCGCTGGATATTATTGCACCCAATGTCCCCTATAATGTACATTTGCTTAGCTTAATCGGCATTTTATTTCTGTGTGCAATAGAGGTACTTATGGCACAGCTTAGTGGATTGCTGGGAGCTCCATTCACTGTTGCTGTGTGGGGTTCAATCGGCTTCTTTTTTCAGCTAGTCTGCTGTGTTTTTTTTTCATATCTGTAGGGTTGAATCCTTGTCTGACCTTATTTAAGAGGTTTGAATGTAGCCTTACTATAAGTAATCATCTGGCAGATGGACACTAGCAAACTGATGTCCATGGTCATCTTCTAGGGGTGTCCAGTGGAGAAAAAAATTATCTTAAATGGGTCCATGGTGCAGAAATAAAAATTATAGTTCCTCTCCACCTTAGGGGTTCTTATCCCAACACACAGAAGAGACGCCTGCACCATTTACTTACAGTGGAGCACAAGCCTCTCCTGTGTCGGGGCAAGAACCTGGAAGTGAGGATAAGAGGATCCTGGGTAACAGGTAGAGAAGTATAGCTCTTTCCCCACCCTGATCGCTTTTAAGATTTTTTTTTTCTCCTTTGCCAGACAGCCCCTTTAAGCCAATAATATTGATAGTCTACGTTTAATACATTTTGATATCTGCCAAAACGTATTCATTCTTTCAACAGTATTTGCTTTAGGCCACATATGCGTCGGAGGTTCTGTTTGGAACCTCTGTCGCGTGTTTCTTCGGGAACAGTGACTGACCCCACGGCAGAAACCCGACGGACCCATTGTAATAAGGTTTGTTGGGTGCTTTGGGTGTCCGTTGTGAAACAGATCCCATGGGTTCCATTTTCATCTGCACCGGAGTTCCTGAACAGAACCTGTGACGCAGGTGTGAACCTGGCCCTAGTGTGTTCTTTGTTGGTTTGTAAGTGAAATACTGCCGCCATATGGTTGGATGACCACCTGACACATTAAGGCATTTATATATGTGGGCCATCAGAGGGGAAATTGACACCTTATTGTTTATGCAGTAGAGGACGCTGTGGCCTACACTGAACCACATGGGGTGGTAGTTGAGGGAGAACGCTTCTGTGCCAGTCACCAGTGTAGCAGAGAGCGGCTCCGGCTACCCACACAGTTGGTGCCCACATCGAAATGCTGTACAGGAAAGTACATCGTGATGCGAGTGGGACCAAATTGAGGGTTGGGGGAGCAAGTAGCGTGTGTGCATGCGTGTGCGTGTGCGCGTATATGTATACATACTCGTGTGTGTGTGTATATATATATATTATATTATGTTATTATATAATGTATTATAATGTGTGTGTATATATAATATATATATATTATATATATATATATATATATATATATATATATATGTATATATATATATGTTTGTTTGTGTGTGTATGTATGTGTATATATGTATATATATATATGTATATATATATAATTACCATACATATACACACACTCACACGCTTTCCTGTTGCTTTCTCTCCCAACTTGGTCCCACCCACGTCACGATGTACTTTCCTGTACAGCGTTTCGACGTGGGAGCCGACTGTGGGTAGCCTGAGCCGCTCTCGGCTACACTGGGGACTGGCACAGAAGTGTTCTCCAACAACTACCACTCCATGTGGTTGAGTGTAGGCCACAGTGTCCTCTTCTGCATAAACAATTAGGTGTCAAGTCCCCCTCTTTTGGCGAACATATATAAATTACAAACCAACAAAGAACACCTGAAGGCCAGTGTGCATTGCAGTCATTGTCGTGGTACAAGAACTCCATCACTGTCCTGGCATGGGGTATCTGCTAGCAGCATAATAAGGATATTGCCTAGATCTGTACACCACTGTGGAGTATAACGGCACTATATAGATGAATACAATACATTTTGAATTGACTGGTGCCGAGTAAATCTAAAGCACAGACGGGCCCAGCGTCCATTTTCGTCCAGTTCTCACAATAATGGTCCACGTCGTCTGAGCCGCCTCATTGTGTCATTTTCATTAGTGGCCGATTTTGCAGTAGCTCTGGACTTGGTAGTTAGCATCTAGTTGGCATAATGACGGCCTCCCAGGGATACCCATCCCTATTGGCAAGGAGCTGGCGTGAGCGTATGGTTTCCAACAGCGTTTGAAAGAAATAAGTGTGATCGCTATGAAGTCTACAGGTAGTCACCTGCCTGCCCCGTCACCGCATGGCGGCACAGCTCCGTCACGCTCCTCTCTGATCACAAGCCTAATGATCTCAGCGCCGCACACATCTCTAATTTAGTCTTGAAGCTTCCTATCTGGATCTCTGTAAACAAAGCTGCTACAATAGTATATTATGTTTGATCATAATTCTGCCAAACAGCAGAGCTTGCACGCTAGGCTGCGGGAGCGCCCCCCGCCTCTCTCCCCCAGTGGACAGCATTTGACAGTTACAGAAGGTGTCTATAAAGCCCCGTCCCCCCATCTCCAGATTTTCCCAGGGGTAATTGGCTTTGACGGAGTGTGCTGGCTCCAATAATACAGCTCCGTGAGTTTGTGTGAGCTGCATAATGCTATCTAATGCCTGAAGGATTCTCTGCCCATCAATCTGTTCCCAGCTGGGAGCACATTTTTTTTCCCCCCCTGTTCCTTCTGTGACAGTTTATTAAAAGAGATACTTGCTACATTTACTATGGGTTTGGTATGTATTCTGCCTCCGCTGTCACAGGTAAATAAAACCGCTCTCCGCTTGTAGGAAGCTTTGCATTAAGGAAGCCAACGGCATTTATAATCCAGACAGGTTGCTTTTCATGCATTATGGGGGAGATGAAGCTCCCATGGTGAAGCTGACAGGAGCTGCTAGATGTGCCGCACTGATTTAAAAGGAAGAAGGGGGAAAAAAAATCTCCCCGAACGCAAATTGTTCTCACTGTTTATTTATACGGCACCAACAGGCCCTGCTGCAATGAGTTATGTAGGTGCTTATTATCCTTAATCTTGTTCTGAAAGGACCGTCTTTAAGGAATGATAATATGTAGTGTTCAGGTTGTTGGCATAATGGAAAATCAATAATTTTAAACCACCCAGTATTCGTGAGTGGGGGTTGTGTAGGGGTAAACCGGGGTGGGGGTGCTTCGTGAGTAAGGGTTGTGTAGGTAGTATGGAGGAAAGGCTGCATCCGTGGTAAGGTTGTGTGGTAGTACTGGGAGATGGGAGCTATCGGAAAAGGGTTGTGTAGGTATATGGGGGAAGATGGCGTGTATCGGAGAAGGTTGTGTAGGTAGTATGGGGGATGGGATGCTATCGTGAGTAAGGGGGTGTAGGTGTCTGGAGAGAGGCATTTTACGTGATAAGGGTTGTGTAGGTAGTACTGGAGAGAGGATGCACGTGAGTAAGGGGTTGGTAGGTAGTACTGGGGAGGGGGCAAGCATCGTGAGTAAGGGTTGTGTTTTGGAGTACCGGAAGTGGCGTCTAGTGAGTAAGGGTTGTGTAGGGATAGGAAGATGGCTGCATCGGATAAAAGGTTTTGTAGGGATACCCAAAAAGATGGCATGCTAGTGAGTAGGGGTGTGTAGGTAGTACCCGGAGAATGGCATGCATCGTGAATAAGGTTGTGTAGTGTTAATACGGAGAAAATGGCATGCATCGTGAGTAAGGGTTTGTTGTAGGAGTACTGGAGAGATGGGCATGTAAACGTGGTAAGGTTGTGTGGTATAAAAGGAAAAGATGGCAAAATATCGTGAGTAAAGTTTGTGTAGGTAGTACCGGAGAGATGGCGTGCTATCGTGAGTAAGGGTTGTGTAGGTAGTACTGGAGAGATGGCATGCTATCGTGAGTAAGGGTTGTGTAGGTAGTACTGGAGAGAAATTTCCCCTGCTATCGTGAGTAAGGGTTGTGTAGGTAGTACTGGAGAGATGGCATGCTATCGTGAGTAAGGGTTGTGTAGGTAGTACCGGAGAGATGGCATGCTATCGTGAGTAAGGGTTGTGTAGGTAGTACCGGAGAGATGGCATGCTATCGTGAGCTGGAGAGATGGCATGCTATCGTGAGTAAGGGTTGTGTAGGTAGTACTGGAGAGATGGCATGCTATCGTGAGTAAGGGTTGTGTAGGTAGTACTGGAGAGATGGCGTGCTATCGTGAGTAAAGGTTGTGTAGGTAGTACCGGAGAGATGGCATGCTATCGTGAGTAAGGTTGTGTAGGGAGTACCGAGAGAGATGCAGCTATGGTGAGTAAGGTTGTGTAGGAGTACCGGAGAGACGGCATGCTATCGTGAGTAAGGGTTGTGTAGGTAGTACTGGAGAGATGGCATGCTATGGTGAGTAATGGTTGTGTAGGTAGTATCTATTGGTATCTATTTATTGGTATCTATTTAGATAGAGATGGGCGGAGAATGTACTCAGAAAATATGGAATTTGGTTTCTTTATGCCTGTACCCTTCACCTGAATATGCAGCCATCTATTCACACACAGGTGCTAAAGTATTGGCTTTAATAAATGTTCCCCACTGTGTAAATACAATTGCACCAGAATTCTGGCACAATTTGCATAAAAAATATTGGCGTACGTTTTCTACGCTACATTTATGTAAAAAAAACAATAACACAAGGGGTGAATCCATATTATAAAATAGTATGTCCCTTTCTATTTGAGTCTTTGTTTGAGGGTCCCCTTCGCAGTGTCTCTCTCTCTCTCTCTCTCTCGTATTCTCAATGTTGGCCTGAGGTTGGATGGATTTGGGCATGGCACCGTCTCGGATCTCTCCCAACCAACCTCCCCACCACACAACATTTTTTTTTTTTTTTTTTTTTTGTCGGTGTGTTGTCCCTCTTCCATTTGTGGGAATACCCTGCTTCCCCAAAAATAAGACATAGTGCTTTTTTTTTTTTATGCAACTAAGTTTGGCTGCTTCTGCTGGTGTTTTTTTTGAAATAAAAACAGTATATTAATTCATGCTGATTGTTTGTTCAACAATAAATGTGAATTACTGTTCATAGAAAAAAAAACCATCCTCTAAAAATAAGTCTTAGCTCGTCTTTAGGAGCAAAAATTTATATAAGACTTATTTTTAGGGGATGTTTTTTTTTTTTTTTCAATGAACAGTAATTCACATTTATTGTTGAACAAAACATCAGCATGTATTAATATACTGTAGTGATTTCATCACAAACATCAGCATAAGCAGCCAAACTCTGGATTGCATAAAAAAAATGCACCATGTCTTATTTTCGGGGGTGTCTTATTTTTGGGGAAACGGGGTATATTGCCCGGTTTGAACTTCATTTATTACCGTCAATATACTGTGTCTTGCAGTCTTGTATTTGGTCTGGACTATGCCTTGTTTTGGACTGTTAGGTTGTGTTCACACGATGTATTGTACAGTACACGCCTCAATACATTGTGTGTCTCGGGAGCTCGCGCTGATCAGCGCGTACTCCCGCGGCCCCATAGACATGCATTTATGAATGTATCATTTTGTATGTTCCCCATATGCTATATAGTTATAGTTTTCTGACTGTTTTTATTGAAATTTAATAAAACTTTTAATGAGAAAATAGTATGTGTAATTATAGAAAATCACCAACAAAACATACATGCAAAAAAATAAGATCATTTTATTTAAAATAGCATAAAAGTAAAAATTGCAGAATAATAACAGATGGTACAAAAACACTCATGAAAAACACACACTGAGTATGGGTTACCCAAATGACCATATAAATATGACCAGGTAATAATGAATATATACAAAAACTTCGACTGTAACCAACCTGATCACTTATTTGTAGATCTCTGTGCATGTTTTTCTTGAGTGTGTTTGTACCAGATTTTATTATGCATCTATTTTTACTTACGTTATTTTCAATAAAATTGTAAAAAAAAAAAAATGACTTTCCTGTCTTTTTTTTCTTTTTGGTGAATTTATTTTATTTTTTTTTACATTTTATTATGTGTTTTAGATTTTCTAGACACTTCTGCGCTTTGTCCGTCAGAAGGGGTACACCAATAGGAAAAGGGTAGTGGCTTTATGGAAAGATATGCTTTGACATTTGATGGCGTGCACAAAAAAAGCAGCAACGTTTTATCAAAATAAGTGGCATGAAGTAAGTCATCTAATGGAAGGTGTAAAGTTAGACTAGATCAGACATGCACAACTTGGGAGGTGTGGGGGGGTCAAAGCGCCAAGGACTTTGGATAGGGTTTACTCAAGCCCACCTTCCCACGGCTTGCATGGCACCAGAAATCCCTTGGCGGGCTTTGTACTTTGTTTGGTATATAGTTGTATACCAGCCCAGTGGAGGCCAAAAAGACTCTTGGCCTCTGTCAGGCTAGTAGGGTCATTTTGATACTCTTTAAGGGCCTCATGTAGGAACCTGTTTAGGTCTAAAAACTCTCACTTTTTTGCCCATAGGTTACTGTGTGCAAAAGAGTGAGTTTTAGACCTAAACAGTTTCATACATGTGGCCCTAAGAGTAGAGCTTTTACCAGCATACGCACTAAATAGAGATCATGAACGTGATGGTAACGGGGCCTTAAAGAGAACCTGTCACATAGTTTTTGCCCCCCCTGGCTGAAGACAGAACAAGCTAGTGTCAGACCTGCTGTTTCCAGCGCTGTGTCCCTTATTCTGTAAGATGCTGGATTTAATGCTCAGATCTGCAGTTTTCAGCCAGAAGAGTCATTCGAAGAGTCCTTCAAAGAGTCAGTTTTTTTCAAACCCGACAATCGGAGGCTAGCCCCGCCCACCTCAACTGACAAACCAATTACTTTGAATAGGTAGAAACATGTGAATAACTGTCAGTGGGCGGGGCTAGCCTTTGGTGGGCGGGGCTAACACCTACTCATGAATAAGATTTTAGGGGTAAATGCTCTAAAACTACAGCATCTTACAGAATAAGGGACACAGCGCTGGAAACAGCAGGTCTGACGCTACCTTGTGCTGCCCTCAGCAAGGGGGGCACAACCTATGTGACAGGTTCCCTTTAACACAGGAACTTGTGCAGCTGTTTCTATGATTTGCTCTTGGAGACCAAATCAAATTGTAATACTTGCTGGGTCATAGTTTGCTATGAGTTTTCTCCGAAACGCGTCAGCATATCCCAATCTGTTTATCTTTAATCAATTCTATGTGGGTGTGGAGCTGGACCTGCCAGGGCCTTTCATTTATGCCTCTGTGGGTCGTGTTTACTCATTCTGCTCGCTTTAGTGCCCCAGTCCTAAATAAGAAAACCCAGTGTTGCCATATTCCTCAACTAAGACACCACAAAAATGCTAGTCCATGCCCTTGTCATCTCCCGCCTCGACTACTGCAACATCCTTCTCTGTGGCCTCCCGTGTAGCACTCTTGCTCCCCTTCAAACCATTCTCAACTCTGCTGCCCGTCTGATTCACCTCTCTCCTCGCTACTCCTCTGCCTCACCTCTCTCCTCGCTACTCCTCTGCCTCTCCCCTCTGCCAATCCCTTCACTGGCTTCCCATTGCCCAGCGAATTCATTTCAAGCTACTAACCATGACCTACAAGGCTCTCCGTAACCTCTCCCCTCCATACATCTCTGCCTTAATCTCTAAATACCTCCCCTCACGCAATCTCCGCTCCTCACAGGACCTTCTTCTCTGCTCTCCTCTTATCAGCTCCACACATAACCGTCTCCACGACTTTTCTCGTGCTTCCCCCACGTTCTGGAACTCACTGCCGCAACCCATCAGACTCTCCCCCACTTTCACCAGCTTCAAAAGCAACCTGAAAACCAATTTCTTCAGGCTTGCCTATAACCTTCAATAACCTTGCTGCCACTACACGCTCCACAAACATGTCTGCCCCTCACCTCCTGTCTCTTTCCTCCTTATAGATTGAGGAGGGGAACATCTCTCCTTATGGAGAGCACCAGTGAAGGTGTGTAGTGTTTTGTTTTGCCTTTTAGCCCACTACTCAGCATCTGCATATCACAAGGCATTATGGGAAAGCAGCTGGAAAGCTCACTGCGCCCTCTATAGGTTGTAACAAATCCTCAATTTACTTCTGATTCACTGAATCTTTGAGAAGCAAAAAGGAATAATTGTCAAGCCAATATTGATCATCTACATACGCGTTTCGGGGTTTTGCCCCTCATCAGTGTAGAGCAGAGCGATATTGGCTTGACTGGTGGGAGGCAATGAGTGGGTATGAGGAGGGGAACATCTCTTTATAGATTGTAAGCCCTCGCGGGTAGGGTCCTCTCTCCCTCTGTCGTGCCAATTGTCATTAATCACTTATCACTGTACTCGTTTGACTTATGTAATGTATGTAACCCCCTCGAATGTACAGCGCCCTGGAATCAATGGCGCTTTAAAATAAATAATAATAATAATTAGCAAGTTATATTTCTTCCCTACATACCATGGTTATTTGCACCTTCACCAAACCTGCACTTCTTGGCAGGATTTGGGGCTAAACCTTCCTGCAGCCTCCCAGGAATGCATAGAAATGCCCCCCAAATGGTACTGCCTATTTTGGGGTAGCGCTTGAACAAGTTCCATTTTGTTTGCGTGCCACCAAAAATCCTTAGGCAGGGCTCAAGCGCCCTGCAGGCCGTATGTTCTTCCGGCCTAGACCATATAGACCATGGTCTGGTTGCATAATGCTGTACAGAAGATGGGACAGGAGGCTTCAGCGGTTATGTGGAACCCGTCCGCCTTTATACTTGGAAAGAAATAGCATTTTATTCCAGCAAGCGTTTTGTTTTGAAGGCTTTAGAGTTAAACGTATGGCTAACCAGCCTGCTTAATTCAGGATTAGTGCAACTCCTCAAACAAAGCAGACCAAACATGAACTGGTTCTCGTGTAATAACCTAGAAGCGTGTCTAAATCTAGGACTTGCATATCTAAAGCCTCAAATATCTCCTCCGAGCTCTTTTTCAGGTTTCACTGCTGTCTGTCTATTATTTGGGGGTTGGTTGTTAAACCGCATACGTTCACCAGTTGCTGTGAAGAATTTTTTAAACTGTGGCAAAAGTCACTGCTGTACCTGTACAATGTCCTTCTTGGCTAAGTTTATGCATCTGCATATAAATTTATAGCATTATCTTTGAAAAGGAAAATCTCTCCTTAGGGAGAGCGCCTATATAGGCGTGTGGAGATTCGAAATTGCCTTTTGCACTCCACAAAGCATCTGCATATCACAAGGCATTATGGGAAAGGAGCCGAGAAGCTCAAGCGCCCTCTATTGGATGTAACTAATCCCCAATTTGCTTTTGACCCACTGGGTTTTTGAAAAGCAAAAGGGATATTAGCCAAGCCAGCATCACCCATCTGTAGTCAGCCGTTTCGGGGTGTTTGCCCCTCGTCAATACAGAGCAGAGCCTCCCACTCATTGCCTCCCACTTTGCTGAGTGGGAGGCAATGAGTGGCTCAGAAAGGTAAGCCAGCATCGCTCTGCTCTGTACTGACGAGGGGGGGGGGGGGCAAACACCCCAAAACGGCTGTCTACAGATGGGTGATGCTGGCTTGGCTAATATCCTTTTTGCTTTCCAAAGACCCAGTGGGTTAAAAGCAAATTGTGGATTTGTTACATCCAATAGAGGGCGCTTGAGCGTCTCAGCTCCTTTCCCATAATGTCTTGTGATAGCATTATCTTTATATTAAAGGGGTTGTCCAGTAAACAAAAAAAAATGTATACTGAATGGCCTGCATGAGTCTTTACACATTGTCCTGTGGTGTTTCTGTGTAATTTGTGCTTTCCCTGTACTGTTTGTTGCCTCCCTTCTCAACAGCTGAGCAGCAGCAATCGCTGTTTGAAAGCTGATTTCTTTACCCCATAAAATTACAAGCCCCTGGATCCCTTGCTGTGCTTTCTCTGTCCCTCCCTGCTGCTAAAAGCCTTGGGAAGCAGGGCCAAAGGAGTGTGGCTTAAAAGGCTGCCCTGAAAAAAAGCCAAACCCCTTTGGTCCCTTGATCACCTGGGCTTGTCAAAGAAAGCCCAGTAGTTCTATGTATCTCGGCACACAGGGAACAGCTGGGTCATCAAACAGCTGAACAAATTGCAGGAAGCTCAAGGAAAATTCAATGAAAGTATTACAAAAGTGGTTATTGTTAGCAGAGATTATGTAACATTTTTTTTTTTTTTTCTTGCTGAACAAACCCTTAAAAGCGTTATATATTATATATATATATATACATATACATATACATATATATATATATATATATATATATAAAATATATATATATATATATATTATATATATATATATATATTGTTTTTGTTGTGCAGTTTTAGTGTTTTTTTTTGTTTAGATAGAAGCCGGACACCCCGTTTTACTGCAGATCAATATGGCCCCAATAATTAAACTCCCCAAATTAAACTGTTCACGTGGACGATCTTTAAAGACAACCTGTCACATAGTTTATGCCCCCCCTTGCTGAGGGCAGCACAAGCTAGTGTCAGACATGCTGTTTCCAGCGCTGTGTCCCTTATTCTGTAAGATGCTGGAGTTTCAGAGTATTCAATGCTCAAATCTGACAGTTTTCAGCCAGAAAAAAGTCCAGCTTATTCATGAAGAGTCCATTTACTTCATGACCCGCCCACCTGAGGCTAGCCCCGCCCACCTCACAACTGATAAACCTATTACTTTGAATAGTTAGAAACATGTGAATAACTGTCAGGTGGGTGGGGCTAGACTTTGGTGGGCGAGGCTTACACCTGCTCATGAATAGGCTGGACTCTTTTCTGGCTGCAAACTGCTAGATTTGAACATTAAATGCTCTGAAACTGCAGCGTGTTAGCGAATAAGGGGATGTTCACACGGCGTGTTGGATCCATGTTTGGATCTGTGTTTCGGACCCTAAACGGACCCAATCACGCATCTAACAATGTGCAGTAAAATTTACATTGCTCACAATGTAAAACACACATCAGCGTTCAGACGAGTGATCTCCGATGCGTCTTTCGGATCCGTTCAAAGAGTTGACATGTCAGTTCTTGATCTGAAAGACGCACCTATTTAAAACTATAGATTGTGTTTCTACTGCAGCAGCGTTTTGAATGCGTTTTTTGGATCCAAAACCGATCCAGCATGTCATGTGAACATACCCTAAGGGGCACAGCGCTGGAGACAGCAGGTCTGTCACTAGCTTGTGCTGTCCTCGGCAAGGGGGGCATAATCTATGTGATAGGTTCTCTTAAAGGGGTTTTGCCACCATCTCATTTCATACCTCCTGCATCCAGCTCTTCAGCTATGTGTGCTCAGAAGGGGGCGTGTGTGATTTGTTTGAATTGCATATTATGCGACCCAGCAGGATGACATCACCAGGCCTATCCTCTCTTTAGTGAAAGAAAATTCTGTTTATGTATAGAATTGTAAGTAGCTACAATGTAGCTCAGAGGTAACATTTTTGCTTTACAGCACAGGGTTCAAATCCCTGCAGGAACTTAACCTCTGGATTTGTTTCCCTCTTTATCAATGCACAGACCTCATTGAGGGTTCTTTTTTTATTTGCACTGTTTCACTTATTACTAACTAGTCCAAAGGACAGGAGTAGAGTGACAGCACCTGGGGTTTGAACACTCAGTAGCTGCATGAAAGGAGAGGTGATGTCTGAGCATGTGCGACCAGGACTGAGGAGCTCTCAGCCCTGGTCGTATCCCCTGGAGACGAACTGTAAACAATGGATCACTAAAGGAGCGGCTAAAACAAAAACGGTGCAGAATTTTTAATAATGATGAATGGTGAAAATGTTGATTATTTAATTTTCAAACTTTCCACGTCAATTTTACTTCATGGCAAAACCCCTTTAAAGGGGTTTTGCCACGATCTCACTTCATACCTCCTGCATCCAGCTCTTCAGCTCTGTGTGCTCCAAAAGGGGCCTGTGTGATTTGTTTGAATTGCATATCATGTGACCCAACAAGATGACATCACCAGGC
This sequence comes from Phyllomedusa bahiana, assembly GCA_025379985.1. Taxonomy (NCBI): domain Eukaryota; kingdom Metazoa; phylum Chordata; class Amphibia; order Anura; family Hylidae; genus Phyllomedusa; species Phyllomedusa bahiana. Next base: position 254,162 of record JAODAL010000155.1, read on the forward strand.
CTTTCCTCTCTCTAGTCACAGTAAGATCGGTTTATGTATAGAGCTGTGCATAACTACATTGTAGCTCAGAGGTAAAGTTTTTACCTCCAGACACAAGGGTTCTAGGTTCAAATCCCTGCAGGAACCTAATCTGTGGATTTTTTTTTTATCTTTTTAAGTTCCAACACCGAATTCAGGGTTATTTTTTTAATTTATTTGCACTGTTTGACTAATAAATGAGGAGTACAGAAGACAGGAGTAGAATGACAGCACCTGGGGTTGAACATTCAGTAGCTGCCTGAGAGGAGAGGTGATGTCTGAGCATGTGCGACCAGGACTGAGAAGCTCTCATCACTGGCCGTATCCCCTGATTACGAGCTGTAAACAATGGATCACTAAAGAAGCAGCTAAAACAGAAACGGTGCAGAATTTTTAATAATAATGAATGGTGAAAATGTTTATTATTTAATTTGTAAGCTTCCCACGTCAATTTTACTTTGTGGCAAAACTCCTTTAAGAGCAGTATTGCTATTCTTTTGTAATTTGCTACATGCTTCATAGCAACCCAAAAGGATTTCTCTATACAATATTTTCAAGGAGTAGCTCCAGAAGTCATGCCTAAAAGATCATTGACCATCTAAGGCTCCGTACGATCAGCTTTTTCTCTAAAATATATGCGATCTCATTCAACCCCCTTAAACTGTGTGGTGACAGCCCAGCAGTCTCCCACTGTCTCTGGTCAGGGAAAGCAGGGGTTAGATTTTTCTCCTGTCTGATCATCTGTTTCCCTTGGATGAAGTGGTGCCAGAAGTTTGTCTGGCAGCTCCTTATCTTGCTCTATCATTGAACCAACACGCCTGCTTGGCTGAGTTGAATAGACATTTTTGTAGGCAAGTTGGGGTTAGCTTGGCCAACTATATCTATATGGCCAGCTATTGTGATTGTGTTTGCTGCTTTGTATCCATCTGAAATAAGGATCATCATGTTGCCTTTGCTGGTGCATACAGGGTGAGGGGGGGGGGGGGGGTGCATAGGTAGCATCTTACCCCAAAATGGGATGAGTCCAAATTACTTTTCAAACCATATGTCACTAAATAGGATTTATGCCCAATCCTAACATGCCTGTATTATTAGCTACTTTAGTGTTCCTTATAATAACAATTCTGGTCGTCTTTCCTTAGATTTTTATGTTGTGTGGTTCTCCTGCTACAAATTCATTATCTATTTGTCAGATGGGTGTTACCACTTGGAGGTGTGCCCCTGAATAGTCTGACATTGTCCAATCAGAACTGACAGTCGTGCGCAGGGACACACCCCTTTCAAAACTGGAATGGTAACACCCATCTGACAGATTCAGTAATACATTTCTAGGAGGAATAACAGAGGAACAACACAACACAGAGATATAAGAGAAGAAGCTCCAGGAATGTTATATCACAGGGAACACAAGGACTTGCTTAAACCGCAATATCAGCAGATGTCACAATTGCTCTATAAAGAGTATGTATATTTTCTGAACCTAGTTTTTTTTTTGTTGCCAATGTAACGTCTAAAATATAAACAAATTTGAAATAGGTGTTAATTAAAATTTAAATTGCCGTTTTGTTTCTACAGCTCCTAGGCGTATTAAGCATCTCCATATTAGACTGCAAGGCTAAACACAATTTCTTGGCTTTCTTCCATTTCTCCCTTACTTACATTTTAGGTTATCCACAAGTAGAAGGGAGAGAGAAGAATATTGTTGTAGTATCTGACTACTTAGTTTGTTGTCTTTTACCATGGAGGGTACATAGTGGTGGGGTATGTGAGCTACTACTCGGCAATCAGCTGCACCTGTTTATCTTTCCCAAGTAGCATAGGGGTCAGGGTTGCCTCTTTACTGGGTTCAGTTTCAGTCCAGCCTTTGAGCTGTGATTATGGCCTTGTTTCTGTGTTTTTTTGAGTAGTTAATGTCCCATTTTCTGTGTTTTACCATGGAGACACACACTCTCTGCATTGGAGCTGAAGAAACAAAATAGTAAGAACATTTGTACTGAAGGGTATGTTCACACGGCGTATTTGCGGGGCGTACTTTGGCGCACCCGAAGTACGTCCCGCAAATACGGTCAAATTATGGCACTCATCGAGAGCTATGATAACATGACATATTCTCCGCCGCGTACTGTGTGTCCGTAAAAAGGTGAAAGTGAATAGGAGCGCTGTTGAAATAACGTACTGGCCAGCACATACTTTCAACAGCAGGTATATCATGGCACGCACCGCTATACACCGCTATATATTTTTTTCATTATATATGTATTAAAAATTAAAAAACTGTTTGCAGTGTCGGAGGTTACCCTTAAAGGGGTTGTCTCATCTCAAAGTTTCATAGGCTGCATGAATGAAATAATGCTGCTTTGCTCTGTCACTTCCTGGTCAAGCTGTCTGTAATTAGCATATGAACTCTGTGTATTCAGACTTCTCTGTTTATTAGTCTAGATTAAATAAATTACCTTCTGATAGGTCCAGAGAAGCTGCTGAGCTAATGTAAACAGTAGTAATTACTGTCTTTTGTCTGAAAGATCAGATGACACACAAGCTCTCACACTGCCAGCCACAACCTGTGTGATGACTTCACTCCCTGTTATCAGATAGGACAAACAGCAGGGGAGGAGGAGTACACAGGTCGGTCACTTGGGAAACCAAAGAGCCCTCAGAAGGTGATAAAATCATCTGTATCTCCTCAACAACAAAAAAAAATTAACAAAGCAATATATTTGGAGAATGTCTTCATTTAGTGTTCCCTACATGTTGGAAGCTATTCTTTGGAGTGAACCAACCCCTTTTAAGACCTAATACTCTTTTATTTCCTTATTCTGATCATTCTAGATAATTAAGTCCTCTGTGTCTTACCCTCTGCCTTTGACCAACCAGAATTACGTTCGCTCATTAATTTGTACTTGACACCAGTTTCGCAAATCTCCCTTACTTCCTAAGTCATTATTTGCCTGCCATGGATTTGATTTTGAATACATTAAAGGAGTTTTGCCATGATCTTATTTCATACCTCCTGCATCCAGCTCTTCAGCTCTATGTGCTCAGAAGGGGGCGTGTGTGATTTGTTTGAATGGCATATCATGTGAATCAGCAGGATGACATCACCAGGCCTTTCCTCTCTGTAGTCAAAGAAAGGTCTGTTTATGTAAATCATTGTGAGTAGCTGAGAGGTAAAGTTTTTGCCTCCAGGTACAAGGGTCCTAGGTTCATATCCCTGCAGGAACCAAACCTGTGGATTTTTTTTTTTCTTTATCAATGCACAGACCTCATTGAGGTTTCTTTTTTATTTATTTGCACTGTTTGACTATTGCTATGGAGTATAGAGGACGGGAGTAGAGTGACAGCACCCGGGGTTTGAACACTCAGTAGCTGCCTGAGAGGAGAAGTGGTGTCTGACCAGGATGAGGAGCTCTCAGCCCTGGTCGTATCCCCTGGAGACGAGCTGTAAACAATGGATCACTAAAGGAGCAGCTAAAACAAAAATGGTGCAGAATTTTTTATAATAATGAATGGTGAAAATGTTTATTTCATTTACAAGCTTCCCACGTCAATTTTACTTTGTGGCAAAACCCCTTTAAATATAGTTTCATGTCTTGCTCCAAAATGATGATTTTTTTTTTTTTCTTCTGCATTAATCACAATACTTAATCAAATTTCACAAAATCCCATTGTGCTTCCTCCTGTTTTGATTGACCTCGTTGTACCAGTTTTGCTGCCAGGAGTAGCAAGAAACCATTGTTCGGATTAAAATGGCCGCTTAATCCGAGATTATTCTCTTCATTTGCATTTTGCAAACTATCTGCTTCGCGCGTCGCCTTGTCATCCCGCCGATCGATAGACGGCAACAACCAGCTTCATTTTGTTTTGCGTCTGAAGTATTGGCATGGAGGTGGAGGACACCGAGGAACAAAGACGGAGCTGTGTGGGAGTGGTGTGGTTTTAAGTGAGATATCGATCAGCTTCTCTGAATGTCTTCATAGTCTCAAGACCAAAGACGGAAAAATCATTGCCGTGTCACATTAGCCGAGGCGGTAATTAACACTGGGGTATCTGACCTTATTTTACAGAAGGCGTGGCCTCATTGAGAAGCAGCACAACCGGGTATTATGCTGCGGTTATATACCCTGTGCATTGTAAACGGCTCATTAGAGCAGCCAAGGAAGGGAGGATGAAGCAGGATGACTCAAGGATGGGTAGAAGATGATAGGATTCTTTTCCATGGATCACTTTATAGCATTTCAGCCACTCCTTGGTTAAATATAACACACCTTAGTGTATAAACATCTCCTTCAAAGTCTGGCTTATAAAATCTTTTGCTGCAAAAAATATTTCGAGTCGCACAATAAAGGATAATGACACAATCTTCAGTGATTCAGCACCGGACAAGTGACGACACAGTGAGTGTGCTAATACAGGGCTCCATTTTGGCTCGCTTAACCCTTTGCAGTGAATATCCAGCTTAAAAAAAAAAAAAAAAAAAAAAGCAGTTGATGGTTTCCTTCTAAGGATAAGTTTACACGACGGATTTTAAGAAGGAATTCGACACGGATCCTTGTGTAATCTGACTCCCATGAGTTTGAATGGAAAGTCCGCCCTGTGGTTTACACTGAACTACAGCGGAGATTTTCCTCACCACGGATTTACAATCCATGGTTCAGGAAAATAGAAGAGTGGACATGTCCATTCTTTGGAGAGGATACTGCTTAGGGTGCGTTCCCATGGCTTAGGACAAATACCGGCCGGTTTGCCGGGAAATGGGGGGGTTTCTCCGCGGTGAGCGGAGAAAAGCCCTCCCCCTTCACATTGAGAAGCACAGATTCAGTCCAAAAACTGGACGCATGAATGTGCTTCTACAATGTTTTTCGGCCGGACCGCGGGCAGAAAAACCGCCGGATGGAAAACCCGTGCAGTGGGGACTGCTGCACGGGTTTTCCATAGAGCACCATTGTGCTCATTTTCGACCGGTTTTTCAGGCGGTCTGAAAAACCGGCCGAAAACCCGTGCCGTGGGGACATGCCCTTACACTGGTTTTAATCCGGATAGACACGGGTTCATCATTGGAATGGGGCTAAACCGCATCCAAATCGGAGGCCAAAAAGATGAAATTTTGGCAGAAATCCAAAAAGTGTGGCCTTGGATTTCAAGTTGGATTTTTCCGATAGAAATAAAAACCTGACGCGAATCTATCCTAAGGGTACGTTCACACAGCATATAGCGTTACATACTGTGCGCGCCGCTATACGTCTGCTGTTTTAGCATTACGTGCAGGCCAGTGCGTACTTCTAAAGTGCTCCTGCCCACATTCGCCCGCCCTTTCCCCCACGTCACTTCTTTCTCCTGGCGTTCAGTGCGCGCCGGGGAATACGTCGGGTAATGGTTTTGCCGTATTTGTGGGGTGTTTTGCAGCTGTGGGTTTTTCCCGCAGTTTTGCAGAGAACAGAACTCTCAAAAAAAAAAAAAAATAAGTAAATTAAAATAAGTAGATTCTGTGCCAGCGCTTTCGACTCCTAGTCTGAGAGTTGACAAATTCTATTAAAGTCCGATGACTACAGCACCCCACAAATATAAGATGAAAAAATGGATTTTATTCATCTATTAAAAATACAGGTGCAGTGTGTCGGTGCAAAGGTTCTGAGGGGAGAGGGGAACCAAAATGTTGCATCTGTATTTTTATGAATATGTAAAATAATGAGATATGTATACGTGTGTGTGTGTGTGTGTGTGTTGTATATATATATATATATATATATATATATATATATATATATATATATATATAAATATACACACATACCTAAGTATATACACATATATGAACACACCTATGTATACTATGTACACACACATAAACACACATACATATATATATTTATGTATATTATACACACACACACACACATATATATATATGCAGTCCTCGACTTACATTGTTCCGATTTACATCTGTCTCCTAGTTACAAACAGAGACTTATGGGGCATGCTGGCTCTTTTAGTTCCATGTTCCACATCAGATAGTAGCTGTGGAACGACAAGTTCGAGCGTGCCACAGCAGCACATGAGGTAAAAAGAGGTGAAATCTTCTTAACAGGCGCACAGACAGCAAAACAAATGTAAAAACCCTTCCCTGCACTATCCAAATAAAAAAAAAACAAAAAAAACAAAAACAAAACCCTTTTGTGCTGGAATTACATTTAATAAATATACCTGTTCTGACTTAAATACAAATTCAGCTTAAGAACAAACCTACAGTCCCTATCCTGTTTGTAACCTGGGGACTATCTATCTATCTACCTATCTATCTATCTATCTATCTATCTATCTATCTATCTATCTATATGTGTGTGATAATATATCATGTGGGTGTATTATGTATCGTCGTATTTATTCTATCTATCTATACTATATATTATACTGTGATTTATATAATATATAACTACATGTGTAGTGTTGATATATGTGTATAAAATGATGATGAGTGTATGATATATATATATGTATACACATATATGTGTATACACATATATGTGTATACACATATATGTGTATACACATATATGTGTATACACATATATATTGTGTATATGTGTATACACGTGTATATATTATACACGTGCTTCTGTTTTCATCATTTTCTTTTCCTAGTACATTTGGGATTTTTTCATCTTGTTTATTGTAGTCATTTGCAAATCTGGTTCCTAAAATTGTGATATAATGTATAGCGTGACAGAAGTGTTCTTTCCGCCTGTCCCATCCCATTTGATCCTCTTGTTTCCCAGTCCTCCCGCCACTTTCCTTTTCTTTCAGCCAGTATCAGTGTGGTATTAATATTGGTTTTGTAGCTGTCTGCAGAGGTCACAGCACAGCTGATCCAAAGTGAATGCTGTACAATCTTGTTAGCAAGCACTGCAGCACAGGAAAGAGGATTACATGGATCCTGTACTCTATCATGTTTTTCTCAGTCTAAGGACCGGAGTGATTTATCCTCTGCAACATTCAGTAACCCTGCAAACCTTCATTAACTCTTGCACTACCTAAGCACCCGGCTTTGGTTGCACTCCTGCATTTTTGCTGGCGCTCGCATTCATTTGCCTGCACACCGTATACAGTTAATTGCTTTGAGATGAGGCTTATTGGGCATAGGCATGTGTTAATTGACATAGACAGCCTTGTATGTGCTTAACAATGTAAAATGGCAGCCAGCTGTGCAAAATGCAGTAGCGTGTTCCACGGCCAGCTCTGCGCATATGTTGTCGGTGCTAAGCACTCTCTTGCCGCCGTGTTAACATCCAGGCTCGCTGCAGATGAGCACGAAATAGGCCGGATAGTTATTGTCTACTTTCCGAGCTCAGTTAAGCACCCGGCATCTCCATGTAGTGAATATGTGCAGTTGTCAGGATTGCTGTAGCATTTCCATAGACCATAGACCGCCACTAAACAAAGAGCCTTCAGAAGGAAGCTTCAAAATTGAGGCCGACATGTCTGCCAGGGCTGATTATGTGCACTGAATATCCATTCTCAGAGTATATGCTTGTCAATATGAGCTGGCTGATACAGAATGATCCACCTATAGCAAGATTCGCCGGTCCCTCCCGTAGTCCACGTTCAGTCGCTATTGTTTGAGCAGTGAACTGTATGTGGCCTTTTCCTTTTTCTGTAATGTTAGAAGTACGGCATTGAATGGAAGCGGGCTCGTGTATAATTGATTCTTCATTGAACGCGAAAAAGAGTGGCCCGGAACATCTAAAGAGGACCTGTGACCTCTCCTGACAGGTCTGATGTAGTAAATCTTTGTGTTCTTTAAAAAATTAAAAAACATAATTGCATTTCTAATCGCATACGGTAGATTACTGAAATCTACCGTATATTAAAAAGAAAAAAAAAAGTTGTGCCATCTCCTGACATTGTCTGTTTTAGTAAACCTCGTGTTCCCTGTGAAATATCAATTCTAGAGCATCTTCTTTTATAACTCTGTGCTATTCCTCTGTTATTCCTCCTAGGAATGTATTACTGAATCTGTCAACTGGGTGTGACCTGTCCAGTTTTCAAAGGAGTGTGTCCCTGCACTCAGCGATTGTCAGCACTGATTGGACAATGTCCGACTCTGCAGGACATACCGTCCAGTTGGTATCGCCTTTCTGACAGATTCAGCAATACATTCCTAGGAGGAATAATAGAGGAATAGCACAACACAGAGTAAGGGCTAGTTCACACGGCTTAAAGCCGACGTAATTGCGGGACGGATTTCGCCCCGCAATTACGCCAGCCCCATGGACACTCATTATTCACGGCGTGTACGTGCCGTAAATAATGTGCGTGTCACTTTCTCCCCCCGTGGCGTATTCGCCGAGCGGGTAGAGGAGACTGAATCCATAGTTCTCTATGAGAACTGTGGATTACCGTAATGACTGGGACGGATTCCAGTCGTATTGCAGCGCAAATACGGTGCGCAGTACGGCTGGAATCAGTCCTAGAATAAGCCGTGTGAACGGCCCCTTATAAGAGAAGAGGCTCCAGCATTGTTATTTCATAGGGAACACGATGATTTACTAAAACAGACAATTTCAGGATATGTCACAACTTTTCTTTTCTTTTCTTTTCTTTTTTTTTTTTTTTTATATAATTTTTTTTCCTTTTCACTTATTGACAAAAGAAATGCGACGATTTATGTTTTTCAATTTTTTTTTAAGTTTGGCTGTGTACATTACTCTCTCTAACTTCCTTTCTGTGAGCTCTGATAGCACAGCAGTGCGAGGATTGCCTGATGGTTCTTTCTGGTCTGAGAGGTATAAAATATCAGCATATATCTGATAAGTGTGAGGAAACCACCTCCTTGGTGAAGAAAATGATGACCCTATTTTCATTTTATGTACTGCTCATGATCTAGTGTAATCTTATCCATTCTTGTGGAGAGAGCAATAGAGCAATCATTATGTAATTTGTAATTAGGCTATGTACAGATAAGTAACCGCTGAAGTAAAGTGAGATAAGTCTTTACTGCCAAATAAAAGTTCTCCAGTATAGCTAGAGAAGGACCATCTTTTTATATACATTTTCATTGAGTAGGAATGCTGAAATAAAAAGAAAGTTGCCAAAAATTGTAAAACGAAAAACAAAAAAAGTTTTCGAGGAATATTAGATTTTTAGTTTTAACAAAAATATTCCTTTCTGATGAGTGTCCCTTTTAATAAGAAAAGTAGTATTAATGCAAAAAAAAACACACAAAAATATCAGATTAATGGTGCACAATACACAGTCACTCATTCATTACTAACTTTTGTAAAATCTCTACAATGAGCTGCTATATCACACCCTGCATAATTTTCTTAACTATGTCAATTTTACTATGTAAAGGAAAGCTGGTTGATTGAATACCCCCATAGCAGTCATACCTTTTCTTTCATATGTACCAAATTGTATGCAGCGATACAAGGGAAGATCCCAGATTTATACGTTCCGGAAAATGGGAAAGCTGAGTATCCACTGCTGGGGTGGGTTTCCTTGCACACGATTCGTATAGTGACCCATAAAATAAGTTTAATATAAGTTTTGTGTGTCCCTTTAAAACTACCTGGTGTCCAGAAAAGTTTGTTGCCACCATATACCCCACTGCATTTCTCAGCAGGGGCGTAGCTGTAGAGGTTGCAGGCGCTATGATGCCTTGAAGCCTAAGGGTGGTCCAAAGGCCGCTCTGCCACATAAGAAGACACCATTATTATAATATAAATGGCATGGCGTAATATTGGAGGAGTCTTATGTGGCAGAGGGGCCTTTAGAGTAGCTCAGGTTCCAGGGCCTGGTATTGGCTGCGAATAGCTATGCGCCTGCTGGTGACTAAGGAGGGGAGGGGGGTGGAATATGGTGTCAACAACCTTTTTTTGGTGCTAGGTACTTTTATAGATTTTTGTATTGGGGCCCAGGAACATTAAAGGGGTTGTCTCACTACAAGGATTGCTTTTTATGTCAAAGATCTTGCAAAAACAAGTCACTTCGCAATATATATCCATTAACGGTGTCCTACCTGTTCCTAGATATCCCCTCTTGTATGGGCTGCATCAGCTCCTCAGGTCGCTATAGCTACAGACCTGTTCAATCTCTCATGATAGGCTGTCAGCACTGATTGTTATAGCTACAGACCTGACTTCTACTGCAGCCTTGTAGAAGCCAGTAAGCACGCCCCTGAATTCAAAGTGAAACCAAGAAAACAGGACGGAGGTAAGATGAATCAATGTAGTAAGACAACCCCTTTAAGGCAGTAAGCTTTCCTGGACTTCTAAATCAATGCAGTGATACTGGATAAGGTCGCTGTGCGCCCCTGTATAATGATCTACAATTCAGGAACACTGGGTCACATCCCCCATAATGGTAATCACTCAGATTTCCTATATTCCTTTATGCTTAGGATATGAACTTCACAGAGCCATGGGCTAAAGGTCTATTCTCACCGCTAGACCACACATTCTAGCATGGCGCTGTCTTATGTACAAGCATAAGCACAGCGTGGTCAATCCCAATGATGCAGTCTTCTGGTTCCACTGCAAAGCAAGGTATTGTTTGGTAGTTATTTTTCGCTGTTCCTGGAGGGGGGTCTCCTTTTTCTTCCTGAGAGCCTCTGTTTTGGAAGAGTTGAGATGTATGGTTTGCTTTTATGAATAGGAATAAAAGATACAGCTACACAGTTACTACACTGCTTTTACCTCTAGGTGGCGCTTCACAGTACAGCATAGGAATTAGCAAAGCCTGTGTCTGCTCCGCTTATCTCAGAGTCATGACATAAAATACTTTCCATCAATGTTTTTGGCTCTTGCAGGGTTTCTCCTTTTGAACACCATTTTAATATCTTTTATAATTTTTGTATATAAAATTTTCAGTAACTCTTGAAATACATTGCTTATCTTTCATTATTCCTGAATTACATGCTGTATTATCATCCCTAGCTGCTCAGCTGGGCTAGGATAATGCAGTGGAACAGCTAGTTTATATGACTATGCCCGGTGTTAAGATGACAGTCTAGAAACTAGAGGAAGCTCTGTGCAGATGTCCAACAGGCAGGGAGATTTCTGCTGTGAAGATATCTCGGGACTAAATGCAGCGCTGGACAATGGTGAATGTGCACTTCTATGATTTTCTGCCTCAGCATTAGGGCTGCTAATTACAATTAAAGGGGTTGTCTCACCATGCTGTTTCACAGAGCCACAATTTTATATTAATGCTTGCTTTCTCTTCCTGATCATGCTGTGTGTGGTTCTATAGCAGTGATTAGCATATCCGCTCTTCTAGTTGCACTGACGTGAGAGCAGGAGATGTGGTCTATAGTGAAGAGAGCTTCAGAGCTGAAGTAAACAAAAGTAATTAGTCTCCTTTGATTGAGATAACACTCTATTCTCAAACCGCTTTCCTGTGTTGCAACCTGTGGTGATGTCACTCCCTGCTCTCAGATAAGAGAGCGAATGGGAGAGCAGATTGGTAACCAGAGAAACCTGTGTGCACTTAGGGCGAGATGTCAGAAAAGTGGCGTTTCCACGCCAGTTTTCGGCGCATTAGATCGGTGTAAAATGGGCCTGATAGTCTGGTGTCAGGTATACCTTGCATAGAAAACTTAATGCGCCTAAAAAGGCGAATCGCGTCAAAAAAGGCGCATTGCGCAACTCGCGTCAAATAGCATGTCATTGGTAGTATATGTAATGCACCTATCGAGGCGCATTGCCCGATGGAGCGCGCATAACATATGTAATATGCCTCAATAGGTGCATTACGCGATGGGGACGCACAATGCGCCTAGTTTTGGTATACGACAGTTCATTTACAGCAAAACAGACCAAAAAACTGGCGTTGGCGTGTTGGGATATGTCGATATTATCTCTTCAACAAAGCAAAATAAACAAAGCAATGTATTCTGAAAAAAGTCTTAATTTCCTGTTCCCTACATGTTTAAAGCTAATCTTTTTCACTTAGAGGTGTGCTCACTTGTGTTGGCAGCGGTTTAGACATTGATGGTTATGTTCAGTTATTTTTAGGGCACACCAAATTTACACAGTTATACAAGCTGTATGTATATATATTTATACATACATACACATATATATATATATATATATATATATATATATATATATATGTGTGTGTGTGTATGTGGATATATTTATTAAACAGGTGATGCCAATTATTTTACATGGTTTTTCCATTCATATTCAGCATGGGAGATACATTAGGCAGCAGGTCGCAGATTAGCCCATTGAATATTGTAATCCACATTCCAAAAATGTGTCAAGAGAAGTTGAAATATGTGGTAGAGATCTGAGCGGATCCCATAGATTCCAGGCTCATACAACACGTCTTAGCATTTCACCCGAATAACATCACCCTCGACCAGGCATTCATAGGCGGCCGCTACCAGTGAGAGCGGGGGACCCGAAATTAGCAATTTAATAACGGTGCCCTGCTCTCTCGCCCACCTCTTTTTAATGACTGGTGAATAGCTGTGACTTGGCTTGAGAAACAGATTAATTTGTTCTCTCCCCTCCCGGTATAGAAGGCATTATTTGTTGTGTGCACCTCAGGCACTTCTTGCCGTGACCAGATGAAGGGGAGAGCTGGCCAGCCAGAGGCGTAATAATGCATTGCGCCGCTCTTCTCCTAATTTAAGAAATTATAAATGACACCCGTGTCTGGAGGACAAGAAATATTTCATATGCCGCTTTTTAATTACACATCAGGCAGCAGTTTAGCAGAAACTGTGCTGGAATCTAATGCAGGGAATCGAATATAATTTACTACCGGATAAACATTTTCTGACAATATACTATTCTATTAAAGGCATCAAATAAATTAAAGCAAAAAAGAAAAAAAAAAATCTACATAAAAACATAGAGAATAAAATTCTCTTTCCTGGATGGTTGTGAATAGAATATGCATGTTTCTCTTTCTTCAAAGTAAATTTTATAATTTAAAGCTAATTGAAGTGATCCACTTTAATGGGGTGAGGGTTCAGCAAAATTTCCAGCCGCTAGCAAGCGGGATTCCTCAGTGGCGTTTTTATTGGCTGCAATATTTTATCACCACCGCCATTATGTGCAGTGTTCCTGGAAAGAATGGTCTAAAACTTTCAGTCACACATTGGGCCTTATGTATGAAAACTGTCTAGTAGTAAGGGGATGTTAACACGGCTTATTCTGGGGCGCATTTTGCCGTGTACTGCGCTTTATATGCCAGAGAATGCGCCCTATAATTCCAGTAATCCATAGCTCTCATAGAACCATGGATGACGTCTCCCCTCCCCGCTCGTACAATACGATCGTATTGTACACGCGGGGAGATAAGTGACATGTTACTTATTCGCGGCGCTTTCGCGACGCGAGTAATGCATGTCAATGGGGCCGGTGGGCTGCCGGCCCCAACACGCCTCGGGAGTATGCGCTGATCAGCGTGAGCGCCTGAGACACACGATGTACTGTACTGCAATACACTTTGTGAATTCTTGGTTGCCCATAGCAACCATAACAACCAATCAGATCTCGGCTTTTTGTTTTTTCAAAGCACTTTATGAAATTCTAGCTGAGCTCTGAGTGGTTGCTATGAGCAACAAAGTCTTACTGCTAGACAGTTTTCATACATAAGGCCCGTTGTTTTAGATTTTGGTTGGATTTATGTGTAATGTGACAATAGATTGCAATACATCTTTTAGACTTGTCAATTTGTAGAAGAGGAAATGGTAGACAAAAAATACAGGGCCTCGTTTCTGAAAACGGTCTAGCAGTTAGATGCTTTGTTGCTCATAGCAACCAATCAGGGCTCAGCTTTCATTTTTCCAGAGCACTATATGAAATGAAAGCTGGGCTGTGATTGGTTGCTATGGGCAACAGGGACAGTCATAGTGTTGAATGGTTTCATAAATGAGGCCCTATGTCTGTAATACAGATGTTTTTTTGTGTGGTTGTATTCTAGGTCAAACAATCATTTTGACCTATGAAGAGGACCTGTGACCTCGGTTTTTCAGTAAATTGTTGTTTTCCATGTGAAATAACAGTTCTGGAGCATTATAGCGGTGTTGTGCTGTTCCTCTGTAGCTCCTTATAGAAATGAATCCGTCAAATGGGCGTTACCATTCCATTTATCATAGGGGGGTGTCTCTGCACACACTGAATGTCGGCACTGATTGGTTAATATCTGACTGCGCAAGGATATGGCCCCAATTAACAGCTGATAAGGCAGAATAACAGGGTAGAGGACCCCCCTATATAAAAATGGTGAACACACCTTAGAGCCCTCCTCGTGTGGGTGCTTGCATTTTAATGGGTTTTTTATGTTTTTTTTTTTTTTTTTTTTTAAGTTTGCAGCCAATAGTGGATCCAGCATGAAGGAGAAAAATGTGTCCTTGTTATATTCCCCATTCCTATAAAATCCACTTCTGACTTTGGCTAAAAGAACTGCAGTGAAAAGGCTGTGTGTGAAAACAACCTAATGGAGAGTCTGCCTCGTCTGTTACATGTCCCTTTGGGGCTGGGGCTGGCTCACAAGCAACCTCTGGTCATTCACCATACCTATTGGATCCACATTTAAAGGGGTGTTCTATAACCACAAACCACTTGTCAGCCCATTAGGGATGATTAAAAGAAAAAAGTAAAAAACTTGTAAACGCGCTAGCTCCAGTGTCACGACTATACCCGGTAATCACTACCAATGACCTCACCATTCAGTAACCCTGCAGCCACATGCAGTATATCCGGCAAGAGACGGCTGTGGCCCGTGAATGGCTACAGAGTCGCCTGTAGACTGAACAGTGACGTCATTGGCCAGAATCACCGGCTACAGCGCTGGAGCTAGTGGCTTTACAAGATGGGACCCTTCTAAAAAGTAGAATCTATCTGCTTAAAGCATTGTTCCATAACTACTAACTGCTCATCAGTCAGTCCGGCATAATAAAAAAAAAAAAAATAAAAAAAAAATTATATATATATATATATAAAAATAAAGAGAGAGAGAGAGACATATATATATATATATATATCTACATACATGCACACACATATATATATATATGTGTGTGTGTATGTAGATATATATGTTATTGTCTCTCTCTCTTCTCTTTATTTAATATTTATATATATATATATATATATATATATATATATATATATATATTGTGTGTGTGTAAATATTTATTATAATATGTGTATTTTTTTATCATGCCCGACTGACTGATGAGCTGTTAGTAGTTATGGATCAATGCTATAAACCGCTAGATCCTACTTTTTAAAAGGGTCCCAGGACAATAAATTTATCACAAAGTGTGCCTCTGCTAGGAACCCCAACGATCGGGTCATTTGTGGGGAAACCTGACTGTAAGTATTTTCTATGCTGCCACCACAGGCTTAAGCAAGTATTGCATCCAGACATTATTGGCTTTGGCCAGGTCCTCCAGAGAGGGGGTCTTTGGAGCTGTGCACCACACTAGACAACAGATGGGGATCCTGATCAGAGGATCCCCCTCTATAACTTCAAGTTTCCTTAAAGGGTACATCAATTTTTTTTTTTTTTTTTAAACTGGACAATCCCTTTTGTTGCAATGGTCGATGTAGCAACCATATCTTCATGTGAACAAGACTCGTGTCCAGTTCTTTTAATTGTACCAAACGTTTACTACCATGAAGTACGAAGTTCTCTCTCTTTTTTTTTTTTTTTTTTTTCTTTTCCAAAAAGTTGTAAATTCCGCCCTCTACTTGCCTGGGGCCCGCGCTGTCCTTTAATAGCCGTACGGTTTACAGCTTCAGCGTCTTCTCTCTGTTTATCCATGTTTAGAGAACATGAAGAAAAAAAGTGAAAAATGTAAATGCATTCAAATTTTATTGCTTCAAAGAGCGGTTTATGAGAAGATGTTGGGTTTTACATTACAGCTGAAGAACCAAGCATGGAAATAATTGAAGAGAGCTGCATATTGATGAGGTTACATGATGGTGGGCTAATAAGCATGGCAGAAGAGTCAACTTCCCTTGCTGTATTATAAGCTATATCATATTCTCTTTAAATTGGCTTTTTAATTTATTACAGCTAAGTCACTCTGGTAAACATGCTCTATAGTCTTATAGGACAGAGTGTGAAGCAATCGGCAAATACTTTACTGTAACTTTAATCCTCACGGTAGGTCTGCTTTTGTCTTGTTCCAGAAGCAGCGCTACCCTTGTCCACTGGCTTTGCCTGGTATTGCAGCTCAGTCTCATTAAAGTGAATGCAGCTGAGCTGTAGTACTTGATGTATCCAGTGGACAAGAGTGACGCAGTTTCTGGGTAAAGAAAGTAAACTCCTGGGGAAAGCCTGGCAGTAAGTGTTTAGTTTTTCCTGCACTGCCACCACAGGCTAAAGTAAGTATTACACTCTACCCATACATATCAATAGGTTGTCTGGTCCTCCAGTATAATAGAGTTGCTTTCCACTCTGGCCACTCACCCTAAGCTGCAGTACCTTCTATAGCCAGCAGACAAGAGTGGCACTCTTTCTGGACAAAGAAACTAAGCTCCCGGGGAAAGCTTTGAACAAAGTGCTCAGTTTTTTTTCCCAAAAATGCCACCACTGGAAAAGTAAGCATTAGACTGTGCACATTACAATTAATGGGTTGTCTATATCGTACAGTACAGGGAAGCTTCTCCATAGTGAGAGGGGGGCACTTTGTAGCTGTTCTCTACTCTGGCCAAGAAATTTAAGATCCTAAACGCAGGATCACTCTCTAAACTACCAATACCCTACAAGGGTTCTGAACACTGGGCAACTCCTTTGTTTTTTTAATCTGGGTCTATGTAGTAACAGTGTTTTCTCCAGTTGAACAAAATTTAGCTTTGTTTTTTTTTTCCAGAAACAGTGCCGCTCTTTTCTTTAGGCTGTATTTGGTATCACAGGTAATTGAGATAAATGTAGCTGTGCTGCAATAGTGGATATCGGCAGTATATAAGAGGGAAGCTTTTTTTTTTTTTTAGGGGACAGGAAGCAAGCCCCTGTTTTTCTAATCCTGAGCATGTGAATATGAATTTGGGTAATTATAGTGTCCATGTTCTGATCTTGACACTGTGTAGGTCCTTATACAGGGACACTTCCATCAAAAAAAGCTATTTTTGTTCACACTATAATTCCCGGGAGCCTCTTTCTTTAAAAAAAAAAAAAAAATAAAAAAAATAAAAAATTTGGACTATTAAATTTTTTTTTTTTTTCCTGACAGTCCTCTGTAACTAAAAATGACATACAAAATCGTGCCATTCTCTAGCTGTGATAGTGAAGAGATAAAACACCTAGATGAAGTGGCAGACTCATTTCGCTTTACGGCAGCTGCTCCTTATCTGCATGTAGTCTTATTACAAATAGTAGATAATGACATAAATAAAAGTCAAGAAAAAATAGAGAAATGCTCACCAGGAGTCTCGGGTTAATGGGCTCAGTCTTTTCCTCACTCTAACATGGTGTCATGGAATACAACGTCCGGCTGTAGACGTCCTTGTAAATGCAGAAAGTTGAAAATGATCCAGCACTCGTGTGCAACGAATTCAAAAAACATATAGAAAAAACACACTCTTTATTAAAGATGTTTTAAAAACATGGTTAAAAACACCTTTGAGATGTTTTTAACCATGTTTTTAAAACCTCTTCAATAAAGTGGGGTTTTTTTTATACGTTTTTTGAATTTGTTGCACACGAGTGCTGGATCATTTTCAACTTTCTGCAGATAATGACCTAACAATCGCTCTATTCTCTGGGCAGGTCTAGATAAAGGTTAGACTAGATCGCAGGGCAATGACTATAGCAATAGATGAGAGGATAATGGGCTAATCTTTTTCTGCACTGGGGGGGTTTCCAGCTTTCTTCACTCATATCAGGTCCTGGTGAGAACACTTGAGGCATGTTCACACAGCGTCTTTGTGGGCTGTATTCCGGGACGTAATTGCGCTGTAAAACGCCCAAAGTATGACCCGCAAATACGGTAATTCATATCTCTCATTGAGAGCAATGATTACCGTCCGTTTTCCCCGACGCGTATTCCGTGCCGGGAGAAAGACGTGACATGTCAATGGGAGCCAGCACAGAGCGCTTTAGAAATGCGCGTTGGCGTACTTCTAATGCACCCGGTGTATAGCGGCTGCTCATGTACTGTGTGAACTCGCCTCTACACCTCTCAGGCCATAGTCGGCCTGGAAGAGAGCCATCGAGCAATCCACACTGTTGTGTTATTAGACCTCACAGAGGGGAAGTCAGAGACAAACCAGGAAATCATGTACGAAGGGGAACTTTTAAAAAAAATGTGTGTTTGTCTGTATGTATGTGTGTGTGTGTGTGTATATGTATGTATATATATATATAATATATATCACATTTTTTAAAAATCCATATATTAGTTGCATATTTTTTGTCAATATTTAAAAAAAATAAAATTGATGGCAGTGTCCCTTTAACCCAACGTACTTGAGGTTTTACGGTCACACTGAGACTGTGATTAAGAACATACGTAGTAGAAAACCTAATCGAGGCGGGAGATGGCGAGCGACATTACAGAGGTCAATAGGGAGGAGGTGGGAGCTGACTGATGTGTAAACGCACAAGATGATGGTTGAGGCTTTATTCCTTTTGGTATCTAGAGCGGGTTTATGGAATGAGTCTGTATACTTTGCATATCTTCCAAGGTAAACAGAGGCTTGTGTGGGTGACTCTGGCAAAAGCGATTCCTTAACAATAACCATTAAAATGTCATTTCTGGCAGATGTGGTTTGACTATGTAATGGCACGCTTGTCATTCTCCGGAGATCATTGTGTGACAGCGCTTTACTGATGAGATGGAGGTTGCATTAGACCCATTCTTTTCACAGGTTATATTCCTTTCTTTTGCTTCAATAACCTGTTTTCTCAAGTGCATTTATACCCTGTGTTTGAGCTTAGCCGCTCTATCGACATAATAATACCCTCATTACTCACTGCAGAGAGGAGATGCTTTTAGCATTCCCCTCCAACATCCTACTGGATACAGATATTTTTTGCAGAAGAACGGTAAATACAATAATTGGGAAAACATTCAGCAATATGTACTGTGCATGTATGTGTGTGTGTGTGTGTGGTATTTATGTATGTTTATATATATATATATAAATATAAGTATGAAAATAGCAGCACTCCAAAAGAAATATCTTTTTGGAATTGATAGAAGGAGGTTTGCCAGCAGCTTTTTATAGATCTTCTTGATACCAAGAGTTCCTAATAAAAATAAAAAAGTCCACGCACTCCAATGCTTCAACAATAAGGTGATTATTCCTCCATGCTCAAAAGACGACGTTTCAGCTCGCTCACAGAGGGACAAAGGCCTGTGAGTGGAGCGAATACGTCGCTCTTGTTGAGACATTGGAGACTAAATCACTTATTGCTTGAAGATTTGGAGTGCGTGGTACTTTTTTTTATTTATTATATAATAATATATTTTTTTATTTTATATTAATATATATATATATATATATTATAATAATATTTTTATATAATTTTGTTATCCCCAAAAAGAAAATCGCAGGCGGATTTTTTTTTGGATTTTTAGGGGCCCATGCTCTGGTCATATAGTCACAGGCACCTATTTTTGCATTTTTTTTATAGGAGTGCTGCCTTTGTTACCATTTATATCTATCTACCTACCGATAACCCAGAACAATAAAACCACCTGCTAAATATTTTGTGAGTTCTCCTCTTCCTTTCAGAACATCTCTGACCCATTGCGGCATGCACCCAACAAGATTCTGGTGGTGTCCTGTGGTATCTGGCTGCATGATGCAATCCAAAGTTGGGGGATGGGGCCCTCCGGGGTTGGACTTGTTTTTTCCAGCACATGCTTAATTTGCGGGTCGGGAGGGTTGGAGGACAATTCCTCAGAACCATTTCTGAACCATTTTTTTTTTCAGCGTCACCGGGACACTATCATGCTGATTGGCCATGTCACCCTTGGGGGGCTACAATATGTAGAGGGAACCTGTCAGTGGTTCTAGTGCCTTATCTTTACAGCAGGATGTGATATAGGAGAGAGTGAGCTCTGATATGTAGGTTATAGTGAAAGAGGAAGAAGCTGAGCTCTGGCGATATATAGGTTATTGGTAGAGGGAGAGAACTGAGCTCTGTGGAGTTATAGGTTATTGTTAGGGAGAGAACTGAAGCTCTGATATTGGGTTATATGAGTAGAGAAAGGGAAGAGCTGAGCTCTGTTCGATATATAGGGTTAATGGTAGAGGAAAGAAGGTGAGCTCTGTGATATATGGGTTATATGATAGAGGGAGAGAAGCTGAGCCTGCGATATATAGCGTAATGATAGAGGAAGTGTAAGGAGCTGATCTCTGTGATATATAGGTTTATTTGGTAGAGGGTGTGGAGCTGAGTTCAGTGATTTATAGGGATTTATGTTATAGGAGAGAAGCTGAGCTGTGTGATATATAGGGTTATGTGGTAGAGGGAGAGAAGCTGAGCTGTGTGATATATAGGGTCTGTTTGAACAGACCAGATGGACTGACCTTCACTTCTCATATGCGCCAATAAGTTTTGGGCCTCCATGACTTTCTCACTGGTTAACAAGTTCTCTTTTTTTGAATCACTTTTGATGGGTACTAACTTTCCTTGCTAGAGATGTATTCAGTGTCTCTACCGCCTAATCTACAGGATGTAGGTGAATGGCCACTTTCTAGGAGTCAGTTACATTACTTTGTTTTTACTCTTTTATTACTTCTTCCTAAATGGTTAGACTGTCCCATTGCGTTTCTCGTACCCTTAGTAAATGTTGATTTTTACCAACGCCTTTAGGTTACAGAGGCATGAAATTTCAATGTACCCAATGAGCTTTCTAAAAGATTTAATTTGGGGCTGGTACAGCTTGTTCTAAACAGCAGAAATATTTTCTGCTCAAGGCTGTAATTGACCAGATCTTAATTAGTTCAGAGTTGATTATTGCTTCCTCCCTTTGATGGCACGTCCTTATGTAATCTGTGCTCGCGTTTAGAAAGCTCATCACTTATTTATTTTTTTACTTTTTAAAAAACCTTCTGCCCCCTCTTTTTTTTTATTTTGCTGAACTGAAGCTACTTAAAGGGGTTTTGCAACAAAGTGAGTTTCTTACCTCCTTATCAGCTCAGAGGACAATATAAACAAATCATGCTGAGTCATGAAATCTGCAGGGGTGAGAGGGTAAGCAGAGAGTGAGGAAGAAGGGAGCGTTTTAAAAGTTTACTCAAATAATTACAACAGTGGATTCTCTATACAGCAGACACTCATACACTGCACTTTCTCCACAGCCCCTTGAAAGCTCATTTATGTTCCCTGTCATCAGATAAGTGCAAACACGCAAGCGCGGCCAGATCAGCTCCTCTGGTCATGTCTAATGTAAACTTTCAGGTAACTAAGGGCATCTTAGGCTGTAGCTCTCAGAGGCTTCACTTTTTGTAATCACATATATTTAGCAAAGCGATTAAATACCCATTTTGGAGGATCCCACGTCAACATTACATCGTGGCAAAACCCCTTTAAAGTGGTGTTTCTGCCACAGAATTTGATGGCATAGTGATAGAATATACCGTCCAAGTCTGAAAGGTGCTGGTCCCACTTTTGGGACTTGCATATAACTTGGGAGCGGGTCCACAAACATTTTGGTTTAGAGCGGAGAGCCGGTCACGCTTGTGTATGACTCTCTCCATTTTGTTCTGTGGGAGATCTAAGTACAGCTGAACACTGTACCCAAAACTCCGATGGAACAGAATGGACAGTCGTGTGCAAGCATGACTGGCTCTCCATTTTGAGATGTGACTTTTGGGGGCCCATTCCTGAGGTAGATGCGGGTTCTAGAGGTTGGACAAACACCTTTTAGACTTTGATGGTAGAGCGATTGGATATGCCACCATAGTCTACGGTGGGAACACCCCTTTACCCTATTATAAAGCGCAGGCATCCTCAAACTGTGGCCCTCCAGCTGTTTGGGAAACTACAACTCCCATCATGCATTTATATCATCTATAAAAGTGGGAATGATGGGAGTTGTAGTTTTTCAACAGCTGGAGGGCTGCAGTTTGAGGATGCCTGATAAAGTGTGTCTGGATAGGAGCTAGAGGTCTGTCCAACCTTCTTCACTGCCAATCTTAAAAGGTCCATGGGACAAGACCCAAGGCTTTTACAAAGGGCATATGACATTATGGTCTGGTGGTCAGAAATCCTCCAGAAGAGCGCACTGCAATTCACCACCATTCCCTGCTCAGCGTATTTTTGGAACGTTCTGGCTCTTTATAATGATCATTGCACATTAAAGATACGTATCCCCTGCATGTTAGCCTTGTGTGCTTGTCTAGTGCCAATTATAAATTTTGTCAAGGGTCCAAGTCTGTGAGATTGTCTTACACCATAATGCTTGCAGAAATGATGATTAAACATTTATCTGGTAAGACGTGGCTGACTCACATTGAACATTGTGCTATAAAATAGTCTTACCTGCTGTACAACAGTTTCTTAAAGGGCCGTTCCCCTCTCAGACATTCATGGCATTTCAGTAGGATATACCATTATTGTCTGATGGGTGTGGGACCCGCATCTATCTTGAAAATGGGCTTGGAGAATAGAGAGTAGGTTGTTCTTGTTGTGCAAATCTGTACTCTGTATGCCCATAGAACAGAATGGAGAGTACCCTGAGACTCTCGGGGCCGAGAGTGCAACCTATTTTCCATTTGGCAAAGAGACCTTCTGGCACCTTTTTCTCAAGATCGATGCGGGTCCCATCTCACATAAGACATCAAGGCATATCCTATCTGCAGCAGGAATTAGTCATTTGTACCTTTTTGTAGTCATTTCTAAAAATGGAGTAAAAAATGGTGACTTGCTGCCTGGATGGGGTTTATGTAATGCAACTCTTTTAAAATGTCAGAGTTGCCAGTTTGGGGGAAAAATTTTTCTCCCTTTTCCACAAAACCTGA
Organism: Phyllomedusa bahiana; assembly: GCA_025379985.1. Classification (NCBI taxonomy): domain Eukaryota; kingdom Metazoa; phylum Chordata; class Amphibia; order Anura; family Hylidae; genus Phyllomedusa; species Phyllomedusa bahiana. The sequence continues at coordinate 277,123 of JAODAL010000155.1, forward strand.
GCTGAAGAATGTAAACCCTTTTTTAGCCATGAAAGAAGGGAAGTTTTGTGACAGCTTTGTTACATGCAGTCATCAGTGTGTCTCAATTTGGGTAAAGGGGTCGACACCATGGAAGTGACCTGGAAGATCCTCCCAAGCCTATGAATGACTTTTACCTATCTCATCCTTGTGCTGTGGAAATTGACCGTGGGGTGGGATTTCTTTTTTTGCAGCATCTCCATTTATCTTGTGAACTTTGCCTCTTTCAGTTTCTAGGGATGAAAGGGAAGAAAAATTTAAATTACACTTTTTTTCGGCAAGCCTATGGACCCAAAATTTTTTGTGACCGACTCGCGAATTTTTTGTTTTTGGATCGCGGTGTCGGAGCCTAAATGAACATGGGCAAAACGATCCATTTTTAAACTAGGGGGCAGGTTTCCGGAAAAAGGGGTTTTGGGGTCGCCCCAAGGAGGAGGATTTAAAGTCTGAACCCAACAAAATTTTCCGGTTTTAAAAAAATCAAATGGAAAGTAAATTATCCCCATTGACCTTGATAGAAAATTTCGTTGACCACACAAAGCTTTTTTCCAGCCCCTTTTTTTGGGGTAAAAAATTAAACTTTGGGGCAGTTTGTTCTTCCGTCGTATTCCCCGTGCGGATCCGCGTCAAAAAACCCCATAACATAAAAAAAGACTCCGCCGACATAAAACCCTGGGTTTACCCTCCCCCTCCCCCCCCCCCCCCCACAAAAAAAAAATCCATATGAAATACTCGTTGAAAACCTCGTTGTCCGATGCAGTTTTGGTACATTTTTACCATCCAGATTCCAGCCGCAGCATGTTTACCCCCTCCAGATCCACTTTATCAAAGTTTGGGCCCCGTTGGCTGCTTTAGTGATCGGTGTTTCTTTCTGTAGACTTGTGGGGCCTGTGTGTTGCAGCCATTAAGTAAAGGTTAAAATACAGCTGTATTATTATAACTGTCTGGTTATTGGGAAACTACAAAACCCCTATTTCCCCCGTTATAGATTAAAAATGCATGATGGGAGTTGTAGTTTCCCAATAGCTGGAGGGCCGCAGTTTGAGGATGCCTGCAATAGGCAATCCGAAGAACGAAAGGGCAGTACTGTCCTCCTACAGGGATGGCCAAACAATGCACACCTATAAGGAAACCTAACAGGAACACCTAGGAGGGTTATAAAGAATAAAAATGAAGAAATATTGCTGTCAGTTTATGGACATCTACCCATCGTGATGGCTCTGAAACAAAAGGTTCAACAAGTGGGGGGTTTTCCCGACATAGCAAAAGTTTCGCCCCCATCTCACACCATCAGTAGGGGGGGCAAAACTAAAAAAAAGGGAACTCAGACAAGCCCAAATAGAAAGGGTCGGCTGCCAAACCCCACCAGCACCCACCTCAGCATGATAAAGGGAGGGCTCCTTTCCCGGTAGTGTAACTACTTAGATGCTGCAGTTAGCACAACCGTGGCATCTTTAATGCAGGAGGGTGGCACCCTCTCCCACCTCCTGATCAGCTCCTCCACAATCCCAGGGTGTATGGATAGTCGATCAGCACGTCGTCCTAGAAAACCCCTTTAAGATATTGAATTGTGCTTGACCAGCGCTAGTCTAGGATTTCTGATGTATGTTGGTGCCATAGTCTGGGGTCCCAGCATGTTGGTGCTCCATTGAAGTCAGTGGGAGTTGCCTGTTACCCATCACTAGTGTGAGATGTCGCCAGCGTCTGTAACCGGTTTGGTTTGCAGGGCTGTCATTTTTAGGTCCTTGTTCTGGTGTCACAATGTCAGTAAAGGATCCAGAAGATAAGCAGTAAACCTTTCGGCCGCTGGGGCACGGTCCTGTTTTTGGCTAGAAATATGCAGCTGAGCATGGATCTAATTTATGGCTTGTGAATAAGCCTTAGTTGTTATGTAGCAGGTGGCTGCACGGCAGCATCTGGAGTCCCTGGAGCTCCACTGTGTGCAGCCATAGGCACTCTGGATGCCGCCTAATGGTGCTCTGCGCAGTTCTGTGTATTGAGCGATTTTCTCCCAGAAACAATGCTTTTAGGGGATAATTTTTCTACAATATGACATCCTGCTGAGAATTTCTCATTTTTCCTCTGGTTGATTTGGACGATATAACATCAGAGGCATCTAGAGGAACAGTAGGCCCCATGTACGTCTGTGAATTATATAGCCATAGTATGGCAATGTGCGGGAGTCCTTAAAGAGGACCTGTCTGTTAGTAAATCCTGGTATTTCCTGTGAAATAACAATTCTGGAGCATCTTCTCTTAGAGTAGGTTCACATGGCGTACTTGTGGCATGTACACTTGTGCGCCGCAAAATGCGTTTGTTGCGTCCGTTGAAATTCTGCTCGCTAGCTGTGATTTCAACACTACAGCGATGCGTCCTGCCCGAGGCAGATTTCTGAAAGAACTGACATGTCAATTCTTTGCTGGCACGCCGAAAATTAGGAGAGTAAAATATGCATCCTGTGAATGACTGCGCAGATTGTACATTGCAGTCTATGAGAAGTGGTTAGAACATTGTCTTGGGCGTATTGTGACGGAAAATCCATGCCAAAATACGCCTGGGAACATACCCATACTCTTGCTGCTTTGTGCTGTTCCTCTGTTATTCCTACTGGAAGTGTATTACTGAATTAGTCAGATGGGTGTTACCATTCCAGGTCCCTGCACACACTGACTGTCGGCACTGATTGGATGATGGCAGACTCTACAGAACCCCACCCCTCAATTGGTAACACCCATTTGACAGATTGTTAGTAATTTTCTAGGAGGACTAACGGGAACCACACAACCTAGAGATATAAGGACAGATGCTCCAGAATTGTTACTAAAACTGTTTTCTCAGACATATTCAGAATGGGGTTGTCTACTTTAGAAAAGTCATGATCATATATAGGGAATTCTCAGCTAATATGGGGGGCACCTTTGTTCAAGGCTCTTATCTCTTGGCTGGAGAGCAGAGCTGTTAAAAAGAGCCCCTCTGGCTCTGGAGGACCTTTCGTGTCCTACATTACACAGATACCCTGCTCATTTAATTGGGCAGTGTGTGCGTCATTCCCCCTCTGGAGGCGCGGCATGGAAGGGTATGTTCACACGGCATTTGTAAAATATGTTAACTGCGTTTTTGGGTATATTTTATAGATTGGATGGTCTTGTTATAGACTGGATGGTGTATTGTATTCCTTCATATATTTAGAATCATATATTTAAGTCGATATATTGGTGCTTAGTACCACTGGTAATAACAATTTACTATTTTATTATTTTTCCATCATATGGTGTCTATACATATTTATTTATCCTTCAGCTAGTGTTAGTCCTAGGGTGTAGTTAGGTAGGTTCCTGATTGGGGGCGCCCTTGTTGGGGCGAATACCCCATGTGTGGCTAGGTAGTCGGTTCGGTAGGGATAGTCCTTTAGTTTAGTCTAGTTTTTTGACAGCATTAAATTTTATATTCTCTTATTATTAAAAGTTAAGTTTTATTAGCGTCCTAGGATTTATACCATTGTGTGTGTTTTTGTATTGTAGTTTTTCTGGTATATCCGGGGTTTTAGATCTGTGTAGGAATTTTTTCTCCCCCTATTTATCTTAAATGGAGAAGTGTGGTTTATTTGTATATTTTACGTACCGAAAAACGGATCCCAATATGTATTTAGGAAAGTTCAAGTGTGATCACATTGATATGTATCGTCGTTCAGACAATAAGGATGACATGTATGAACGGTGCTGCGCCAGAAGTCTGGCGTCTTTTTAGCCAAAAAACTAGCGTGGCCTTTTTCGCTCCATTTTTAAACAGGTGCACTCCAAAATTAATTAGGCCCGTTATTGGGCACCCACGACACGTTGTAACGCGTCTGAGTTGAAGGGGGGGGGGGGGAGGTTGTTCTGGAGGTGGGCTGCACTAGAACCATACGAAGCTGCACATTTATAGCTTCAGTACGGCAAATCCAGGCACATTACTGCTGAAACAAGTAGAGCACTTTAAAAGTGGTTTACCTGAGCCAGAAGTGTCACTTTGTAGCTAGAAAGCACTAAATCTATGATCCGCAGTAGAACAGGTTCATAGATTCAGGCGCATTCTATGCTACAAAAAAAAAAAAAAAAAATGGCGTCTGGGCGCGAACAAAAAATCATACGTCACCCTAAGTGTTTTAAGTGTTTTACATACAATTTTGCTTTGCATTAAACTGATGCGTTCAAAGGAGGGTCATGTCAATTCTTGATCCGTTTAACATATTGAATATGTTTCTGCAGTCCAGAAAAAGGATCCAAGTACTTAGCACACTTTTTGGTACGTTTTTGGGTGGGTTTGACGCAATACGTTTTATGCGTTGAAAAGTCGTATCTAAGACGACGTCTGCACGTTGCCTTATTTACTGTCCTTATTTACAGGTAACAGCTGGTCGCTGGGGGTCTTGGCATGGAAATGCTTCATTATTAAAGGGGTTGTCTCACCTCAAAGTTTGAAATGAAATAATGCTGCTTTGCTCTGTCACTTCCTGGTCAAGCTGTCTGTAATTAGCCTATGAGCTCTGTGTATTCAGACTTCTGCTAGTTAGATAAATCTCCTGCTGTCAGGACCAGGGAAGCTTCTGAGTTAAAGTAAACAGTAGTAATTACTGTCTACTGTCTATTGAAAGATCAGATAACAAACAAGCTCTCAGTGTCTGGAGTTCTGTGCTGCACAAAACTGCTATCAGGTAGAACTAACAGCGGAGGAGAGAAGTACACCGGTCGGTCACTTGGGGAACCAGAGAGCACAGAAGGTGATAAAATCACTTGTAGCTACTTAACAACAAAAAAATTAACAATGCAATATATTTGGAAAACATCTTTATTTAGTGTTGCCTACATGTTAAAAGCTAATCTTTGTAGCGAGACAACCCCTTTAAGGGGTCTTCTAACAAGTAGGCATTGGTTAATGTGGAGAACCCCTTTAAAGTTGCACTTTGTGCTGTAAGTTGTATAATCTATAATGTTAATAGCCTTTGTTTTGCAGGCAGGGCACCTAGTGCTTGAGCCATGTGGGAGTAATTACAGTGCAGCCATGCCTCCTTGTGTAGAGCAGCGGGGGGCGCTCTCTGCTCCAGGATCAGAGTGGTTAATAGGTGTTGAAGGCTTCCAGTGCTCTGTATCACACATAGTACATCCAAACAAGCAAACAGATGCAGCGGCGGCTGCTGCTGCCTGAATGATTTTATTGACTCCAGCCCTCCCCTCCTTTGCCTCCTTCTCTTTCCTGCTTTAGAAAATTGATTTTGGATAATGTTATCCTCGTGTGGACTGCATATATCAGTTCAAGGTTTATTTGTCCTGGTGGAAGCCCCTCGCCTGTCAGAATGATCGTGCTGACCTTCATCACACGACGGGCTGCAGAAACTCTTCTACCCTTTATTCCATCGCCACCTAATAAAACGCTCTGTAATATAAGGAATCCGAATTTCAGGACATTAACCCTGCGACGTACGTTGTGTCGACACCTTCTAAGCTTACAAATTGGTTCCAGGGAAGGAGGGGGGGGGGGGGCAAGAAAAAAAAAAAATAACTCGATCTCCTTAAGGGATTAGTGTTTCACCGGCCTTTCCTAATGGTTTATTAATGAACTCGTGGCGCAGACACGAACGTGATTATTGACGGGCCCCGATCATTAAAATTCAGGAGCCTGTCGATACCGCCATCTAATAGGAGGTATCTGCGGGCAGCATGACATAATACTAACAAAGGGGTTTATGGAGCCGCCCAGAGAATTTCGGAATAAGTGCCTGTTTTCCTCTTAAATTTCTAGCTTTTATTGTTAAGTGCAGGGTTTTGCGACTGTTTTGTGGAATATAAAGTGGCGCTGTGCTGTTGTAGAGAAGAATAGAGACGGAAAATGAGCCTTTCGTGCCGAGGAAAGGAATTGCATATGGATTGCATTTTGGAATAGGTTATAAAAACTAAATTACCTATAGTCGGTGTACGGATATACTTGCGGGCATGCATCTAGATCTGTTTGCCTAAGAAATGGGCAGATTTAGTATCATAAACTACCTTTTGGTAGATGGTCCACGTGTTTTGCGCTCCACATTCCACTAGATGGCGCGTTTGTGCAGTAAACCTAAATTTGCCATTTCCTTGGAAATTAGCCTGGAATCCGACGTGAGTGTAATCACTTGTAGCAGGCATGAGACACATTAGGAAATTAAGGAAGGTAAATATCAGCCTTACGTGTCTGAAGGCAGCCGGCAATTAAGCGCTCCGAATTGGATTTGTTTCTAATATAATGAAATGCACTTTAGATTATAATACTGCCCACCCACAGCTGACACCCACTTTCCTGCCCAAGCCACGCTGGCACATGTTGCCATTATTCCCAAACCTGGTAAGGACCCCCAATGCTGTGGCAGCTGCCGTCCTATCTCCCTGTTAAATGTAGATTTGAAAATCTACGCAAAATTGATTGCCAATAGACTTAAAGGGGTTGTCTCACTACAAGGATTGTTTTTTATGTTTAAAGATCTTGCAAAAACAAGTCACTTTGCAATATATGTCCATTACCAGTGTCCTACCTATTCCTAGATATCTACTCTTGTATGGGCTGTGTCAGCTCCTCAGGTCGCTATAGCTACAGACCTGTTTGATCTTTCCTGATAGGCTGCCAGCACTGGTTGCTATAGCTACAGACCTAGTGGAAACCAGTAAACCCGCCCCTGAATTCAAAATGAAAGCAAGAAAACAGGACTGAGGTGAGATGAATCAACATAGCGAGACAACCCCTTTAACCCTCTCCTAAATTCAATAGTTCATCCAGACCAGGTGGGCTTTGTCCCAGGCAGGGAGGCGCGCGATAATACGCTTAAAACTCTGGATATTATCCATTATGCACGCTCCCACAAGACTCCTCTTGTGGTGCTATTGCTGGATGCAGAGAGGGCGTTCGACCATATTTCGTGGCCTTCTCTGCATCAGACGCTCAGCCATTTGAGTCTTGGCCCTGGTTTTTTAGCCAAGATTGCAGCTTTGTATCGCGCGCCCTCTGCCTGTATCAAAGTTAATGGCGCCTTGTCTGCTTCCTTCTCCATTTCAAATGGGATTAGACAGGGTTGCCCCCTATCCCCGCTGTTGTACGTCCTGGTGATGGAGAGTCTGATGGCCGCCATCAGATCTAATCCGGACATCAAAGGGATTACTATTGGGGCCCGGGAGTATAAATGCTCGGCGTTCGCCGACGACCTTTTGGTCTACATCACGAACCCGCATATCTCCCTTCCAGCTCTGATGGCAAGAATCAGAAATTTTGGGAAGTGGTCAAATTTTGTTTGTATAGCTAGATACAGATAGATACAATCACTACAGTCTAGATTGCAGTCATTGTCCTGGGACAAGAACTGTGCCCTTAAGTGGATGCATTTTATAACACACTCTCTCACACGCACACTCTCTCACACGCACACACTCTCACACACACCCTCTCTCACACGCACTCTCTTACACGCACACTCTCTTACACGCACACTCTCACACGCACACTCTCTCACACGCACACTCTCTCACACGCACACTCTCTCACACGCACACTCTCTCACACGCACACTCTCTCACACGCACACTCTCTCACACGCACACTCTCTCACACACACACTCTCTCACACACACACTCTCTCACACACACACTCTCTCACACACACACTCTCTCACACACACACTCTCTCACACACACACTCTCTCACACACACTCTCTCTCACACACACACTCTCTCACACGCACACTCTCTCACACGCACACTCTCTCACACGCACACTCTCTCACACGCACACTCTCTCACACGCACACTCTCTCTCACACGCACACTCTCTCTCACACGCACACTCTCTCTCTCGCTCACTCTCTCTCTCACGCACACTCTCTCTCACACGCACACTCTCTCTCACACGCACACTCTCTCTCGCACGCACACTCTCTCTCTCACGCACACACACTCTCTCTCTCACACACACTCTCTCACGCACGCTCACTCTCTCTCGCACGCACACTCTCTCTCGCACGCACACTCTCTCTCGCACGCACACTCTCTCTCGCACGCACACTCTCTCTCGCACGCACACTCTCTCTCGCACGCACACTCTCTCACACGCACACTCTCACGCACGCACACTCTCTCTCACACGCACGCACACTCTCTCTCTCACACGCACGCACACTCTCTCTCGCACGCACACTCTCTCTCGCACGCACACTCTCTCTCTCACGCACGCACACTCTCTCTCGCACGCACACTCTCTCTCGCACGCACGCACACTCTCTCTCTCACGCACGCACACTCTCTCTCTCACGCACGCACACTCTCTCTCTCACACGCACGCACACTCTCTCTCTCACACGCACACACACTCTCTCTCTCACACGCACGCACACTCTCTCTCTCACACGCACACACTCTCTCTCTCTCACACGCACACACTCTCTCTCTCACACACGCACACACTCTCTCTCTCACGCACACACTCTCTCTCTCACGCACACACAGTCTCTCTCACGCACACACTCTCTCTCTCACACACACACTCTCTCTCACACACACACACTCTCTCTCACACGCACACACTCTCTCTCTCACACGCACACACTCTCTCTCTCTCACGCACACACTCTCTCTCTCACGCACACACTCTCTCTCTCACGCACACACTCTCTCTCTCCACGCACACTCTCTCTCTCACACGCACGCACACTCTCTCTCTCACACGCACGCACACTCTCTCTCTCACACGCACGCACACTCTCTCTCCGCACGCACACTCTCTCACACTTTTTTTTTAAAATAAAATCACCTGCAGCCAGTATATAATGCGCCAAATGATAGAATCTGCCTTGGCCGTGTTAAAGGGGTTTTGCCACAATCTCATTTCATACTTCCTGTATTCAGCTCTGTGTGCTCAGAAGGGGGCGTGTGTGATTTGTTTGAATTGCATATCATGTGACCCAGCAGGATGAAATCACCAGGCGTTTCCTCTCTGTAGTCAAAGAAGGTCTGTTTATGTATCGAATTGTAAGTAGCTACAATGTAGCTCAGAGGTAACATTTTTGCACAAGGGACCTTGGTTCAAATCCCTGCAGGAACCAAACCTGTACATTTTTTTCCCTCTATATCAATGCACAGACCTCATTGAGGTTTCTTTTGTATTTATTTGCACTGTTTGACTAATTACTAACTAGTCCAAAGGACAGGAGTAGAGTGACAGCACCTGGGGTTTGAACACTCAGTAGCTGCTTGAGAGGAGATGTGATGTCTGAGCATGTGCGACCAGGACCGAGGAGCTCACAGCCCTGGTCGTATCCCCGGGAGACGAGCTGTAAACAATGGATCACTAAAGGAGCAGCTAAAACAAAAACGGTGCAGAATGTTTAATAATAATGAATGGTGAAAATGTTTATTTAATTTTCAAACTTCCCACGTCAATTTTCCTTTGTGGCAAAACCCCTTTAAATAATTTTCTCATGGAATATGTACTCGCATGTGGCTTTGACCATTTGTGTTGCTACCCTTCGCCAGTGGCTGACACATTTTAAGCTCCCGTCCAGTAACGTGGCACATCTGGTTGCCGTACTTCACACTGTGTGGACCTGTCCAGCTCATGTTGGTGCACATTTTACTTGAAGTCGTCGTTTGGCTGCATCCTCGCTCCTGCGCGGTTCGGATCGCGTCGGCCGTTGCTTTTACATAAACACTTGTGTGATGCGACACAGTTTGAGTTCACTTCAAAAGCTGTGGTTATTTTTGCAATGTGTTTCAGGCTTCCTGCTTCCGAGGCTGCCCCTCCACTCCGAGAATGGCCATGTGGTGTCATGGGTATGGGGATGTGTGCTTGCTTGCCTTGGCTCTTCCTTTCTCACTTGAAAACCTCTTAACTGATTGACACAACGTGTGCTTTTAATCCTTCTGGACACCTCTGCTCTTTGTTTTACGCTGCAAGTAAAAGCTTCTCGGCACAGCTATCGCTGGACGTCCTGCTTCCGCTAAGTGTGGAAAAAGAGGAGGGATTCGGGGCTATACCGGAGAGATTATACAGGAAGCATTTGGCAATAATTTCCCTGAATCGGAGAGGCTGAGCATGCTTTATATTATAATAGTTTAAACATCCCACAGCTCGCTCCACCAGGATCACATTTTCCATTGCTGTTATTACCCATAAGTGCAGGCGTTTTAAGGGCCTGGTTGTTCACATCAATGTTTTCAAGACCTGAACTAGCAGTCCCATGTTTTCACTTAACTTGACATTTGTTTCTGTTTCCCGGTCAGTGACGCTCCCATGTTAATTGCAGATAGACTGTTCCTTTAAAGCAGGGGTCCTCAACTCCAGTCCTCAAGGCCCACCAACAGGTCATGTTTTCTGGCTTTCCTTAGCACTGCACAGGGGATTTCATTATTGTCAGTGCATTCTGTAGGATATCCTGAAAACATGACCTGGTGGTCGGCCTTGACGACTGGAGTTGGGGAGCCCTGCTTTAAAAGGGTCGTCTCACTACATTGATTCCTCTTACCAAAGTCCTGTTTTCTTGACTTCATTATTTACCGGCGTCTACCAGGCTGCAGTAGAAGCCAGGTCTGTAGTTATAGCAACCAGTGCTGACAGCCTATCAGGAGAGAACAAACAGGTCTGTAGCTATAGAGGCCTGAGGAGCTGATGCAGCCCATACAAGAGGGGATATCTCAGATTAGGTTGGACACTGTTAATGGACACATATTGCAAAGTGACTTGTTTTTGCAAGATCTTTAACATTAAAAGCAATCCTTGTAGCGAGACAACCTCTTTAAATGACTGCTTACTACCCGCCAATAACACGACCAGCAGACAGAAGGTTAAATCAAATTTTTGCGCAGTTTCTTGCCGAACGTGCAGACATTGATTTACATTTCTGCATAAACCAACTATTTTTGCATTGCTGCACATAGGAAATTCTGGACCCTATGGTTGCAGCAATGACAGACGAAAACGAAGATCTAATTTGAAGATGGCATGATGAACTTACAGACCCGAGGACCATAGTGATAGAAGTAGCGCACCATAGCAGGGGGTTGAACAAAGTATCATCATCTTATCCTGTATAGAAGTCTTCTTTAGGGTATGTTCACACTGCGTTTTGGATCCGAAAATCGCATCCAACATGCAGCTGCGTGTTTGGATGCGTTTTGGCTGCAGCAGGATCACACCCTATAGTTTAAATACGGCGTCTGCTGCATCTATTGGATCACGAATTGACATGACAATTCTTTGAACGGAGTAAGTAAGCACGCATCGGCGATCACTCGTCTGAAGGCCGATGCATGTTTTACATTGAAAGCAATGTAGAATCACACTGCACACTTTAGATGAGTGTCTGGGTCCGTTTAAGGTCTGAAACACTGATCCGAACACGCATCTAAAAAACGGATCCAAAGTCGGATCAAAAAAGCCGTGCGAACATATCCTTAGTGTCGGGGCTGCCATAAGGGGTGACACCTTATAGGTGGGAGAGGCATCATGTAGGTGTTTGGAGACTTAAACATCATTAGTTGCTAGATTTAAATTATATTCTATAATGGCTCATGGGAGGCTTGCGGTGCCACCTATAGGATATAGCGTTCTTCAGTTCACATCCGACTCACTGAGCCTTTGCAATGTGAATGGGATTAGAGCCAACCAGGTATTCTTCTACAGCTGTTTCGGGGTAGTAACCCCCCCCCCTCCCAGGTCCGTATATGGTATTGGGGGTTACCTTCATGAAACGTCACCTTTTAATGGAACATCACGCCACGACATGGTGTCTAAGCATCCAGGGATCACTGCATTGTTCTATGGGTTTCCGTGCAGACTGATCATCCACATGCCAATAAAACTGATTTATTTTCTCCATTTCCTGACCATAAATTAGGCGATGGCAGCTTCTGACTCTTTAGTGGCTGCTGGAATAATACTCACTTTGACCTAGACTCTGTAGCAAGACAAAGCAGCCGTTCAGCAGCTGTAGATGGATCTTTTGTGTGGAGTTTATTACATTATCTTTATGGTAGTGCGTGTCATGTAAAGGCCTGGGACACGGCATGGATTTTTTTGCATGGTGCTGCTGTCTCGACAACTGTAAAGCCTACACAATGTCTGATATTGTTGGATTGTGCAACCCATATTTCACCCGCGCCGCAATGACTAAGCCAGTGTTCTTCGTTTTTGTGATTTTCGATTTTTCTCTTGGCAAAAGAGCAGCGACACTAAAATCAAAAGCATCAAATGGAAACCTAAATCCCTGAGTGGAGCCACTGCTGTGATTGGAGAGCTGATGTACGTATCCTAATTTTCCAGTGAGCATTGCATGGCTTATTAAAGGGGTCGTCTCACTACATCGATTCATTTCACCTCAGTCCTGTTTTCTCGGTTTCAGTTTTGAATTCAGGGGCGTTTACTGGGCGTTTTATATGCTGCTTCTGGTCTGCAGTGATGAGCTGCTGAGGATACCAGGTCTGTAGTTATAGCGACCAGTGCTGGCAGCCTGTCAGGAGAGATCAAACAGGTCTGTAGCTGTAGCGACCAGTGCTGGCAGCCTATCAGGATAGATCAAACAGGTCTGTAGTTATAGTGACCTGAGGAGCTGATGCAGCCCATACAAGAGGGGATATCTAGGAATAGGTAGGACACTGATAATGGGAACATATTACAAAGTGACTTGTTTTTGTAAGCTCTTCAACATAAAAAGCAATCCTTGTAGTGAGACACCCCCTTTAAGTCTCCAAACATCATTTTGGTGCTCTCTGCAAAGAGAGAAATTACCCCTTAGGGTCCGTTTACACAGTTTCCAGTTTTTTAACGCGGATTTGGATTTTCGGAACGGTCAAAAACGGATTGTAAAGTCATCCCCCATAGTCGTCAACTGAAAGCCTAGTTGTAGTCCACATGACTTGGAGTTTGAATAGATTAGATTTCCAAACTGCTGTTTTTACATAAAATTTTTTAGCGTGTTCACAGTCTTTCCGCCATTTTCAGGGCAATAAACATTTCTTTGTCCGATCCGCATCCAAACCCCGTATAGATGACTGGGCTTGTTTTCGGACTGTGTAAATCCAGCAAAAAACTAAAATCCACATTAAAAACCGCATCAAAATTACTCCTCGGACAACGCGTTTTAGGATACAGACTTGGAAGGGTTTTCTGACCGGTGTCGTGTAGATGCAGAACTAGAAATGGGTCATAGACCTCTCTGCCAGCCAGCCGGGACAAGGATATTTATTGAGGGAACCCCAAAATGGCGGTCTGCAGAGACCATATTTTTCGGACTTTAAGACGCACCTATCGTATTTTTTGGACTTTAAGACTTACCACCATTTTCTCCCAAATTTGGGGGAAAAAAAGTGTGTCTTATAGTCCGACAAATACGGTAAGTTATTGTACCTTCTGAGGGAGAGATTGGTTCAGCATATCGGTTCACTTATTTCAGTTAATTTATTCTGGTGCTACTCTTCCTTTCGAGCACTGTCGAAGTCCGCCATCTCCCCCCTTCCTTCCCTCCCCCCCCCACCCCCCCCACACCTTCTCAGAATGTGGAAGAAAGTGGACAAGCCCTTTAAATCCTTAGTCCTGTTTCATGGCATTTTAATAGGTTGGACTTCTTAAATAACTACCTCCAATAGGTGGCACTAGAGCGACGGCTTTCTACCTTTTGGAGGCGCGCTGATTTACATATCTTCTTTTCCCAGGGAGCATTGCCTGGCCTAACTATACCACTTGATTGATCTTCACAAGAAGAAAACTTTCTCCCCTTGAAGCTCTTCCACTAGTAACTTACTGGCTGGCAAATGCTTTATTCCAAGCTATCTGCAGGTCCAGGCCTTGTTCCCAACTTCCAAGGCTCTGCTTGATTGGCCTATTATCTAAATCAAGTTTTTATGTTAGATATTTTTCAGTATAAGTGTTTTATGATCACTTTTTCGTTTTCCAGGTCAATTTCTAAGTAAAAATGTTAAATTCTGCAGTTTTGACACTAAGCACTGAGGCTCATATTATGGACGTGTTCTGTGGAGGTCACTTCTCAGCAGTCTTCTCCTCATCATAGATCAGATTGTGATTGGTGATACCAATGTATGGATGATGTAGTCCTTACGTATTTCTTTTAAAGCTTACAGAATTGAACAGACGTCTACTCCCGAACCAACAGGTTTCATGTCCTTTTGATTCATATGTCTGTGTGATATTAACTTGGTGGATGCTACAGTCCACGAGGGAAAGCGTCTTTAGTGTTCCAGAAAGTCCCTGAATGCCTGTGCCCGGTCATCCATATAATACACTTTGTTATTTTACCCTCCAGTCTAATCTGCCTCCAGAATATATTCAGGTGGTACATTGTATTTTCCCTTTTCCTAAATGTTCAGAGTAAATTATAGCGACCAATCTGCCTTTTTTGTAATTTTCAAAGGCAATGTTTAATTTTAATGAACTAGAATTCACTAATTCTATTTACCAGCTGTGAGGTAGAAGTGAAGGGAAGGATATCCTGCCAAGTTGCATTGAAAACTAGGCTTCTAAGTGTGCTTATACCCCAAGTAGTTTAGGAGTAGTGTAACAGCTCAGCATTAATATGTTACTCCAGGCCAAACTCCTGAATTCATTCAGATCTTACATTGGACCTCCTTAAAGGGGTCGTCTCACTACATTGATTCATCTTACAGTCCTGTTTTCTTGGTTTCCTTTTTGAGTTCAGTGTTTACTGGGTCCCACTGACCCTTAGTGACGAGCTGCTGAGGACAACAGGTCTGTAGCTATAGCAACCAGCGCTGGCAGCCTATCAGGCGAGATCGAACAGGTCTGTAGCTATAGCAACCAGCGCTGGCAGCCTATCAGGAGATGGAACAGGTCTGTAGCTATAGCAGCCAGTGCTGGCAGCCTATCAGGAGATGGAACAGGTCTGTAGCTATAGCAGCCAGTGCTGGCAGCCTATCAGGAGACATCGAACAGGTCTGTAGCTATAGCAACCAGTGCTGGCAGCCTATCAGGAGAGATCGAACAGGTCTGTAGCTATAGCAGCCAGTATTGGCAGCCTATCAGGAGAGATCGAACAGGTCTGTAGCTATAGAAATCTGAGTTGCTGAGGCGGCCCCTACACGAGGGGAGCTCTAGGAAGAGGTAGGACATTGTTAACGGACACATATTGGAAAGTGACTTGTTTTTGCAAGATTTTTACCATAAAAAACAAACATTCTAGTGAGACAACCCCTTTAATTATCTTACCTCAGACTACATCCCTCAGTTCATTCCGAATTTAGACCGGATCCCAAAATTCATTTTGGCTCCAGATCAGAACTTGAAACCATCAGATCCTAGAGCAGTGTTTCTCAACTCTAGTCCTCAAGATGCACCAACAGGTAAAGTTTTCAGGATCTCCTCAGTGTTGCACAGGTGATATCATTATTGTCAGTGCATTCTGCATAGGTGATATAGTTGCTGTCAGTGCATTCTGTGGGAGATCCTGGATACATGACCTCTTGGAAGGTATTGAGAACTGGAGTTGAGAAACGCTGTCCTAGAACATAACTAAATTTAATTCAGACCCCAAACCAGATCCAGAAATTTTCAGACGAGATACCTCCATTTATTTAGACGAGATACCTCCATTTATTTAGACGAGATACCTCCATTTATTTAGACGAGATACCTCCATTTATTTAGACGAGATACCTCCATTTATTCAGACGAGATACCTCCATTTATTTAGACGAGATACCTCCATTTATTCAGACGAGATACCTCCATTTATTTAGACGAGATACCTCCATTTATTTAGACGAGATACCTCCATTTATTCAGACGAGATACCTCCATTTATTCAGACGAGATACCTCCATTTATTCAGACGAGATTCCTCCATTCATTCAGATCCTAGATCAGAGCTCTAAATTTATGCAGACCCCATAAATCATCAGATTTTAAATCAAAATCATCAAAACATTAGACCCTAAATTAATTCAGACTGCAAACCAGGCCCCTAAATTATCAGAGCTCAGACGAGTTCTCTCAGTTCATTCAGACCAGATATCTAAATTAATTCAGACCCCAGATCAGAACCGTAAGGCTATGTTCACACGGCTGATTTTGGGATGGATTTCAGTCCGGACGGTGCGCAAATACGGCTGAAATCCGTCCCAGTCATTACGGTTACCCACAGTTCTCATAGAGAACTATGGATTCTGTGTCCACTCCCCGCTCGCGAAATATGGCAAGCTGGGTTTAAGTGTCATGCACATTCTCCCGGTGGGTTACGTGCCGTGGCTAATGCTTTTCTTTGGGGCCGGTGAGCTGCCGGCCCCTCCCCCCCCCCCCCCTCCCCGCCCCTGTACACACTCCGTAATTGCGGGCGAAACCCGTCCCGCAATTACGGCGACAATCAGCCGTGTGACCATAGCCTAAGGGTACGTCCACAGCACTGCATATGCCGGTCGGGTTCCGTATAAGAATCCGGCTGATATTTTATCGTCTTTTGATGGTTTGGGGAGACCTAAAATTAATTCATGGCCCAAACTAGACCTCTAAATTATCAGACTTCAGACCAGATCCTTTAGTTTATTCAGACCGGATTCCTAAATTCATTCAGAACCCATAACTCATCCCGAAATCCTCAGACCAGATTGGACCCGATCTCTCAGTTCATTCAAACCTTTGACCAGATCCTTAAATGAATTCAGACTTTAAATCAGAGCTCTAAATGATCAGACTTCACACCAGATTGCTAAATTTCCTAACTTCAGGCCGGACTCCAAAAGTCTTTATTATCAATGCAAATACTTTGGAAGGTAGAATATTTAAAGCTGACCGTTTTTCGCCTCAGTCTGTGTGCGGTAAATATCTGATCTTCCCCTTGTTACTGGTGTTTTAGTTGGGGTTTCTGATCTTCCCCTTGTTACTGGTGTTTTAGTTGGGGTTTGTGATAATTTTAGACCTGCTGTAACTGGTGGGTTGTGCATATAAGCAGAAGCCAATCAGAACAAGTGGAGCTGCAGTGTAAGGGCATGTCTCCACGGCACAGGTTTTGCGGCCGGTTTTTCAGACGCTTTGCGGTTTTGCAAACCGTCCGCAAACGAGCACAACGGTGCTCTATGGAAAACCCAGGCAGCAGTGCCCGGAAAACATTGAACATGCACATTCTTCCTTCTGGTTTTCAGACTGAATATGTGCATGTCAATGTGAAGGGGGAGGGATTTTCTACGCTCATCACGGCACTAAAACAGGACAAATACCGGTCGGATAAACCGACCGGTATATGTCCTCTGCCGCGGGGACATGCCCTAAGGGTGTGTTCTCACGGCTGATTTTGACGCTGTTTTTGGAGCGTTAGGCTGGGTT
This sequence comes from Phyllomedusa bahiana, assembly GCA_025379985.1. Taxonomy (NCBI): domain Eukaryota; kingdom Metazoa; phylum Chordata; class Amphibia; order Anura; family Hylidae; genus Phyllomedusa; species Phyllomedusa bahiana. The sequence continues at coordinate 294,477 of JAODAL010000155.1, forward strand.
CACACGGCTTAACTGCGGGACGTAATTACGCCCCACAATTACGGCGTGTGGGCAGGGCGGGAGCGGGGGGGCCGGCACTTCGCCGGGCCATAGACTTGCATTACTCACATGTCACTTATCTCCCCGCCCGGCTGATTCGTCGAGCGGGGAGAGAAGTAATTCATAGTTCTCTATGAGAGCTGTGGATTACCGTAATGAATGGAGCGTTTCCAGCTCGTAATTTGCGCACTCCGGCGCGTAATTACGGACCGAAATACGGCCCATTTTAAGCCGTGTGAACATGGCCTTACTGCTCCCAAAACAGCATCAGAAAAGGCTCCAAGATGCCTTTGATTCCTCTGTAAAGCAGCATTGTGGTTCACACACGACGAGGTTGGTTTTTACATGCGTTTTAGGCGCTTCTTTGGATGTTGTTTTGGCGCTGAAAAAGAAGTGTCAAGTCAATTCTTGAAGCATTTTCAGCGCTGAAGATCCCCATAGGAATCGAGCTTCAAATCCTCGTCCAAAACCTCCTTTTTGGATCGTTTTTCGGCGCGGTTTTTACCCTGGCTATTAATTTCTGTGTGTGAAAACCTTGTCCAAAACATCATCCAAAATGTGCCGCGAAACGCATCTAAAACCTTTTCTGAAGAAGCGTGTTTCAGGTGAGGTTTTGATGCTGTTTTGGAAGTGGAAAAATCGGCGTCCAAACAGCATCCAAATAAGTGATGTGAACATACCCTCAGGCATCGGATGAAAACATTTCAGTTGTCTTTCAGTCTGGTTCCACGTACATACAGTATATTGGTCATGCTCCAATAAGAATGTCTATATGTAGCCTTTGCCTTTTTTTCCCTCTTTGGTCAGCGTAGCAAAGCTGCAGTCATTCATCACGGCTGTATACTATTGTAGTACAGCTAGAAAAGCAGCTAATGGGGAAAAAAGACCCAATAGACCCTGGGATAATATTTATTTCCGTGTGCGTGCCAATCTTCTCTTAGCATTAAAACCTAATACTGCATGAACTCAGCAAGAAGCCTAGTATGGTTAATCAGGATGATCTGTAGCTTATGCATATGCATAAAGAAGTTGTCCGCTGTGGACAATCTTGTTGTTAGAAGGGGCCCAGACAATAAGTTGATCATATGGTGTCCCCACCGAGATCAGCTTTAATTTTGGGGGGGTGGGGGGAGGAGCCTGGCATCAAGTGTTCAGTTCCTCAGCAGCGCCACCACAGGAAAAGTTAGGGGTGTTTTAGTCTCACACTTTGGTGGCATATCCTATTAATATGCCATCAAATTATGATACCCTGTTTCCCTGAAAATAAGACAGTGTCTTATATTAATTTTTGCTCCTAAGGACAAGCTAAGACTTATTGTAGAGGATGTCTTATTTTTTAAGAACAAGAATCACTTTTATGTTAAAACAAAAAATCCACATTTTTTTAATATATTGTATTGATTTCATCACAAACATCAGCAGAAGCAGCCAAACTCTGAATTGCATTAAAAAAATGCACTAGGTCTTATTTTCGGGGGTGTCTTATTTTCGGGGAAACAGGGTAGGTGTGAATACCACCTCTGGGACCAGTTCCGGTCTTGAGAACAGGCCCATAACTTGCATTCAACTCTTCCTGTGGTTCTTTGGAGGTTCTGAATACAGCCAAACACTGCTTCGCCTACACTTGGAACTCGCATAGGACAGAATGGGTGTGGGTTTTCAGAGATTGGAACCACACTGCACCTATCACACTTTGAAGGCATATTCTGTCAATATGCCATCAATGTGTGAGATGGGACAACCCCTTTAATTATTATGCTCCTCTAGAGGAAAGGAGGCCCTCTCTGCTATTGATGAGGGTCTTGAACAGAAGACACCTTTTCTAGTATCTCCGTATTTTCTAGTAGGCTGAATTCACACTGTTTTTCAGCATCTTTGCAGCATTTTCATTTTTGCTTTTTCAAATGTGATTTTTTTAAAAAATTTTTTTAACCGTGTTTCCATAATGCAGACAAGTACGACAGATGCTGACTGAAGGTAGATGTCTGTTAAAAGGTCGATCTGCCAAGTTAGAATTTTTGGGTCATTCATGGGCGCTATAGTTGGAAGGTTAATGATGCCAAACAACAAATCTGCATCTCATCAGCAGAAGCCCAGACCAGGCCACTGATCATCAGCAGAAAAGGTCAACGATTTGTTATTTTAACTAAGTGAACCTGTCCATGGTTTAATCTGCCCTATCTGAGAGCAGGATGTGGCAGAGGGAGAGAAGCCGAGCTCTGGGATATATAGGTTTATATGATTTAGAGTAGGATGAAAGTCTGATAGGACTCCTAACAGGACAGTGAAAGTCATGTTTTCCCTGCCCACATGGAGTGATTGACAACTGTCACTGTATTAGTGTGTGTACAGAACAAACTGTCAGTCATTGTATGAGGATGGGGGTAAGGAGTACTTTCACGTTTTTTTGGATTTTTAACTCAAAAACCTAATTAGATAGACCTATACATCAGAGCTCCAATTCTCTCCTTGATAGGGTGCTTTCACATGGTACATTTTTGATGCGTTTTTTCAATGTGGTTCTTGTGCAGGAAGGCCCAGCAATTAATGCTGTACATTGCTGCACCAAAATTGCGGTAAAATCGTGGTAATTACCGCAAGTTTTGCCGTGATTTTTGTGCAGCAATGTACAGCATTAATTGATGTGCCTTCCTGCACAGAAAACACATTGAAAAAACGCACCATGTGAAAGCACCCATAGGGTAGCAAATAGTTACATGATAGCAGATAGGTCCACATGAAGCATGGTCATCTAGCCCATATGTGTTAGAAAATAGACACCCCTGTATGTTCAGAGGGAAATTTCTTTGGACATTAAATCAACACTTGCCAAACAGAAAAAAGGAAAAAAAAAAAGGAAAAAGAAAAACAACCTTTTTTCACGTTTGTTTTTTCCCCCTTTCTATAAGCTGTTAATACATGTATCACATCTCCAGTGATTTATGGTGCCATTATGGCCATAAAAGAAAAGGGGCAAAAGAACAGCAGGTTTGGGAAACGGCTGTAGAAGTGCCTCGGTTTTGTGAAACTGCACCCTTAATATTGTCCACAGTGCTGCCTATTGGTCATAACAGATTTTAGATTTACTTTATATTGTTCCGTTTCAGAACATTTTAAAGGGGTTTTGGCACAAAGTAAAATTGACGTGGGAAGTTTGAAAATTTAAATAACAAATATTTTCACCATTCATCATTATTAAAAATTTTGCACCGTTTTTGTCTTAGCTGCTCCTTTAGTGATCCATTGTTTACAGCTCGTCTCCATTGGATACGACCAGGGCTGAAAGCACATGCTTTCAGTCCTGGTTGCACATGCTCAGCCATCACCTGTCTTTTCAGGCAGCTACTCAGTGTTCAAACCCCGGGTGCTGTCATTCTACTCCTGTCCTTTGAACTAGTTAGGAAGAAGTCAAACAGTGCAAATAAAAAAAAAAACAAAAAAAAAAACAAAACATCAATGAGGTCTTTGGATTGATAGAGGAAAAAAAATCCACAGGTTAAGTTCCCACAGGGATTTGCACAAAGGACCTTTGTGCTGTAAAGCAAAAATGTTACCTCTGAGGTACAATGTAGCTACTTATAATTCTATACATAAACATACCTTTCTTTCACTAGAGAGAGGAAAGGCCTGGTGATGTCATCCTGCTGGGTCACATGATATGCCATTCAAACAAATCACACACACCCCCTTCTGAGCACACAGAGCTGAAGAGCTGGATGCAGGAGGTATGAGATGAGATCGTGGCAAAACCCCTTTAAGCGTTTGACACATCTGCACTGTAGTTATATCCAACCTGTTATGCAGTCTGCAAATCAGACCAGTAGCATCCACTGAATTCGAGGGGCACTCCTCTGATTAATAGGGTGCTATGCTGCACTAATAAATGCATGGAGGCGTATCTGATTTGGACCCCCACAGAGCAGTTACTCTCAGGCTGAGCACCCATAATCTGAGATGCAGTTGTTTGGTTCAGGTAGTCTAGTGTATGAGATTCCTATCCTGTCTGACAGCTGTAAGGACACGGTTTATCCATCCCCTTGATGTAGTGGAGGGCACATAATCTCTCCTCTTATTATAGAACATTGTGATCTCTGCATTATGTATCGCTCGTATTATGCCCAACTAATAATAATGCAGCACAACTAGCGGCTTCTATTACCACTGCCTCTTTTTAGACTTTATTATACACCGTTAATATGGGTTCATACCGACAAACTCCAGATTACCCAAGCGATATAATTGCTGCAATATGTCTCAGGCTGTAGTCTCTTTTACAGCGGTGACTCACACAGCCGGAGCCGTGCAGAGTAAAGGTATGAAATGAATGGGTAGAAATTGATGTTTTATATAGGGTAGGTAATGGCACCGTGCACTCTTGTCTTTCCAGCAGTCAGGAGCTGTGTACTGAGTCTCTGGAATGCTTCAAATTTAGTCCGCTGTGTTTACCGGAGTGCATTTTCGTCACCTCTTTGCAGACGTCCCTATTTCGGCAGGGTTGCTTCTCGTCCAGGTAAACAACTGTGTGTTTGAGGGTTCGAGATAAATATTGGGTTTTATGCATACAAGCAAATTACGAATCTGTAAGGATAATTTTATACTTCATTTTGCTTAGTACTATGGAGATATATATTGACTGCCACTGCTGAGGCATCCAGTGGGGTCCATTACAAAAGGTCCACATTGTAAAAGCATTGGTATAGTTTTATTTATATGTAAAACGCATATTATATATATATATATATATATATAATATATATATATATAATATTATATATAATATATATATATATATATATATATAATATATATATATATAAATATATATAATGTTGTGTGCGCATATATTATGTGTGCGTGCACATATATATATATATATATATAATACATATACACACACACACAATATATATGCGCGCGCACACACACATATACACATATATATATATATATGCACCACACACACATATATATATGTATATAGGTGTGTGTGTGTGTGTATATATGTATATAGGTGTGTGTGTGTGTATAATAATATAATATATGTGTGTGTATGTGTTTGCATATATATATATATATATATATTATATATATATATAATATATTATATGCAAACACATACACACACATATATATATATATATACACACACACACACACATGTATATAGTAAAAGCATAAGTACATATGTATGTTTATATGTGTGTATACAAGAAGACCCCAACTTACACCGTTCCGACTTACATCTGCCCCCTAGTTACAAACAGAGACTTATGGGGAGGAATGCTGGCACTTGTAGTTCCATGTTCCACAGCAGATAGTAGCTGTGGAACGACAAGTTTCAGCATGCCACAGCAGCACATGAGGTAAAATCTTTTTAACAAGGACACAGACAGCAAAACAGATGTAAAAACCTTTCCCTGCACTATCCAAACTAAAAAAAAAAAACTTTTGTGCTGGAGTTACATTTAATAAATACACCTGTTCCGACTTACATACAAATTCAACTTAGGAACAATCCTACATGCCCTATTCCGTTCGTAACCCGGGGACGGCCTGTATATAACTATATCTATGTTTTTACAATATGTGTGAATACAATTCTATGTCTGCACCTAAAAGAAAAAAGGTTTCACCATCATCACAGATGCAGATTCTTTACTGTAAGAGCGATGAGAATATGGAACCTGCTGCCGCAAGAGGTTTTGATGGCGGAATCCTTGTCAAGTGCAAGAAGGGCTTAATGCCTTTCTTGAAAATATATTATTACAGGTTATGGGGACTAGATTCTGCAGATGGGACATTGATCTAGGGATCATTCTCTTGTATGGGGCAATTGGCTTCCGCCTCATTGGGGTTTTTACCTTCCTCTGGATCAACACTGTTGGGTTTTTGGTTTCCCTGTGTTTTTTTTTTTTTTTTGTTTTGTTTTTTTTAAACCTTATCTGTTGTGTTACTACTCTATTTTTTTTCTATAAATGAAACTATTTATTGTTATCTTGTTACTGGCAATTGGCCATAGCGAAACGTTGATACACCGAACTCTGTGATGGTGTATGAGGGATTGGACTGGCCCATGAGTTTTTTCCTTTCACTGGGCCCAAGTTCTGACCGAATAATGAGGCCTGCTCATATAATACATGGTGGTGCCGTAGCAGATGACGAATGTGTTAGCGTCTAATGACGGACTGGTTATATACATACATTTCTAAGTTGATAGGAGACAGGTGTGTATTTGAAGGGCAGGCCTTGGGGATCATCTCTTTGGTGCTGTCTGTGGCCGCCCTTACATGGTTTTCATGGTAGAATTGTACAAAGGGTAAGTAGAAGGTTTGCACTCTGTGTGTAGTAGGAGATAAGCTCTGAACACGTTTTATCTACCTCAGAAGCTGAGCCCCCCGCTGCGGCTGCCGTGTGGATGACTTCATGTTGTCATGAAATCAGATGTTGTTTCACTTAGCAGCATGTCGAGGCCCGTACAGCGCGCAGGGCTCCATGTGTAACCGCATCCCCTGTCTCCTCTCATTATCTGTTAACGGTACTCAACCTGACACGGTTATTTGATAAATGGAGGTCGCTCTGAAGTCTTGTGCGCTGGGTCCGGGAAGGACTGGAATTAATAAAGGAAACCAGGAGCGATGTGGAATGTTCTCGCTGGTGCGTATGTGGCCTTGCAGGCGGTCACCATGATAGGTCTCGAAATGCTTGCCATTTAGATAAGTAACGTTCTGCTCCGACCGCACATGACTGGAAGGCTGCGCTGGCCCCCGCTTTGTTACCGGTGACATTGTGGATGTTGGCTTCCTGTTCGCAGTGATAAGAACACTTAGCCTGTGGCTTTTTATTTTGTTCTGTTGTCACCTGGTGTGATCTGCCGCTCTCTCGTGGTATTTTTCTTGAACAGTTCCAAGCGGCTGTTTATTAGACTTGGCATCCAGAGTGATCAGGATGGTACTAATGCCGGGAGCTGCCCGTGCTCATCATTTAAAGGGAATCTGTCGCCAATTTTTTTTACTTATTAAATCAAGCCCCTGATCCATATTCCTTTCCTCTCAGTCGTTTTTATTTCCTGATTGTAGATTTCTCTATATAGGATTGTGGGGAAGACATTCTTGCTTGCACTGCTTTAACAGCAGTCAGAGAGATACTTTACAGAAGCTTCATGCCCATAGGATTCTTAAGACAGATTCTGTCCCATAGACTTGTATAGGAGAGTTTTCACTGTGAAGGGCGGGGAGAGGGGGGGCTGTGGCATCTCCTCGTGTGACTGGTGGATTCTGTGGTATATGTTCACAATGGTGTCTCCTTTCAGTTTGAACCTCTTTGTGCTGATAATGAGAAGACAACTGAGAATCTTTCTCTACAGAATAGGAAGTGTCAGACAATTATTAGGCCTAGTGGCCAAAGTGAAAACTGTAGGACTTAAGAATTATTAAAAAAAATATTGAAAGTGATCTGGAAAATGAAAAAAAAACATAACCAAAAACTCCTACAAAATGTTTTTAACATAAAAATGTGAGTTAAACAATAAGTCATTTTTTTATGACACATTCCCTTTAAAGGAACCAGCGTTTACCCACATACAACGCTGGTACCTTTCAGTTGTATCTGCTCTGACACCCCCTTCACGTCATGTTCCTCTCTTCATCAACATACCATCAAACAGGCATTAAAAATGTAGAGTGCAGCATAGCTATAGACTATACGAGGCCGAGCATAGTCTACTCTTCAATATGGTTGGGGTATTTTATTTGCATGGAAAAGAAGCGCATAGTCAACTATGCAGTGTGAATGAGGCCGAACTATATTGGTCTGTTTTCTTCTGCACCATATCAAACCGGTTGTTAAAATCTATATGGCAGCATAGCCATAGCCTCTAAGGCTCCGTCTCCACTACACACAAAAACGTCCTCTTTTCAGTCGTTTTTTTGGCATTTTTATAAAATGAAAAACAATGAAAATACGACTGAAAACAAGTCCCATAGACTTGTAGATTAAAAACATCCTGCTGTCTCCACAGAACGTCTTTTCTCTGCTAGTTTTTGCTGCTGGTCTTTTTTTAAACGGCGCTGAAATTTTATGTAACTCGCCGGACATTTCTTGGCGCTTTTTAAAAAAAAAAAAAAAATACACAGCAAATCTAATGCTGTGCATTTCTGGGGAAAAACAAAAAACGCTGCAAAAAGCAGTTGACAAAAAACGCACTGAAAGCGAAATCCTAAAAATGTTCAGAAAACTGAGTTTTTTTTTGTCCACTTCCTGTCAAAAGCTGCCGAAAAAATGTTGCACTTTTTGCATTTTTTTTTTTTTGGTAGAAATGCACAGCATTAGATTTGTTGTGCATCTCTGCAAAAAAGCGACAAAAACTGTCCGGAGCTTTACATAGACTCCAATAGTAAATTTTCTGCGCTGCTCAGTCTTTTTTTGCAACATGTTACAAAAAACGAGCAGAAAAAAAAATAAAGTTCTGTGGAGACAAAAGAACCTTTTTAGCATACAAGTCTATGGGACCTCTTTACAGTCTTTTTTTTTTTTTTTTTTTCCAGCGTTTTTATAAAACAAAAAACACAGAGAAAACTGCCGTTTTTGTGTGCAGTGGAGATATCGCCTTACTGTTAGTTTTGATAAATGAGGCCCATTGATTTCTGAGAGTTGTAGGGAAAACTGGAAGCAGCAGATGTTTGCTGCAAAATGGCAATGGAAGTGGTACAATGTTAAAATCAGGTAATGACTTGCACACGGCCATAACTATACCATTAACTAGGTACATTGCTCTAGTGTCAGGCGGAATATGGAAACAAAAAGAAATGCAGAGTCTGTACCTCTGCCTATATACAAACTGAAGGACCGCCAGTCAGAGGGAAGATGCAGGGTACTGTACAACACTGGACTCCTCAAGTGAACACACCCAGCGGACTCTTCTCTGCTCTTTAACATTGGATTATAGAGATACAGGAGCTTGGCCACTTATGATTTGCGACTACAGGTTGGCATGGTTCACCATCTGGACATTTGTGACTTGTTGCAGGTAACTGTCTGGATATCTGTCCCAACGGATCCAGCTACGCATCCATAAGGAACAACAGTGCGAACATAGTCCCCTTTTTGTACTACTTGTGCTCTGTTTCCCCATTGTGAGCACTTTCTGTACAGCAAAAAACAGGGCGCCATACCTCCCGACTGTCCCTATTTTGGAGGGACAGTCCCTATTTTTCACCCTTGTCCCTCTTAGCTCTAGAAATGTCCCTCTTTTTCATTTGGGAAATAGATTTACGTCAATAAACGGACTATCTTGCTTTAAAAAGTATCGGGTTGCTTCCCTTCTGCATATTACATAACAATGTACTTAATATCTCATCATTGGATACAATTCGATCCTGAAAATGTCTCCTTTTTGGCTGTCTAAAAAGTTGGCGTGTGTTTGGCCGTGGTCAGGGGCGTGTCTTGGTGTGATGTCACATGTTTGGGTGTGCTAAAGGCGTGGTCTGTGGTGTCCCTCTTTGCAATCTCTAAAAGTTGGGAGGTATGGGGCGCTACTTTTTCCAGCAGGTTTGGGAACTGGAGCACACACAGTACAAAAGCGGACTACGTTAGCACTGTTGTTCCTTAGGATAGTGTCGGGATCAGTTGGGACCATTTCCAGTCCTGAATGGGAACAAATTGCAGTGTGAACCCTGCCATATGATTTTTTTTTTTTTTTTTTGTTAGACACTTATGGACTATTTCCTTTGCTAGGGAGGTGTTATGAGACAAAGGTGACACCAGTGACAAGTACTTTTTAAAGACTCCTATGGTGATTGGTTTTAGGAGCAAGGAGGAAAGCAACAACCCACTGTATCCTGCTGCTCTCCAGCCATCAGAACATGCTGGGAGTTATAGTTTCTCAGCAGTTGCAGGTCACATACAGGATAGTTCTTATGCAGGAAGGAATCTGAAAGCATTTTTATAACCCACGCAATGTAGTAAAAGGTTCCTTCTCTTGTGATGGAGGCTCACGAAATGCTGTAGAAGTCATGAGCAGGCAGCTGGAGCGTTTCTCTGTGGTTACACCTTGTCCGCATGGAGCAGTAAAAGATTTCCACTTGGCTGCTTTTTCTATTGCCTCCTTGAGAGAGTGAGCAGGAGGAAAGTTTCATTGAGCAGGATCATATTAAAAAGCTAATGCCATCCGCTTAAAAGCGCTGCACACATTGTGCTAAGATGTTGCCACAGTATGTGGAGGGCACGGGATTTCTGAAGGGCCTTTGTTTAATGAATGCTTTAAGAAGAGCTCATTTATATACAGAGTGCGCAAAAAATATTATGTAGGGAGGGAAATGGAAAGATTTCATATGATTTGTCATTATCCCAGAAAATCCACCAATGTGCACACGCAACTTTGTGACTCCTTTGGGACATACAAGGTGCAGCATTACACTTTGGAGTTTGAAGCCCTATGGGTATGTTCACATAGATCTGCAAATTGTATCCAAGAGTGCTGCGTCAATCGGATCCAAATCGCATCCAACACGCAGGTGCGTATTTGGATGCGTTTTGGCTGCAGCAGGGGCGCACTCTGTAGTTTTAATTAGGGCGTCTGCTGCGTCTTTCGGATCAAGAATTGACATGTCAATTATTTGAACGGATCCGAAAGACTCAAGTAAACACGCATCGGTGATCACTCGTCTGAATGCTGATATGTGTTTTACATTGCAAGCAATGTAAAATCACACTGCTAATAGCTAGATGCTTGGTTGGTCCGTTTAGGGTCCAAAACACGGATCCCAAAACGCATCTATAAACGTATGTACACATGGTGTGAACATGCCGTCTGAACATACCCTGTTTACACAGCGTAATTTTGGCGCGCATTTTGGTGCGTATTTGCGCTCGAAAAAAGGGCAAGGTGGGTGCTGAAATTACGGTAATCCATCGTTCTCGCGTATTAGCGCGAGCTCCCGAGACACACAATGCACTGCGGCCCGTACTGTACGCGCCGCAGTACATCGTGTGAACATACCCGAAGGATACTTCATATGTGCTGTAAAATCCGCAGCATTCCTGCCAAGAAATCAGCACATCAGAACCTGCACAGGTAGCGGAGATTTTGTCACCAGTTTTCCTAAATTGACTTCAGTACCCTCTGCCATTGACGCCCATGTAGAAATATCTGCAACAAAATCTGCTCTAGTTTGTACAGGTGGTGAAGTGCAGATTTCATCTGACAATGGGTCTAATGACGCAGACGATCAAAATATCTTAGGTTAGATTTACATTGATGCTGAAAAATATGCACATATTTAAAGGTGAATGAGTAAGTTATGCATTTTTTTGTTTGTTGGTTCCTTTTTTTTTTATGCAATTTAACCTGATTTTGGCACATTTTGTATGCATATTTTCATGTGTTTTTCAGTACAGCCAACTTCATTCTATTTGAGTTTTTTTTTTTTAAACCATAATGTCAAACATGAAAGTCGCATAATTTGCTGTATTTTCTGCAATCCCCATTGATTTTCTATCTTATCATAACAGGCGTAAAACGCATGTACGCTGTAAGGGATTGTTCACACGGCGTTTTTGGATCTGATTACGGATCCGTTTTGGATACGAAAATTGCATCCAAAACCGCAGCGTCGATCGGATCCAACAAGTATACAACATGCAGCTATGTGTTTGGATGCGTGTTGGATGTAGCAGGATCGCACCCTGTAGTTTAAAATAGGGCTCCTTCTGCGTCTTTCGGACCAAGAATTGACAGGTCAATTCTTGGAACAGATCCGAAAGACGCAATGAGACACGCATCGGTTTTCACTCGTGTGAACGGCGATGCGTGTTTAAAAGTAAAAGCAATGTAAATTACTTTGCTATTTATTAGATTCGTGTTTGGGTCCGCTTAGGGTCCGACAGACGGTTCCAAACACGTATATAAAAACGTATGTTCATACGGACTTAACACGACGTGTGAATATACCCTAAGGGCATGTCCCTACGGCACGGGTTTTCAGGCGGTTTGCGGTTTTTCAGACCGCCTGAAAAACCGGCCGAAAATTAGCACAATGGTTCTCTGTGGAAAACCCGTGGAGCAGTCCCCACTGCACGGGTTTTCCGCCCGCGGTCCGGCCGCAAAACATTGTGGAAGCACTATCTTCCGTCCGGTTTCCGGACGGAATATGTGCTTCTTAATGTGAAGGGGGACGGCTGCAAAACAGGTCAAATACCGGCCGGCAAACCGACCGGTCTTTATCCTGTGCCGTGAGAACGCGCCCTAAGGGTGCGCGCTACAGTACGCCGTGTGTTTTGGAAGCATGTGCTGATCGGCGCGTACTTCCAAGGACAGGGGGGGCGGCCGCACTCACTTCTGTTATCAGTGGTGCGTACGCGCTGCTATGAAGTGACCTGTCACTTCTCTCCCCTGGCATACAATACGATCGTATTGTACACCAGGGGAGACGGGCGTAATTCTTAGCTCTCTATGAGAGCTATGAATTACCTTAATTGTGGCGCGCACTTCGCACATATTAAACCGCAAACACGTGGCGAAATGTGTGCCGAAATTACGCTGTATGTATGAACATACTCGAGTTCTCATGCCGTCGTGTTTTTTTTTTTTTTTTTTTTTTACACGTCACATAACCCCTCACATGCCACCATGGGTGTGCAACATCAATGTGTTTATTGTTATTTTTTTTAAACCAAAATTAAATTTATTTAAGAAATATGCAGGAAATACATCACCAGTGCAAGGAAATAACGTATATAAAAACAGAAACAAATATATAATTTCGTTATTCAATTATATCAAATGTGTTTATTGTTTGCGCGTCAAAAAACATGAGGCCTCATTTATTACAACTGTCGCAACGGTCTTTGTTGCCCATAGCAACCAATCGGAGCTCGGCTTTCAGTTTCTCAGCGCAGTTCAAAAATGAAAGCTGAGCTCTGATTGGTTGCCATGAGCAGAGACGGTTTTACTGCTGGTCAGTTCTGATCGTTGAGGCCCACAGTGTCCGTTTGGGTCAGTAGGCCGGCGGTTGGCTTGGAACTTGCAGCCATAATGATGGCACCTGTATTGCACTCATGGGAAATTGGCCTAAAGCCCAGGTAACAGCTATGTATGAAATCAGAAGCTAAATACTGACATGAAATGCAGATGGATGTGTCTACACGGTTCCCTGTAAGGTCTTACGTTTGTATACAGATATTTATTACTGGCTGTAAGACACAGATCTGCATTTAATGGATGAGAATACAGCCACAGCAGACCCTCTGAAGAAGCATGCTAAACGTAAGGCAAGCGTGTAAGAATATGGCCGTTCAGACATATAAAGGGCCTCGTGTATCAAAACGGTCAAACAGTAAGACTCTTTGTTGCCCATAGCAACCAGTCAGAGCACAGCTTTCATTTTTGAAACTACTGTGAAGAAATTAAAGCTGTGCTCTGGTTGCTGTGGGCGACATAGACAATCTTCCGGTTCGTTTTGATAGATGAGGCACATTGTGATTAAAGCCCTACTGGCTTCACGTTCAGGAGTTCTATATGTAGAATAATACAGATCCCAAATATTAGGCGTGAATGAGACCTTAAGGTGTCACAGAAAAAAATATGACTCTTGTCAAAAAGAGCAACGACCCTGGTATTTATGGTCACAGCTCCGGATGCCGGCTGAAGGCTTGGGTCTCGCATCTGTTTTTGCTGTTGAATGGATAATGCGTCTTGTCCTGGAAAAGATGTAATGAGATTCGGGCTTGTGATGAGCTGTAATGTTGACAGTGTGACCTCTGTAGCTGTGGAGATGAGATGTCATGTCCTGGGTGACCTGATGTGCGGTGGGCGTGCTGATCGTAAGCCCTGTACACATTGGTCCAGATTCTCTGTCATCCCATAGTGTTGATTAGTCGTTCATTTTAGTCACCGTTTTTGACTTTATCCTCTCCCTCTATCATATAACCCTATATATCACAGAGCTCAGCTTCTCTTCTCTATCATATAACCCTATATATCACAGAGCTCAGCTTCTCTCCCTCTATCATATAACCCTATATATCACAGAGCTCAGCTTCTCTTCTCTATCATATAACCCTATATATCACAGAGCTCAGCTTTTCTTCTCTATCATATAACCCTATATATCACAGAGCTCAGCTCCTCTCCCTCTATCATATAACCCTATATATCACAGAGCTCAGCTTCTCTTCTCTATCATATAACCCTATATATCACAGAGCTCAGCTTCTCTCCCTCTATCATATAACCCTATATATCACAGAGCTCAGCTTTTCTTCTCTATTATATAACCCTATATATCACAGAGCTCAGCTTCTCTTCTCTATTATATAACCCTATATATCAGAGCTCAGCTTCTCCCCCTCTATCATATAACCCTATGTATCACAGAGCACAGCTTCTCTCCCACTATCATATAACCCTATATATCACAGAGCTCCGCTTCTCTTCCCTATCATATAACCCAATATATCACAGAGCTCAGCTTCTCTCCCTCTATCATATAACCCAATATATCACAGAGCTCAGCTTCTCTCCTATATCATATAACCCAAAATATCACAGAGCTCAGCTACTCTCCCTCTATCATATAACCCTATATATCACAGAGCTCCGCTTCTCTCCTCTGCCCGCTGGCTTCATAGACATGCATTACTCACGGCGCGTAATCGCTGCGAATAATTGACATGTCACTTATCTCCCCGCGCGTACAATACGATCGTATTCTACACGTGGGGGGATGAGGTGTAATCCATAGTTCTCTAGGAGAGCTATGGATTACTGTAATTATGGGGCACATTTCCCCGTGTATTAAGCTCAGTACACTGAAAAATACGTGGCGATATACGGCCCAAAATAAGCCGTGTGAACATAGCCTTACAGTTTATTGCTGGAGGTCTTAGATGGGAGAAACTTCGAAATTGTTATCAAAGAACCCTCCAACAAATAAGGACTGGCCAAAGTGGAAAACCCCTTTAATGGAGAGAGCCAGCACATTTTGGCTTGCATCAGCTGTGGTCATCGATGTTGGTCTCAGAGGTGGGGCCCTCTCCTGTCTGACCTGTATGGCATCAAATGTCTGTGCTGACGATTCCCTCCCACTAAGATGGGAGCTATTTGGTATGGGGTGTAATACTAGGAGCACATTGATCTGATAGCGGTTTATTGCTTCATGGGGGGGCCGATGGGGAATTTTTCTAATACTAGTGATAAAAACCCGAGGATAAACTTTTGGTCCCCCTTGTATGTTCGTATTGGCCCCTTTTGGAAAACAGTTGTCTGAAATTTTGATTGTTTGTTAAAAGAGAAACGTTCCCATAAAAACCAAATCACTCCCACAAATTTTTATTTTCATGAGCAAGATGGAAGCGAAAGCTGTGCTGTGATTGGTTGCTATGGGCAACAGGGTGTGATACACCTCAGTAACTTCCACAGATGGATTTATTGTTCAGACTTGATGGTTTAGATCTAAAAAAAAGCGTAAATGTTTTTTTTTTCCCAAAGAAAACTCTGTTTGTATTAAAAATAAAAAGTTTTAAATGGTTTTTTGGGGGCGTAGCCCAAGGGGTTTGGGTTAAATGCGGTTTGGGGCCAAATTTATCAGTAAACCCCCCCCCCTCCCCCAAAGTGAGGAGCCCCAACTGAGAATATAAATTAGGGGGGAAGGGGCCGAAAAACCAATCAATTCTGCCATCTCACGCCCGGGTTTTTAAGATTGAAAGCTGCCTTCTTATTGGTTACCAAATAGAAAACCAAAATCAGTTTGGAAATGTCGTTTTATAAGAAAAACTACAAAGTTGCTTTCCCAAATTTTTTTTTCACTTCTTAACCAGTAAATTCCCCAACCCTCGGGTTTGTAAAAAAAAAGTTAAAAACTGCGGGGCTAAATTGGGTTTTTATAAATAGCAACCAATCAGATTTCACCTAATTTCTAAGAAAAGTTAAAAATTGCGTTTGGTTTTGGTTTGGTTTCCCTAAAAAAACCAAATCAATCCCCCCTCTTTTTTTATTTGTATTTGATAAAATTTCGAAAGCAGCGTCCTAAAAGGTTCCTAGGGCCACCCGGTTTTTTGGGGTGCCCATCACCACCTGGCATCACCCCAGACAGGAGCCCTCGTCACCCCCTGAACCCGGGCAATGCCGCTTTGTTTTCCGCCGCCCAGGGGAGGGGGCGGGGGGACCAAAGGTCCGGCTTGCGTGTGTTTGGGAGCAGGAGGCTGGAAGGGGCTGATCTCCGTCCCCTCCCCTCGGCTGCTGCTGCTGCTGTCTGCTGCACGGAGTCTGGATCAGGCATGTGGAAGTGTCTGCTGAACAGCTGAGGAGGAGGGAGGACGGAAAGCGCCGTGAAATGGGGGGGACAGGGGGGGAAGGGGCCCACCCCCGGGGATCCCCCCCCCGCCTGGCTCTGCCATTGTTACTGTGCGCCCTCCGCGCTTTTCCGGGATTTTATCCGCCTCGGTGAAATCGTTTCTGGGTCCCTTTTCCATCCAGGGGGAGCCCGGGGCCGGGGCCCGCACTCCGGGCCCTCGGCTCGGACCCACGGGCAAGTGGTGACCCCCCCTCCCCTGCACTTGTTGGGCCCTGGTGGTGCCCGGGGGCCTGGGGATGGGAACGGGTGTCGGGGGGAAAACGGCCGCCCTGTCCCCTGTATTTGGGGGGGGGCAGCATTTGGGGGCCCGGGGGGCACGGCACCCCCTATGCCCTTATTTGGGTGGGCAGCCTGTGTGGGGGGGCAGGGAAAGCCTATCCCTGTATGGTGTGGGCGGCACTGGTGTCGGGGGGGCACGGCCGTCCTGTGCCCTGTATTGTGTGGGCGGCACTGGTGTCGGGGGGCACGGCCGTCCTGTGCCCTGTATTGTGTGGGCGGCACTGGTGTCGGGGAAAGGGCCGCCCTTTGTCCCCGTATTGTGGGGTGGGTGGCAGTGGTGTCGGGGGGCACGGCCGTCCTGTGCCCTGTATGGTGTGGGCGGCACTGGTGTCGGGGGGCACGGCCGTCCTGTGCCCTGTATTGTGTGGGCGGCAGTGGTGTCGGGGGGCACGGCCGTCCTGTGCCCTGTATTGTGTGGGGGGCGGCACGGTTTGGGGGGGCCCCCCCCGGGCCCCTTGCCCTGTATTTTTGGGGGGCCGGAATGGTGTCGGGGGGCAAAAGGGCCCGTCCTGTCCCTGTTTGGGGTGTGGCAGCACTGGGTGCCCGGGGGGAAAGGGCCGTCCTTTTCCCCTGTATGGTTTTGGGCGGCATTTGGTTGTCGGGGGCAGGGCCCCGTCCTGGCCCTTTTAATTGTGGGGGCCCGGCAGGGGGTGTCGGGGGGAAAGGGCCGTCCTGTGCCCTGAAAGGGTTTGTGGGGGGGCCACGGGTGTCGGGGGGCACGGCCGTCCTATGCCCTGTATTGTGTGGGGGGCATGGTTTCCGGGGGAAAAGGGCCGCCCTTTGGGGCCCGGGTATTGGGGGTGGGGGGCAGGGTGTCGGGGGGCCCCGGCCGTCCTGGGGCCCTGAAAATTGTGTGGGCGGCACTGGTGTCGGGGGGCACGGCCGTCCTGTGCCCTGTATGGGTGGGCACCCACTGGGGGGTGGGGGGGAAACGGCCGTCCTGTGCCCTGAAAGGTTTTTGGGCATCACGGGTGTGGGGGGGCACGGAAGCCCCTGTGCCCTGTATGGTGGGGGGGCAGCACTGGTGTCGGGGGGCACGGCCGTCCTGTCCCCTTTGTATGGTTGGGGGGGGCACTGGTGTGGGGGGAAACGGCCGTTTTTTTGCCCTGATGGTGTGGGGGGCAGTGGTGTCGGGGGGAAAGGGCCGTCCTGTGCCCTTTTATTGTTGGGGGCGGCATTTTTTTCGGGGGCCCGGGCCTGTGCCCTGAAATTGTTGGGCGGCGGGGTTTTGGCCCGGGGGGGCACGGCCGTCCTGTGCCCTGTATTGTGTGGGCGGCAGTGGTGTCGGGGGGTACGGCCGTCCTGTGCCCTGTATTGTGTTGGGTCAAGCTTTGGGCTCTGGTTTTGGGTGGTTGGAGGTGCAGTTGAGGGCGCAGATGGTCCAGGGCAGTGGGCTTTGGATCACTTTTTGTTGGCGGATGTATGTCCACTTTTGGGGTTCAGTCATGAGTGCCCCAAGTAATAGCTGGGCGCCCGCCCATTACCACTTCTTGCACTATATCAGCAGGCCCCCTTTTTTGGTTATAAAATGTAATCTGGGCCCCTGACAGCAGTTCTGCCAGTACTGCCCTGGCTCCCGATGTAGTTTATGGGAAAGGGAAGGCCTTTAGATTGGCATGATGAAGGGGTCCCCAGAGATTTTTCACAGGTTAAAAATTTGGGGTTTTTGGGGTTTAAAATCAAATGAGGGTGACCCTTTTTATAATTTGACCCCCCTTTATTATCCCCAGTTAAAGGGGTGACTTAGAGTAGTTGGGGAAAAAGGGGTCACCCTAGTGGTTTAAAAATTTTAAATGGGAATTTACCCAAGAAATAGTGGGGTAAAGGGGTCCCCAATTTTTATGAAGGGGGTGAGTTACTGTACAATGGTGACCCCCTTCATTATCCCAACTACTTTGAGGGTGATGTATACTAGGAGACCCCTTCTTTATCCCACCATTTTGAAGGTGACTTAAATTATGTGACCCCCTTCTTTATCCCACTACTGTGAGGGGGACTTACACTATGGTGACCCCTTCTTTATCCCACTACTGTGAGGGGGACTTATGCTATGTGACCCCCTTTATTGTCCCACTACTACTGTGCTCGTGTACTGGTTTAGTCCAGAGCTATCTGTGCCCCCTGCCTACCCGCTCTACACTGCCTTGTCTGTACCGCTCTCACGTCTTTTGTCTCTGTGCCCTCAAGTCCCGGGCACTGAATGTAAATTGTCGGCGAGTCTCTAATCCGCGTCGTCTACCTGCTATAAACACGCACACAGGACAGCTCGCAACAATGGGCGGCCGCCAGGACTGGTATTTGGAAGGTGTCGGTGCCAGGCCTCGTGTGAGCGCAGAGGTTTGGACTTGGATCTGGAGAGTCCTGTCCTCTCTTACCCTCTTCAGCGCAGGAGTGGATCTTGGAATGCCTTTCATGTTGAATTGGAGCAGTCCTGGTGTAATGTTTACTCAGGCCATGTTCTCGCTGCAGCCACAGACTGGCCCAACCACTTTCTATTTGCTGAGAAAACCAGCCCTGTCCCCCCCCCCCCACCCCCCCCCCCCCCCTCGCCTGCGGAGCAATATTGTCTTACACTCATTCACAGCACAGTGTAATGTCTGCCTGGCGTTTCACCCGCCTGCCGTGCTATTACGAATCCAGCCTGTCCATGTTTATCACGTCCTTCCTAACTGGAAGGAAAGAAGCGAGTCCGACGCTGGATGACGGTCATGAAATTTGGTTAACTGATCTCGGATTAGACTCATAAATTACCGTGCTCGGGAGCGTGCCGCAACGTTTCTTTTTATCCCCCTTTGTAACCGTACCGTTAACGGGAATTAAGGCCGTAAAAAGCTGCAACCTTATCCTTATTCCAAGCTCACTGATGTTCGCCGAGTGTTTCCAGATCTCGCACGCTCGCTATTCTTCAATAATATTTAGACTAACCCTATAAAAAGTCAGTGCCTCCAAATTCCTGAGTATCCTGTTCCCTGTGATCAGTCCGGAGAGTACAGTGTGTTTTCTACTCTGGCTATAGTTTTGGTGACATGGCCACTACAAATATACGGTGTGCCACCTCTTGTGCATGATAGCTGCTTTTTTATGCTTGGCTCAGGGGTTAAGTTTGCATGTTGCAGAAGATGAGGCAAAGGTTAAAGGGTTTTGTCAAGAAGTAAAATAAATGTGGGAAGCTTGCAAATGAAATAACAAACATTTTCAACCATTCAAATAATTAATTAAAAAAAATAGTTTGTAGTGGTTCTTGTTTTTAAAGCTGCTCCTTTAGTGATCCATTGGTATTACAGCACAACTCCAGGGATACGACCAGAAGTGCGTGAGCTCCTCAGGTCCCTGATCGCACATGCTCGGAACATCACCTCTCTTCTCAGGCAGCTACTGATTGATTTCAAACCCAGGTGCTGACAATTAGTACTTGATCCTGTCCCTCTTGTGCTCCTTATAATTAGTTCAAACATGCAAATAAATAAAAAAGAAACTCAAATGAGGTCTGTCATTGAATAAAGAGAAAAAAAACCCAGGTTGGTTTCTGCAGGGGATTTGAACGAGAGACCCCTGTGCCTCGGAGGCACAAACTTACTCTCCTCATTACTCACAAAGTTTTATATAAACAGACCTTTCTTTTTTCAATAGAGAAAGGAAAGGCCTGGTGATCGACATCCAGCTTGTCACATGAAATGCAATTAAAAACAGAATCCAAACACGCCCCCATTCTGAGCACAACAGGCGCTGGATACGGAAGGTAGGAAATAGATCGGGCAAAAACCCCTTTAAGGTGGTTATAACATTTACTGTCCTCCTATTGCACACTGGTATAACCGTATCTGTCCTATTTAGTGAGCTTCCAGCCATGTCGGTGAGGTGCAAAGTACTTTGTGCCTCCTGCCAGGTTTCTAGAACATCTGTAGAATTGAGGATCCTAGAGGATCGCAACCTGTACAGAAGAGGACAGTTTTCTATCTCATTCTGCTCAGAAACTAGGTAGACTCAGGCAAGCGTATTCCTTGGTGGTTGATCTCTTGTTTTTTTGCATGCAGGCACATACTGATCTAATTGGGAACTTTCCTATTAGCTTTTTCCCGGAACCCTACGATAGCAAGCTGCATGTTATGCTCGGATCAGTGGTTAAGTGTGCACGTTGCAGAAAAACAGGGCTTACCATTAGATCCGGAAGGGCTTAGGGGGCTATAAAACTTACTGTCTTTATGACAGACACTGGTTTAAAGGGGTTGTCTCACTACATTGATTCATCTCATCCTCATCCCTGTTTTCTTGGTTCACCTTAGACTTCAGGGCTGTTTACCTGGCTTCCACTAGGCTGCAGTAGAAGCCAGGTCTGTAGCTATAGCAACCAGTGCTGGGCAGCCTACGAGAGAGATCAAACAGGTCTGTAGCTATAGGGACTTGAGTGACTGATGCAGCCCATACAAGAGGGATATTCTAGGAATAGGTATGACACTGCTAATGGACACATATTGCAAAGTGACTTGTTTCTGCAAGATCTTTAACATAAAAAATAATCCTTGTAGTGAGACAACCCCTGTAATTGCTGTCTTCTTGCACAAAAAATGCATCAAAAATGCACCTTGTGAAAGCACCCTAAGGCTATGTTTACAACGTGTAAATTGTGGCGGAATTTCTGGTAACTCGCCAGCGGGGGAGGGGGGTGAGTTACGGAACTCTCCAGCAGGAGGGTGGAGGGGTGGAGTTCGAGAACTCCTCGGCCGGGGGGAGGGGTTGAGATTCGGGAACACTCGCGGGTGGGGAGGAGGGGTGGAGAACGTGGGAACTCTGCGGGGGGAAGGAGGGTGGGTTTCGGGAACTCTCGCGAGGGGGAGGCGGGGATGGAGTTCGGGAAACTCCTCGCATCGGTTTAATGAGGGAATCTCGGGGGGAGGAGGGTGAGTTCGAGTACTCTCGTCGGGGTGAGGAGGGGGTGGAAGTTCTGGAATCATCTGTCTGTTGGAATCCAGGGGGCGGAGGAGGGGGGGGAGTTCTCCGGAACTCTCGCGGTAGAGGAGGGGGGAGGAGGTTGAGTTCGGGAACTCTTCCTCTCGCGGGGGGAGTGAGGGGTGGAGTTCGGAACTCTCGTTCGGGGTAGGGGGTGGGGAGGGGTGGAGTTCGGTAACTCTCGCGGGGGGAGGGGTGGAGTTCGGGAACTCTCGCGGGGGGAGGAGGGGGGGAGTTCGGGAACTCTCGCGGGGGGAGGGGCGGAATTTCGGGAACTTCGGCGGGGGTAGGGGGCGGAGTTTCGGAACTCTACGCGGGGGGAGGGGACGTGATTCGTGAACTCCTCGCGGGGGGAGAGGGGGCGGAAGCCCGGGAACTCCTCCCGCGGGGGGATGTGTCGGAAGCCCGGGAACACTCCGCGATAACTAGGCGAATGGGGGGAGGGCGGAAGCCCGCTGGCCCCATAGACATCATTTACAGCACGCGTGTCGCCGCTAGTAATTGGACATGTCACTCTCTCTCCCCGCCCGGCGGATTCTCTGAGCGGGGAGAGGAGATGTAATCCATAGTTCTCTATGAGAACTGTGGATTACTGTGATGACTGGGACGTATTTCACCCTGTATTTAGCGCAGTACGGCGCTAAATACGTCCAAATTTAAACCGTGTGAACATGGCCTAACTGTAAATCCAGGGGGAAAAACCTAAAATCCACTTTGAAATCTGCGTCAAAATACTAATCGGACACCGCCGGTTTAGGCTTCCGAATCAGCCGCGTATTGTGATGTGTCATGTGGACGTATCCTTTAAGATGGTAAGCTGACTTTTATGCTTGGATCAGTGGTAAAGCCGTGTCGGTGAGATACAGAGCACCTTGCGCCTCCTGCCAGTAGAATATCTGTAGAATTGAGGATCCTATTGGGTTGCCCACCAACCTGCAGAATAGACTACCAGCCAGAGCCTGGGCTACCCTCTTATAGAGAATGGAGCGCTGGTGGTTTGGTATAGCAGACCCTGTGCTGTTCTCATCAGGAGCTTTCCTATGAGCTGCTTCCTGGTAACGTGCACTGTATGTGCTAAGCATCACGGAAGGAAACTTTACAAGATCACCTTGGCCCACCTTTTTAAGTTCTGCAAACAGATTTGTTTTATGACCTGTGACCTTTATTGCTTTCGTGTATTTAACTAGTAAACTGGAGCCTTTCCCTTCTAGAAGCCGTTAACAGCCCTGGAAGCAAAAAGTGCTTCCTGTGGTACATCGAGGGTATGATGGCAATTATTAACCATTGACCTCAATGATAATGGGCTTACAATTTCTTACACCGATCACTTCTCCTGACTCATTAGTAAATAATTGAATTCCTCATGAAAGAACCATTCTGGAGCTGCTTTTCTCAGAACTATGTATTGCCATGTGTTGGTCTGCTTCAAATTCTAGAATACCACCATAGTCCAGGCAATTTTTGTAGATCTGTTAGGCCATGTTCACACACTCTTTATATCTGGACTTTAAATTCCATTCCGCAATTACGTTGCCAAAGTGCGCCAAATACGGGCTGAATCCTCCCAGTAACTATGGTAAGCACAGATCTCAATAGAGAACTATGCATTACTCTCCTCTACCTGCCACGGACGAATAACGCCGAGGTGGGAAGATAATTGACATGTCACTTTCTAGCGCGTATACGCGCCGCAGCAGTGATTGTCTATGGGCCGGCGAAGTGCCGGCCCCCCGATCGCTCCCCCTCCCGCCCCCGGCCACACGGCGTAATTTTGTCGGGGCGGAATTACACCGCAGTTAAGCGTTGTGAAACACGAAGCCTTAAGGCTATGTACACAACTCATACGGCTTAAAATGGACGTATTTCAGTCCCGTAATTACACTCCGTAGTGCGCAAATTACGGCTGGAATCCGTCCAGTCATTACGGTAATCCACAGTTCTCTTAGAGAACTATGGTTTTCGTCTCCTCTCCCTGCTCGGCGAATCCGCCGCGGGGGGAGATAAGTGACAGGTCATTTTCTGGTAATGAGTCTATGGGCCAGCGAGGTGCCGCCCCCCCGTCCACACGGCGTAATTGCGGGGTGTAATTACGCCCCGCAAATAAGCCGTGTGAACCCAGCCTAAGACTCATTTTGGATCTGTTTATTAGTGATGGATGCATCCGGTATTTTGACCTCTTGTACGTGGTTTTGGGGGACGGTTCTGTCCGCGATTTGTGGATTCGCCCGACCCCCTCAACCACTGACCTGTAGCAGTGTCAAAAAGACGTCTGGTGGAAAATCCGTGCGGTGTGGACTGCTGCATGGATTGTCTATATCGGGCATCCTCAAACTGCGGCTCTCCAGCTATTGAGAAACTACAACTCCCATCATGCATTTATATAATCTATAACAGTGGGAATGATGGGAGTTGTAGTTTCCCAACAGCTGGAGGGCCGCAGTTTGAGGATGCCTGGTCTATATAAATGAAAAAGGTTGATAGGCGTTTTTTTTTTTTTTTCAAATCAGATATTTTTTTATTGAAACTGGAAAATAATGTACATAATGAAATAGATATTATATATAAATTCGTGTCCAATTATTATTTTTGAAGAGATTTAGAATCTCAATTTTTTTTTTATTTCAATATATGGAAGTAACAATAATATGAGAATAGGATACGGTCGAATATACTTTTCTAAATATTCTAAATAACTTACAAAACAGACCTCTTACAACAACCCAATCACCCCCCCCCCCTTCCTTTCGAGAGCAAGCTCCACCAACCAGTTTAATGGCAACTATCAAGAGATCATTATCAATTCGAAAATAGATTCCTTATTAAATGAGGAAAAAAAAGGGGTGATCTTCAATCTAGGAAAGTATAAGGATGAGTTCTCTAGTCTGTCAATCTATATTAGAGACGGTTTTCAAATCCAAAAACTGTCTGACTGCAAAACCTGCTGTGGGGACAAGCCCTTAAAAGGGTTGTCTCACTACAAGGATTGCTTTTTATATTAAAGATCTTTCAAAAACAAGTCACTTTGCAATATGTGTCCATTAACCGTGTCCTACCTATTCCTAGATATCCCCTCTTGTATGGGCTGCATCAGCTCCTCAGGTCGCTATAGTTACAGACCTGTTTGATCTATCCTGATAGGCTGCCAGCGCTGGTTGTTATAGCCAGGGCTGTGGAGTCGGCAAGCCGAAGCCCCGACTCCCGACTCCTCAATTTCCCAAAACTCCGACTCCTGAATCCCTCATACATGGAGCATGTTTAAGTGATAACTTTACTGTAGTAAAATGGTCACATCCAACTGTTTATCACCTTATGATACAATAATCAAGCTATTTAGGTAGAACAGACACTGACAGGCAAAAGGGTAACAATCTTTTGATCTTTTGAACACTTGTGGGTAGAGTTGAAGAAAAAGCTGTATTTGTATCCAAGTCCAGTCTGCACCAACATTAGGAATGTGTAGAAGAGACCTGGGATCAGATTTTGGTCAAGATATGCTTGAATCTGATCCAGAGCCCAGAAGGATTCAGACAGTATTGAAAACCAAAGGTGGATTTCCCAAATACTAACAAAATAATACAAATTAAAGGGGTTGTCTCACTACATCAATTCATCTTACCTCAGTCCTTTTTATTGGTTTCATTTTGAATTCAGGGGCATGTTTACTGGCTTCCACTAGGCTGCCGTATAAGTAAGGTCTGTAGTTATAGCAACCATTGCTGGCAGCCTATCAGGAGAGATCAAACAGGTCTGTAGCTATAGCAACCAGTGCTGGCAGCCTATCAGTAGAGATCAAACAGGTCTGTAGCTATAGCAACCAGTGCTGGCTGCTATCAGAGAGATCAAAACAGGTCTGTAGCTATAGCAACCAGTGCTGGCAGCCTATCAGAGAGATCACACAGGTCTGTAGCTTATAGCGACCTGAGGTGCTGATTGCAGCTCATACAAGAGGGGATATTAGGAATAGGTAGGACACTGTTAATGGACACATATTGCAAAGTGACTTGTTTTTACAAAATCTTTAACATAAAAAGTCATCCTTGTAAATGAGACAACCCTTTAACACTTGATTTTAGGAGCAAAAACTGTAACTAAGCAGATTTCTAAATACTTGCAAGTCAAATTTATGTATAAGATGTAAGATGACTGTATATAAAATTACAGTAGCCTCATGTACAAAGCTGTAGTGGATGGAGAGAGATGGAGCCTGAAAGTCATAATTTCAAACCATTGTTACCATTTTGCTTGTCAGTGTAACATATTTATTGGATATGACTTTAGAACACAAAAAAATTGTAAATATGCAAAACACTGCAGGAACATTTGTAGAGTCTCTGAATTTGTTCTGAGAAATAGTATTGCCTCCATCAGATCCTGCATGCATGACCTCACATCTGATCTCATTATTTCCAGGCTAGAGAACGGCCTCTCTACACTAACTTGGGTTGGGGGTAAAGCGGTGACCTCAGGGGCAACATCTCTAACAATGTCAGGGTATAAAGGCATTGCCTCAGCCATAGTCAGTGTTGATGAATGGTTGAACACTTCTACTTCTTTGAAAACAGGTGAAAAATGTTGCTGAAATCTGTTTGCCCTGGGAGCGGAATCTTTTCCCCTGGGGCAGCACTTTGCCTGCTCCATGTCATCAATTACACTCCTCATGTGATGAGACTGAAGATATGGGAGCAGTTGCACTGGTCGGACCCAATTCCTCTTGCTCTTTGCATCGAACTAACTGGACCAACTTATTATATATTTTGGGAGTCTGAGTCGGTCCATTTTATGACGACTCCGACTCCTGCAAAATAGACTCCGACTCCAACTCCACAGCCCTGGCTATAGCTACAGACCTGGCTTCTACTGCAGCCTAGTGGAAGCCAGTAAACACCCCTGAATTCAAAATAAAAAACAAGAAAACAGGACGAATCAATGTAGTGAGACAACCCCTTTAAATGTTAGTCGGGAAGTTTTCCTGACTTGTGGTAAAAAGTGTCAATTCAGCTTCCCCCCCAAAAAAGTAACACTGTATTTCATTAGTGGCTGATGCATCAGCACTTTTTTGCTATGTTTTTTAATTTTATGAACAGTGATATTTTATTATTTTATTTTTTTGGTTGTAGAACAATAGAAAAGTTCTACAAGCCTTTGCTATTCGCCTTGGGTTTGTCAGGAATTGATGCACCAGCAACTATAAAAGCGGGCGGATTGTTATTTTATTTTTTATTTTTCATATCACTTTCAATATTTTTTAATAAATCTTAAGTCTTGCAGTTTTCACTTTGGCCACTAGGCCTTTTTTTTCACTGCTTTAACAGCAGTCGGAGAGATGCTTTACAGCAGCTTCATGCACATAGGAGACTTGAGACTGACTCAGTCCCATTCACTTCTATAGGAGAGTTTTCTAGTCATGCTCTGTGACCTGGGAAGAAGTCACTGTGCAGGAAGGTGAAAGGGTGAACTGTGACATGTCCTCTTGTGACTGGTGGATCCTGTTATCTATTCACACTGGTGTCTCCTTTCAGTTTGACCCTCTTTGTGCTGATAATGAGCAGACTACTGTGAATCTTTCTCTACAGAACAGGAAGTGTCAGACTATTATTAGGCCTAGTGGCCAAAGTGAACACTGCAGGACTTAAGAAATATTAAAAAATATTGAAAGTGATATGGAAAATAAAAAAAATATAACCCAAAAAAGTGTTTAACATAAAAACGTGAGTTAAACAATAAGTCATTTTTGATGACACATTCCCTTTAAGACCCTCTTGAATGGGCACACTGTATATTAGGAGGTGGGTCTTCTCTAGGCAGACAATCTGCTTCCAGGTTTCGTTGCTTCCATTATGCAGCTGCTATTTTTAAAATGGAATTGTTAATAGAAGTTTCTTTGGCGCTCTGGGCACACGAGCGCTCATTGTATTTTGGCCAACTAGGTGCTTGGCAGGCAGCACATGAAGTGTTATTTGATCTGGCTGGACGATTATTCGGACTAGTATTACACTCTTTTCTCCTCCTCGCCTTGTGGCTGCTGAAAATGATGCATCAGCTCCTGCTGCTAATAACATGTTTAGCTGAAGTCGAATAGTCATCCAGTTATACTCTTGTGAATATGATGTGCCTATAATGTATCTGCTGGTAGAAATGGGGGTAAATGATTGGTGTGTAACCTGGATGATACTACTACTCTCAGCAGGTCCTATAGGTTTGCAATAGCTGAGGGATCTCATGCTGTGGATATTGGTCGTCCTTATCTGCATTTGTATGATTTCCTCTTGTCTGGGTCCTGACCTTCCAAGTGGCTGGCTCATTGAGTTCTCAATTGTTCTTTTCACCCTTTCTTCTGCCGCAGGGGCTTCATTTAAATTTTGGAGGTTGCCGCAAGAAAGTATAGTTATACATGCCCTGAAAGTATGGTAGTTGGCATGCTTAAAGGGATTCTCCAGTTTAGAGAAACTTATTGTCCTATGCAGTAGTAGGGAATACTGAGTTAGAGGGGGTCCCATTTTCGGGATCCTTAAAGGGTTCTCTCACCACATTGATTCATCTTACCTCAGTCCTGTTTTCTTGATTTCATTTTGAATTCAGGGGCGTGTTTACGGTCTTCTACTAAGCTGTATTAGAAGCCAGGTCTGTAGCTATAGCAACTAGTGCTGACCGCCCATCAAGAGACATCAAACAGGTCTGTAGCCATAGCGACCGGAGGAGCTGATGTAGCCCATACAAGAGGAGATATCTCAGAATAGGAAGGACCCTGTTAATGGACATATATTGCAAAGTGACTTGTTTTTGCAAGATCTTTGACATAAAAAGCAATCCTTGTAGTGAGACAACCCCTTTAACTCTTGACCAAAGAGGAGGGAAGTTACAAAGAGTGTATCTACGAGTGTATCTACGCTGTTCTCCTTTTAGGATAGGTTAACGCCTTCATTACGTGAGGTTCCTATCTGCGTTGGAGGTTTTGGATCCGTCTTATGAGTAAAACAAGGTCCTTTGCGTCTGCATTGTGTTTGTGGATTCAGCAGAAAAAGTAGCGTTGCGTGCTGCGCTATTTTTCTGCAGTTTTTGACAGAATCTGCAACGAAGGCTCCGAACGGGACTTGCGGCACAGATGTGAACCTGGCCTTCCAAAGACAGCCCATTGATGTGAATGGGCATTGTGTAATACATCTTTTCTCCTGTGGGGGTGCTGCAGGGAAATGAAACACTCCCATATTTTTCTACAGACTAGCGGTTAGATGCTGGGAGTCCCAAATGGGGGACACTAGAAACCCTTGAAAGGGGTGTTCTCACCATGCTGTTTCTCAGAGCCTGCTCTTCACAACCAGCTTCAGACTCTCAATCCCTGTTCAGGCTGTGGGCAGGCCTACACCAGTGATTGGCATGTCAGCTCTGCTATTCCTAAATTAGTTTGTTATAGGGCCATTAGTGATTGAGGGGCTAAACAACCAAACACAAGACTACAGGGTTAAAAGTTGTCAGAAGCCTAAACAAGCTCCTGTGCTGCTGATAAGACACAGCAGGGAGTGACCTCACCAGCTTTACCACTGCTGCAGCTTGTAAGAGCAGAGAGGTGATCAGTGACCTTGGGAAGTTTGTGTACACAAGCAAGAGATAAGATCTACTATAACTAAAGGGAAGAAAAATCAGAACAGCAATGTAGTTGGTAATAGTCTCTATTTACCTTTGCCTAAGAGAAAACCCCTTTAATGATATGGAAATTGGATTGCAACCATTACCGACCATTAAAGTGGGCGCTTGCACGGTCCAGCCGGTTTCACATGGCCATAATACTGGCATATACCGTAGCGCCTTCAACCCTGTCCCACTCCCGTTGCTGCCTCTGCACTTTGCCAGTGCTGTGCTGGGTTTCATTGCTTGCATGCTTGACGTGTTCCATAGGCTTTTACAGTGTGTAATAGGGTATTAATCAATACGTCCTCCGCCAGTATACAGCTTTTTTCCAGGCTGAGTGCTCAATACTATTTCATGAGTTATGGCAGATAACATGGGGGGGGTCTGCATTTTGCGGCGGTCCGAGTGATCCCAGTTGTGCTGATGAAAATAGATGAGGAATACAATAGATGCCCATAATACACCCAGTATGTTATAGAGCCAGGCTGGCGGTGGGGCTGGGGTGCGAGCCAGCTCCACAGCCTGTATATTAGGGACTATCATCCAGCAGCAGGAGGAGTCCTTCATTTCCAGCTCATTAGTAATCTCTGTGGGATTCGCCATCATTCAAGTTATTTGGCAAGAAATCTGTTTGAAAAACTGAAATAATTGTTTTCAGCTTTCACCAGTTCGTAACCTGTTGGATGGGACGTGGTGTCCTCCGTCCGCTGTGATTTATCCGCTGTCATGGTTGGCTGCGGTGGATGTGGAGTTTATCTTTATTACATTGCGCTCCACCCTTTTAAAAGGCCTTTTCCTGTCAAAGTTAAATACCGCCAAGATTTCATACTCCCCGGCAGACTGCTGATGTGGCTTGGGGGAGTTACCGACCGCTTATGCCAAGCAGCGACCACTATGGGGGAAATGTAGCATTACACATATCTATTTCAAGGGGTTGTCCACCTTAGAAAATAATAATATTAACATTTGCGCGTTTCAAACACAGGTTCTTACTCATAGCATGCTAAAAGCCTGTATGTTTGAAATGTATAAGCATCACTTGGACATTTTCTCTTTTTTTTTTGTTTTCCTGTGGATTTTAACACTGGAGCAATATAAGTAGTAAAGATATCTGCCACCATTTATAAAAAATACACAGCCGTTTTATTTGTACCTTTTTGGTAGCTGGGTTGGACCATGGATCAAGTGCATGTCAACTGCTTTTATTGCACTAATAGGGCTGCCTCACCATGTTATTTCAGAGCCAAAAGAAGCTTCAGATTCATGCTTCCTGTCTCTTCCTGGTCAAGGAGTGATAAGCATATCAGCTCTGTATTCATAACTCTTCTAATTGCACTGACTGAGAGCAGGAGATGTTATCTTTACAGCAGAGAGCTTTAGGGCTCAAAGTAAACAAGTAATTAGTCTGCTTTGTTCATGATAACAGTCTGTCCTGTGTGCTGACCTGTGGTGACCTCACTCCCTGCTCTCGGATAAGACAGAGCGGTCAGTAACCAGAGAAACCGGTGTGCACTCAGAGCAGATAAAATTTCCTTTCCAAAGCAATGTATTTGGAAAAGGTCTTCATTTACCGTTCCCTGCACATTGAAAGTTAATCTTTTTAGTGCGACAACCACCAGACCTGACTATGAACTTCTGTTTCATGGTGAGTGAGTTTTTCTTTTGTGCTCATTTAGTCATTAATAGGTCATTTAAATTTTTTTTTATTGGTTTATTTTGTTTATTTTGGAAAGCTGGGTATGCACCAACATGGCTGCAGTTACCGCTTCCGCTCGGCGTCTCTGCTCAGGTACGGGTCTCTACATAACCAGGAAGGTTCTCCCCTCGGGAGTCTGGGAAGGTTGCTGGCTGAGCTGTGACGGCCGCCGCGTTGGATGCCATCCAGCTTTCCCCGGATTCAGATGCAATTTTAATTATGGTTAAATCGAGTGTTTTACGGCGCGATAGCCGAGGATGTCGGAGGAACTGTCCACGTCTTGGTTTTTAAGGGTAATGCTCTTTAAGATGCCGGGAAACGGCTGCAGCGGCGGATTCCCTGCTCTTGGCTCGGCCCAGGTTGCGGATTTGATGGTTACACGGTGTTGACACAATCCGGGCACTAACGCTCGCAGTTGACTTTTGAGCTGCTGCATCACTGTGCAAACATATTTATTATGAGCGACGGCAAATAGTCCTCCTCACCAGTAATCCTGCCTAAGCTGCTGCTCCAGGATCACTGCGGGGAAAACAGACACCAAAATCTGCCGCCTTCCTCCTCCCACGGTTTTCAGGCGACCTTTTACCTCAGTCTCTCGCCGCCATTTCTTATTTGCAAGGTGTAAATTGCAGTAAATATCTCAAATTTCAGTTGTGTATTGTGTGAGGCGGCTGTAAAACCTTCATCAGAGATCAGACATATGTCCAGTATGAGATCTGATGACGGCACTCGCTTCAGATGGGAGGGGGTAGCTGCCGTGACTCTGAGGCACCAGCGCGCTCGCGTTTCTGTTCCTTAGAGGATTGCCGAGTTTAAAGTAACTACATGTTGTCATTTTTTTTCCTTTCTTTGGATTCGGAGTACCTGAAGTAATATTTTTTCAACTGCCTTCCCCTTTAAGACACCTTCATAGATTTGTAAAGGTGCTTATGCATGGAGGTAGCTGTCGGTCAGATGCTTTTTCGGTGGTGGGCTGTTGCTCCCTACATACACAAGTATGATCTGCCGAGAGAGCGTGTGTTCTCAGTAGGGAGAAGAGAATTTTTCCGCAAGACACCTGGTGTCCGATTAAATGGGTATCCATATCCCTTAAAGGGGGTGTTCTTTCCTAGACATTTCATAAATGTGTGATAGGTGCGGGCCCCACCTCCGGAACCTGGACCTTTCCTACAGGGGTATTTCTATCCCTTAAAGGGGTGTTCTTTCCTAGACATTTCATACATTTCTGATAGGTGCGGGCCCCACCTCCGGAACCTGCACCTATCCTAAAGGGGTATTCCTATCCCTTAAAGGGGTGTTCTTTCCTAGACATTTCATACATTTCTGATAGGTGCGGGCCCCCTCCGGAACCTGCACCTATCCTAAAGGGGTATTCCTATCCCTTAAAGGGGTGTTCTTTCCTAGACATTTCATACATTTCTGATAGGTGCGGGCCCCACCTTCAGAACTTGCACCTATCCTAAAGGGCTATTTCTATCCCTTAAAGGGGTGTTCTTTCCTAGACATTTCATACATTTCTGATAGGTGCGGGCCCCAC
Organism: Phyllomedusa bahiana; assembly: GCA_025379985.1. Taxonomy (NCBI): domain Eukaryota; kingdom Metazoa; phylum Chordata; class Amphibia; order Anura; family Hylidae; genus Phyllomedusa; species Phyllomedusa bahiana. Next base: position 326,950 of record JAODAL010000155.1, read on the forward strand.
CTCCAGAACCTGCACCTATCCTAATGGGGTATTCCTATCCCTTAAAGGGGGTGTTCTTTCCTAGACATTTCAGAAATATCTGATAGGTGCGGGCCCCACCTCCGGAACCTGCACCTATCCTAAAGGGCTATTTCTATCCCTTAAAGGGGTGTTCTTTCCTAGACATTTCATACATTTCTGATAGGTGCTGGCCCCCCCTCCGGAACCTGCACCTATCCTAATGGAGTATTCCCATTTAGTTGATTTAGCTTCAACCATGTAAGCAAAGGTAAATAAAGATCAAATACATTGCTGTTCTGATCTTGCTTCACTTCAGAGTTAGAGCAGTTCTCATCTCCTCTGTGTTTACACAATCTTCCCCAGGTTACCGACCACCTCTCTACTGTAGAGCTCTGGCTGGCATTGGTGATGTCACTCCCAGCTGTATCTTATCAGCAGCACAGGAGCTTATTTATATTTCTTACTGACAAATTTTAAAGCTCTGTAGCCTTCTGCCTTGCTGTTAGACCGCTTCATCACCAATGTCCCTTTAACATGCTCAGCTAGGAATAGCAGAGCTGGAATGTTCATCCCTGTTGTAGAACCACCCACAGGCTGAACACGAAGGGGAGCCTGAAGCTGGCTGTGAAGTGCAGGCTCTGTGAAGCTGTATAATGAGAACACCACTTTAAAAATGGGCCACCAAAAGTTTTCATGCAGAAGAGTGGGAGGGTTGCACTTGCTTTGCTGTCTCTGTTAATTTCAGTGAAAATTCTCTGTAGAGCCGAGTACACCGCTGATGCAGAATGGAGCGGATCGCACAAGTGCAGCGCCAGTTCTTAGATTAGGTGGTGGGACCTGCACCTGTCAGACCTGACGTACCCTATAGATATGCCGTAAGAGTCTGAGATATGAGCACACCTTCAGGTTCCTGGTTGCCGCCGGCTTGTGGCAGAAAGAGAATGAAGAGGTAGCCATGTTTGTACAGCTCTCTCCATTCTGTCTTAGAAAATCTCAAATCCAACCGAGAACTGTACGAGTACGGCTGTCTTCATTCTCTATATCCGGTGAGGAGTCATCCGTATCCAGAAACTTAAAGGAATGGAAAACCCCTTTAACTCCTTACAGAGCAAAGGGCCAACCTATTGAAATCCATCATGCGTGATCCTTCTTTCCTGTGACCTCCTGTTGCTGTCGGCACACCCCATGTATGTTAGATGCTCGTGGCCACCTTTAAGGGTATGTTCACACAGCTGATGTGGATGCTTGTTTTTCAGCGTCCAATTCAGCTTCAAGTACTCATCTTAAACTGCCTCATATTTTGCAGTTACCAGACAAATTTTTGAGGTTCTTAAGGCCCTTTTTTGACAATGTTTTCAATGTGGTTTTTATTCTGACATTCAAGTCTTGTGCCAGGGCACTTTTTGGGCACAGATCTGCGTCCATATACGTGCCACTCACATTTCACTCGCAGAAAGCGCATCAAGAATTGACACGACTTATTTTTCCTGTGCCAAATATAAGCACGTTAAGAAACACGTCATTAGAACAATGCGGTGTTAGATTGGAATCTATGGAAAGTAACTGGAGGCTTTTTATACTCTGTTTTGATGCTGATTTGGGGCGGAATCTGCACCAAAACCCGCATCCAAATCAGCCGTGTGAACATACCCGAAATGTTTGGCATCATGTTAAAGGGAACCTGTCACATAGTTTATGCCCCTCTTGCTGAGGACAGAACAAGGTAGTGTAAGATGCTGTAGTTTTCGTGTATTTAATGCTCAAATCTGCAGTTTTCAGCCAGAAGAGTCATTCGAAGAGTCCTTCAGAGTGTGTGTGTTTTTTTTTTAAACCCCGCCCACCTGAGGCTAGCCCCACCCACCTCAACTGACAAACGTGAATAACTGTCAGTGGGTGGGGTTAGCCTTTGGTGGGTGGAGCTAACACCTGCTCATGAATAAGATTTGAGGGGTAAATGCTCTAATACTGCAGCATCTTACAGAATAAGGGGCACAGTGCTGGGAACAGCAGGTCTGACACTAGCCTGTGCTGTCCTCAGCAAGAGGGGCATAAACTATGTGACAGGTTCCCTTTAAGAATGTTGGGAGTTGTAGTTTAATATTAAAGAGGATTAGAAATACATGCTGCCTTTCTCCAAGAAACTGTACAACTTCTGTCCGTGGGTTGCGTCTGGTATTACAGCTCCACTCTAATGAAGTGAATGAGGCTATGCTGGAATACAACCCCTTAGCCCATGGCAAGGTGCAGCCATGTTTTAGGAAGAAAGCAGCCATGTTTTCAAATCCTGTACAGCTATCAACAGCATAACTCTAGACCCCTTACTAAAAATTCCTTATGACGATCATATCCATGAAATACAGCAAGTACTTTTAGGAAACCAAGACAGCATTTAAAAGAATAGTTTTATAAAGCCACAAACGTAATAAAGGTCTGTATTTGTTGGTGCCATCTTGCATAAAGCCGAGTATCTTACCCTACTGATTCTCCTAGAAGGCCCTATCTACACTGTGGGGTAGTCGCCCTAAGAAGCAGGGCTGTGGAGTCGGAGTCGTCATAAAATGGACCGACTCAGACTCCCAAAATATATAATAAGTTGGTCCAGTTAGTTTGATGCAGTGCAAAGAGCAGTTTTTATATACAGTCATCTTACCTATCTAATACATAAATGTGACTTGCAAGTATTTAGCATCTGCTTAGTTCTGCAGAGTCTTTCCAGTAACTGCATTGTTACTGTTTTGCTCCTAAAAATCAAAATGTAAATTTTTTTATTAGTTTGTTAGTATTTGGGAAATCTGCCTTTCGGTTTTCAGCTCTGCCTGAATCCTTCTGGGCTCTGGATCAGATTCAATCATAACTTGACCAAAATCTGATCCCAGGTCTCTTCTACACATTCAAAAGATCAAAACATTGTTACCCTTTTGCTGGTCAGTGTCTGTTCTACCTAAATAGCTTGCTTATTGTATCATAAAGTGATAAAAAGCCAGATGTTGCCATTTTACTACAGTAAAGTTATCACTTAAACATGCGCCGTGTATGAGGGGGTCGGGGGTTTGGGAAATTGAGGAGTCTGAGTCAGGGCTTTGGCTTGCCGACTCCACAGCCCTGCTATGAAGGGCACCTCTACTCCAGGTAGCTGACCCAAATAGGCTCTGTTCCACCCTAACAGGTAAATAGTGCAAAAAAACACTAGACCAACAATGCTTATAGTGCACCAAACCTTTTGCGCACACCTATCCCCACCTGACGCGTTTCACCACAGTTCATCACAGGTAACTGGGGTTACAAGGTGTATTGTAGACGGATAAGGATAACACCGCCATGGATCTGCGTAGGCTAGGTTACTCGCCCAACTTGGACGCTTTCCCCTTAAAATGAACCGTGGGCACAGTAAATGTGACCCGGCAGCAGGGTGCTGGTGCATTATTCTTCGGCCGCGGTGTATTGGCGCAGCTCTTAACAGCTAAACTCAAGTGTTGAAAACCCGGAGCCTTAATTGGTTCTTTCTTTCAGTGCCATGGCAAAGAAAATAGGCTTCTGCTAACGAGAATATTACATTAACAATCAGGATAGACGGGGTCATAGCACTCGCTTCCACATTCAGCCCATCCAAAAAAGGCATGGAAACTTCCCGCTCTGACATGGCAGCAATTACATAAACAGGGATAGTCTGATTACACCTTTAATCCCATCCATTTTGTAAATTGAGTTTCAAATGCTGGCTTTAGACGCATTAATTACAGATCTTCTGTGCAGAGCTGGTGCCTCCGGATAACGCTGGACGAGGGTGGGGGGGGGGTGGTTCGTGTCGGTCACTGTTCAGATGCTGCGACTGAGCCTCCATTTTGGTATATTGCATCTATTGATTTGGGGTATGTTGTCTTCATTTTACAGGGTTGCCCAGGGTTTGGAAAACATGGCGCCAGGAACCACTCTTGTCCATGATGGCTCGTGTCTAATATTATGTTTGATGTAACCTGTCACATAGATTATGCCCCCCTTGCTGAGGCAGCACAAGCTAGTGTCAGACCTGCTGTTCCCAGGGCTGTGTCCCTTATTCTGTAAGATGCTGGAGTTTTAGAGCATTTACCCCTCAAATCTTATTCATGAGCAGGTGTTAGTCCCGCCCACCTGACAGTTATTCACATGTTTCTATCTATTCAAAGTAATGGGTTTACCAGTTGGGGTGGGCGGGGTTTGAAAAAACTGACTCTTTGAATGACTCTTCTGGCTGAAAACTGCAGATTTGAGCATTAAATACTCGAAAACTGCTGCTTCTTACAGAATAAGGGACACAGCGCTGGAAACAGCAGGTCTGACACTAGCTTGTGCTGCCCTCAGCAAGGGGGGCATAATCTATGTGACAGGTTCCCTTTAACTGGATCAGGCAATTATCTTATATTTAAAGATGTGCATTATCTCTGCAGTGGGACAAGCAAAGATCAGGCACGTTAAATTTCAATTCAGCTTATTCCCCATTTCTTTGAGACCACACACATGCTCAGCCATGTGTGCAGAGAATAGAAGGAATAGCTGTCCTCCGCTGGGAGGTATTCTAACCACATTGATTCATTTTAAACATGTAAGCAAAGCGAATTGAAGACCATTACCAAATACATTGCTGTTCTGATTTTGTTTCCTTTCAGAGTTTGAGCTGTTCTTATCTCCTGCTTGTGTACACAAGTTTCTCTAGGCTACTTACCACCTCTCTGCTCTCGCAGCAATGGCTGGGATGGTCTGATGATTACTCCCTGCTGTGTCTTATCCGCAACACAGGAGCTTGTTTGTTTTTTACTGACAAACTTGAATTCTATAAATCTCTGTAGACTCTTGCCCTGTTATTTAATCCCTTTCATTACCAATGTCCCTCTAACAGCCTCCGCTAGGAATAGCGGAGCTGAAATGTCATTTACTGCTGTAAACACACCCATTGCCGGAATAGAAAGCGTGAGCCTGAAATTGTAGACCTGCCTGAACAGGAAGCGTGAGCCTGAAGCTGTAGACTTGCCTACAGCCTGACCAGGCAGTGTGAGCCTGCAGCTGTAGACCCGCCTACTGCCTGAACAGGAAGCGTGAGCCTGAAGCTGAAGACCCGCCTACTGCCTGACCAGGAAGTGTGAGCGTGAAGCTGTAGATTCGCCTATTGTCTGACTAGGAAGCGTGAACCTGAAACTGTTGATCCGTCTGCTGCCTGAACAGGAAGCGTGAACCTGAAGCTGTAGACCCGCCTACTGCCTGAACAGGAAGCGCGAGTCTGAAACTGTAGACCTGCCTATGGCCTGAACAGAAAGTGTGAGCCTGAAGCAGTAGATCCGCCTACAGCCTGAACGAAGGTAGTCGCTGTGAACAGAAGCTGTAGACGACCCCTACTGCCTGAACAGGAAGCGCGAGTCTGAAACTGTAGACCTGCCTATGGCCTGAACAGAAAGTGTGAGCCTGAAGCTGTAGACCCGCCTACTGCCTGAACAGGAAGCGTGAGCCTGAAGCTGGCAGTGAAGAGCAGACTCTGTGTAACAGCCTAGAGAAAAAACCCATTTTCGGAGTCCGGCTGCCCTCCTTAGAGCAGGTGTTGAGCTTCCTCTGCTCCCTCCACGTGTTGACAGTCTCGCGGCCCAGAATCTCTACGCCTCGAGTATTTTCTTGTGAGGTTTCGAGCCGCCTTCTAAAACCGCATTAGGATCTTGCTATCAAATCCTTTCTGTTGAGGATCACCCATTGGATGGCTGGCGCAGGACATGGGCATTTTAATGCCTATCATTTTGGGTCACACTGGCTCATAAAGTGTGTACGATCACCCCCTACTATAACCTATTGCTGTCCCCTGCAGATATCTGGCCGGTTACGGATCTCTTGTATCCGAGAATGTTGCACTTTAAATTATTCTAGAAGTGTCCATTCATTTGCTTTCCAGCAGAACAAGTACATTGGCTTCAAATTTATGAGCCCGGATTGTGCACACTGTTCACATCTCCCTCTCATTCATTATTTATGGTGATAATTTGCAGTCTAGAGAAGGTAGAAATGCTGAGGAGTTCTGTGGCTCTCTTAAAATGTCAGTCACCGCTGCCGAGATGAACCCGTCATCCTTGACTGATAATGTTTTGGACATTTGCATACGTGCTTTTTGATTCTTTGGCAAGGCAGATCTTTTCTTAACCCGTGGCCATCTTTGCTCCCATTGATGAGGCTGCTGTAAACCGTGCTGTACTTTGTACAGGAAATTAAAAAGCAGCGGCTGTACCGAGCCTGCGGAGGAGGCTGCTTATAGGATGGAGCAGCAGGCAATGGAGATACAAGGAACGGGTACGGCTTATCTGCCGCGTAGGACTATTAAACCGGCTGTGTCTGGTGCGATTTTCGGTCGGCTTTGGTTTACCTGATCATCCTCAGAACCTACTAAGGCTTAGTCTACACAGCACAGGTTTTTGGTCGGATTTTGTGACCCCGCCGTAAATCCGACTCTAACCTGTGCTCCATAGACGGCAATATAAAATCCGTGCTGTGGTCTTCACAGCTTGGATGTTGTCCGGGCGGTTTTAAAATCTGGTGGATTTTCTAACCTCAACAAACTTCTAGAATAATCCAATGCCTAAGGGTGCAGGTACTACTTTAAAACGTAATCTTTATTAGTAATACTTAAAGCAGAAAGAAGTAAATCCCAATAGCAAATACCTATTAGGCCTCGTTCACACGGCTTATTTGGGCGCGGATTGGAGCCGTACTGCGCGCCGTATTTGCGCTGCAGTACGGCTCCAATCCGTCCCTGTCATTACGGTAATCCACAGTTCTCATAGAGAACAGTGGATTCCGTCGCTCCTCCCCGCTCGGCGAATCCGCGGCGGGGGAGAAAGTGACATGTACATAATTTACGGCGCGTACACTTCGTAAATAATGCATTGTCTATGGGGCCGACGAGCAGCTCCCCCACCGCACCCCCACCCCGCCCCTTATTCAAGCCGTAACTGCGGGCGAAATCCGTCCCGCAATTACGGCTTGAATAAGCCGTGTGAACACTGCCTTAGTGAAATAACATAAGCGGAGCACCCGCCCCGAAAGGGGCGACCCCACACAGGAACACCCTACCAAAACTACACAATAGTAGACAGACTACAAAACAAAGCGCACAATGCCCCTACAGATATGACCAATACTTCTAGAACAACAATTAAAACAAAAAACATACAATCAATACAGCAATCTCCTTTAAATCCTAAACATACATACAGCATACAGATTTTCAAACCTGTCAGATCTTTCGCTGGATTCCCGTCCATTCAATGTATGGGGCCGATGCGGCGGTTTTTACTGCAAACCCGCGGCAAAAAACGCAGTCTGGAAATGTTAAAATGTCGTTGGATTTTGGATGGCATTTTAACATTGCTGTATAGACACAACCTAATAGGCCATTGTGGTGTTTAGTGGTACTTGACTGTGGAACACTGCCCCAATTAGGACAAATTATGAATGCAACGCTTCATAGAAACTTGATGCCTATTGCAGGGCCTAAGGGGGAGGTGCCTGACAAACCTCCCTTCCCCCCCACCACCACCAAAAATAAGACATTCCCTTTGTGCCCTGCACTTGGCATAAGGGTATGTTCACATGGCTGATTTTAACATGGTTTTCGAAGCGTTTCCACTCCCAAAACCGCATCAAAACCTCGCTTGAAACGCGCTTCTTCAGAAGAGGTTTTAGAGGCATTTCTCGGTGAGGTTTTGGATGAAGTTTTCACCTATACAAATTAATAGCCAGGTCAAAAAACGCTTCAAAAATGTGTCAAAAAACGAGTAAAAACCTCATTGTCTGTGAACTACTACGAGGTATTACATAGGAATCAATGAAATGAATTGGGGGCGTTTTGGATGCTTTTTGGGTGAGGAAACGCTCTGAAAACCGCTTCGAAAAACCACGTCAAAATAAGCCGTATGAACATACCCTAAGCGTATTAGGCCTGGTTCACGTCAGTGTCATTACTTCTGTTCTGGCATAGGGATAGAAAATCAAACATAATGCCAGTCCTAGATCTCTTTAAAGGGATGTTCCCACCATTGACTTTGATGGTAGATCGCTAGAATAGAATATGCCATCAAAGTTTGATATTTGTGAGTCTAACCTCTGAGACCCCCACCTATTTTGGGAATGGGCCTTCAAAAGTGTCTGCTCAGAATGGAAAGATGGTTGTGTTTGCCCACAGCTCTCCATCCTGTTCTATGGGAGTACAGCCAAACACACTACTCGCCTGTACTGGGAAGTCCTACAGAACAGAATGGAGAGTCGTGCACAAGCGTGACCATTCTAAGCCGAGGCTGTCGTGGGCCAGTTCCTGAGATCAGCACGAGTCCTAGATGTGGGACGGGCACCTTTCCTTTTGCTATTGGGCTATGTTCACACGGCGTAATTTGGGCACGCATTTCGTGCCGCAATACGTCGGGTGTTTTGGAGCAACGTGGTGATCAGCGTGTCTTTCCAAAGCAGGGGGAGGAGGGGCGTCCTGGCGCTGACCCCATAGACAGTCATTGTTATCAACGCGTATTCGCTGCTATCAGTTGACATCACTTTTCTCCCTCGATCGTATTGTATGCGCAGGGGGGCGACGCGTAACCCATAGCTCTCTATAAGAGCTATGGATTACCGTAATTGCGGCGCGTATTTCGCCACGTATAATGAGCGCCGAAATAAGCCATGTGAACATACCCTTACAGTTTATGCTGGGAGCACCCCTTTAATGATAAATACCCTTGGCACGCGAAAGACCCCATTTACTATAGTGGGGCCCACTGGGGTTCTGTCTTGAACATAAAAGCTAGTGCCGCATGCTGTGCTATTTTTTTGAAGGTGCGTGTCAGACCCTAGTTTTTCCTTGGGTGCTCCATAAATTGGCCTGATTTTCCCTTGGTAAAGTTGTGCCAATCGTGGTGCTGTATCTGCGCCATAGGATGTTGGTGTAATCTCCGTCTGCGGCCACCTCCAGTCGTCCTGTGAAGATGCCGCTGCTCTCGGGAACGTGTTTCGCCGGCAGAGATGTAAGACACGTTGCCGTCTCCAGAGGCCCGGCTTCATTACTACTAACTGTTCCCGCATTATCTTTTCATATCGCGGTTCGGTCTTTTATCCCCTCCGAGTCCTGCGCTGATGGATTGCGGGAATGTTTTGAAGCCTTTGCTCCGTTTTCTAGTCATTCAGCAATCCTGCGAGTCAGACTGTAACAACCACCAATTTTATGATTAGCGCGCGGATGAAAAGCACTCTGACAAAGTGGTTATGTGACGACTTTCAGATGTCAAAACAGAGTCTGGCGGTGACATGCGCATCCTGTCCGCAGAGCAGCAACCTTTCCCATGAATAGCGCCTGCGGCTTCTGCTTTACCAGACGGGACTGTCCTTAACTCGCCTCCAAGATTTCTATTTTAATTCCAGCCTGCAGCAAAGATTCCTTTTTCCTCCCACTCTCGCTCTGATACCTTCATATGCATTCGTTTTAATACGACCTGTAAGCGAAACAGAGCTGGTTTGTGTGTTTATTGTACTTTTATTCCCATCTTGCCCGGGATAAAACTTGTAGTTATTTAGGTTCTTGAGAGAGATTTCTACAAAGCAACCAGTACTCTGCTCCGTGCTCTTAGGGCTGTTCACACGGCTGATATTGACGCGATTTTTGGAGCGTTTCCGCGCCCACAACAGTGTCCAAAACGCCCCCAGCTCATTCCATTGATTCCTATGTAAAACAGCGTCGTGGTTCACACACAATGTTTTTTTACACACTTCTTTGGAAACATGCTTTGGGCACTGAAAAGGAAGTGTCATGTCAATTCTTGAAGCGCGTTTTTAGGCACATTTTCTCGGCGCGTTATTTGACGCATTTTTGGAGTGTTTTTTTGGCGAGTTGTTGGACCTGGCTATTAATTTGTATGTGTAAAAACAGTGTTGAAAACCTTGTCCAAAAACACGCCGAGAAACGCGTCTAAAACCTCTTCTGAAGAAGCGTGTTTCAGGTGAGGTTTTGGGAGAGGAAAATGCTCTGAAAACCGCTTTGAAAACAGCGTCAAAATCGGGCATGTGAACATACCCTTAGGCAATGTTCACACGGCTTATTGCCGACGTAATTGCGGGGACGGATTTCGCCCCGCAATTATGCTGGCAGCTCGCCGGCCCCATAGACGCTCATTATTCAAGGCGCGTATCCCGCCGGGATAATGCACATGTCACTTTCTCCCCCCTCGGCGTATTCGCCGAGTGGGGAGAAGAGACGGAATCCATAGTTCTCTATGAGAACTGTGGATTACCGTAATGATTGGGACGGATTCCAGCCGTACTGCAGTGCAAATCCGGCGCGCAATACTGCTGCAATCCGTCCCAGAATAAGCCGTGTGAATGAGGCCTTAGGGTGCAAGACCCTAAAACTTCGGATTGCCTCCTGATTTGGTTGATTATGTGATCATTCTTCTTTTTGGAGGCATTGTTTGTATACTGTAGGCTTTTTTTCCTTTAGGATCTTTTCACATGACGGATTGAGATGCTGATATTTCAGCAATGAATCCGCGTCATATGCTCATTAGAAAATCAATGCTTATAAGCGCAGATGTCAGACGAGGATGCAACACGGATTTTTTTTGCCTCCTGTATACTGTATGGGAGGAGTGAAATCAAAGACTTGACATGTCACTTTTGTAAGGCACTAACATTTGCGTTGTTTGACATGTGACGTGACTTTACCTAGGAATGAGCTTGAAGCGTTTTATAGGCGAATTGGCTGCAAAATCGGTGTCCAAATGCATTGTGTGAACATAACCCTTAGTTGGAAAAGAACAAGCTTTTTATGCTCATGAGAGAACCAGTTCTGTTATATAGGACCTAAGTGAGCTGTAGGTTATATGCTAAATACATAGTGATTCCTCCGCTGTTTGAACTCCTCGTGGTTCACAGCGGCTCGGGTGCAGTGTTGGTGCTCAAAGCTGAGTAGTTTGTCGTCACTCCATTCTGTGCCCCCTTTTCCCTCTCTGCTGAGTTGCACTGAGATCCAGTGAACTTGAGGTCCTGGCATTAGATTGTAAAGATATCAGAAAACATCTGTAAGTTGTATCGCGCTTATGAAAGTTGTGCCTTATGCTCCCCTTTTTAGGTTGTGCTATATGTTTGGTGTTTTTAATACTAGTCTATCTGTTAAAAAGACAAAAGGGGAAATCCACATCCCTATGTGTTACTTCTTATTTCGGTTGATTTGGCTAATATGAGAGAGCTCTCTTCTTCTTTTTGAAGGTGTGATAATTTGCAAATTTTTCCCATGAAGCATTTCCCGAAAATATATATTCACCAACTGGGTGCCTTCAATGAGAATCAGTTACCTTCGCTTTAAAGCTACTTAATGACCTGAAATGTGACAAAACTGTATTTTGTGCATAGATATTTAAAGGGTTGTCTCACCACAAGGATTGCTTTTTATGTTAAAGATCTTGCAAAAACAAGTCACTTTGTAATATGTGTCCATTAACAGTGTCCTACCTATTCCTAGATATCTCCTCTTGTATGAACTGCATTAGCTCCTCAGGTCGCTATAGCTACAGACCTGTTCAGTCTCTCACGATAGGCTGCCAGCACTGGTTGCTATAGCTACTGACCTGGCTTCTACTTCAGCCTAGTGGAAGCCAGTAAACACGCCCCTGAATTCAAAATGAAACCAAGAAAACAGAACTGAGGTGAGATGAATCAATGTAGTGAGCCAACCCCTTTAACTCAAATTTTATTAATTTGTATGACTTCATGAGGCCAGGGTGGAAAAACTCTCTTCTCTTTCTGCCCCCCCCCCACCCCCCACCCACATTTTATTTGCAGGGTGAGGGAATGAATGAAAAAAAATACTTATCTGCACTAATTACAATAGAGTGTAATGACATTACTTGGGACTTGCTTTGCAGTGAGTGTGTGTGATTACTAAGCAGGGAAGAGACTGGCAGTAGATGCCTGAGAGGAGAGGTGATGTCTGAGCATGTATGGCCAGGATTGAGGAGTTCTTGTTACTGGTTGCATCCCCTGGAGATGAGCTGTACACTATGGATCACTAAGGGAGCAGCTAAAACAGAAATGGTGCAGAATTTTTAATAATGATGAAGAGTGAAAATGTTTAGCATTTATTTTGCAAGCTTCCCACATCAAGTTTACTTGGTGGGAAAATCCCTTTAAGTAAGTAGAATAAAACTGAGCAAAACTTCTGGTTTCTCATGATGATATTTTGGATGTCTTCCATAACCAGAGCAGTGTCCATGCCACGTTCCTCGTTTTATCTGTAGAAGCAGGACAGATCAAGTGATGTGTGAACGAACCCTTTTGTTGGCCTTCTTCTTACACATTTAGGCACAGACATTACTCTCTTCTAAACCGGTTTCTTGAAAAACCAATTTTACTCTCACCGGCCACTTTATTAGGTATACCATGCTAGTAACGGGTTGGACCCCCTTTTGGCTTCAGAACTGCCTCAATTCTTCGTGGCATAGATTCCACAAGGTGTTGCAACGATGCTCAATTGGTACCAAGGGGCCCAAAGAGTGCCAAGAAAATATTCCCCACACCATTTACACCCCACCAGCCTGAACCCTTGATACAAGGCAGGATGGATCCATGCTTTCATGTTGTTGACGGCCAATTCTGACCCTTTAAACCATCCAAATGTCGCAGCAGAAATCGAGACCATCAACCAGGGAACGTTTTTCCAATCTTAATTTCCCAAATTTCGATGAGCTGGAAAATTGGAGCCTCCGTTTCCTTTTCTTAGCTGAAAGGGAGTGGCCCCCGGTGGGGTTTCTGCGCTGTAGCCTTCCCTCAAAGTTCGCCGTACTGTGCGTTCAGAAGTTTTCTCCCTACCTTGGTTGTAACGGGTGGCTATTTGACCCTGTTGCTTTTCTATCACTCGAACCAGTCCCCCATTCTCCTTTGACCTCTGCATCCCAAGGCATTTTTCCCCCCACAGGACTTTTCCCCTCACTGGATGTTTTTTTTTTTTTGGCCATTCTCTGAAACCCTAGAGATTGGTTTTGCGTAAAATCCCCGGAGATACAGTTTCTAAATACTCAACCCCCTTCTGGGACCAACAAACCATCCCGTTTTAAAGGGCCCCAAATCACCTTTCTTCCCTCTGATGCTCGGTTTTAACTGAGGAGATTTCTTGACCCTGCCCAAAAGCATAGTTTTCCGCCAGGATTGGGGTGTTAGAAATTAAGTGTTAACGAGCGTTGGGCAGTGTACCCAAAAAAGTGGCCGGTAGTTATTAAAAGTAAGCCCCAAGCAGAACCTGCCCATATTGCTTTTTTCATTTAAAAAGGGGTTACGCTTCCTTTCTTCGGCTGAGTCACACTTTTCTTAGCTTCCCAGCTCTGTGAATGCGGGGCGTTTTCTTCCCCTCCCAGCTGGATGACATCATCCCCCCCCTTCACGCTGGCCTGAGACCCCGCCCCCCCTCCCCCTGCCCACTCCCCCTCGGAGCCCCACATAATCACTGTTCTCTCCCTATCAGCCCTTATTTTATAAGAGTTTAATACATACCACACTGCATTCAATCTAATCTGAGCACTGATTTTCTCACAGCTGGAGATGTATTACAGCTTTCAAGAACGGAAACAGATCTGCGTGTATGCAGGAGAGTTTAGGCACAGGGACAAAACTGTCATGTTTTCTCCTTGTACAATCTGCTGCAGTTGTTTCTGCTAGGTTGGAAACAGAAAATGCTAAAGGGCCCTAACTCTGAGTCAGAAAGCACAAACTCTGTGAATCGACCCAGGGGCTGTACAGAATGTAAATTGAGCTCTCAGCTAGTGAAATGCAAGGAGGAGGGATTAGACCCACACTGGAAAAATCAGTGTAAAAAAAACACAAGATAAGGGACACGTGAGAACAAGGGAGCTTTGCTAATGACATCCAATTGCAAAGTTGCTTGTTTTCACTGTCCCCTTATTCTGAAGACCATGTAATGTAACGATAACCCCCCTTTAAGGAGCTGTTGCTGGTGAAGTAGCTGCTTCTGGTATTGCAGGGCATTGTACGATGACATAGGGCTTGTTGAATGTGCGGAGCATAATGAACTTCATATGTAAATGTTAATCCATGAAATGCACTTGCATTCTAGTAAAGCTCTTGCCTGACCCAGGCTCCGGGGGCATTCTTGGCACAAATTGATATAGTCGTTCGGGCAGCTAACCCATTGAGATCTATTTACGTCACTCGGTTCTTGGAGGCTTCATTTAATTTAACAGAATGACTTAAAGGGGTTGTCTCACTACATTGATTCATCTTATCTCAGTCCTGTTTTCTTGGTTTCATTTTGAATTCAGGGGAGTGTTTGGCTGCAGTAGAAGCCAGGTCTGTAGCTATAGCAACCAGTGTTGGCAGCCTATCAGGAGAGATCAAACAGGTCTGTAGCTATAGCGACCTGAGGAGCTGATGCAGACTGCTAGCAGCACATACAAAGAGGGAATCTAGGAACAGGTAGGACACTGTTAATGAACATATATGGCAAAGTGACTTGTTTTTTGCAAGATCTTTTACATAAAAAAGCAATCCTTATAGTGAGACAACCCCTTTAAGTCACGTGGTGGCTCCAAGAAGGGAGATGTCACTGTATAGAGAGTGTCCCAGTATGGTAATGTGAACCACCCAAGGTGACCCGCAAGCCTTTGTTTTCCAGGTTGTCACTTGGTAACTAGAGAGTAGTTAAGCCCGGGAACTTTTCCCTAAATCATTGAGCCTGCTGGTTAAATAGTAGAGACGCATTGTTTACCCATTGCTGGGCCACTTTACAAAGCTCAGCACGGCCTTTGCCGCTCATAAGACTCCATTATTTACCAGGTTACAGACACACAAAAGCCAAGAGAAACTTTCTTTTCGGTAACTGGAGATTTAGCAGCCTGGTGCCTGGAGGCGTTCGCATGTGATCTGCAGATAGGAAAGCTTAGTCTCTTGCTGCTGTGCATGCTTGTTGTGTGACCACCTGGAGGACAGGTATAGAAAGCAGCTTCTCTTAGGAGCCTGGGATGTCACCAGAGCTGAATGCAAACCTATCGTGCCCATAGACCAATCATAGAGGGGTAATAGAGTCTGAAATCACTGTGCCCTCAACTCCCCAGGTGGGTATGGAAATGGCGGTTTTGTTTTTGCAGTACCCATTATCGCTTATAGGGGATCTCCTACCAAATATACTGGTATTAAAGTGCAATATTGTAATCCTACTTTGTACTTAATTACGCTTATTTTTCTATTTGTATATATTCAATTTATTAAGTTACTATCTGTTGTTTGTGCATTCTCCTGTGTATTGCATCCACCTTGCTAAATATCCTGAGGGAGATGGACATGCCCAGTTTCTCTGCTCTGCCTCCTCATAGGTGCGGACGGTTGCCCTCCAGTCTGCCAATAAATATATATGCATGCAAAAAAGCAGCACCACCATAAATAAGAAAAAGGATAATCACCCCGGTACATGCAGGTACTGACGTAGGTGATTAAATTACCCTTCTTTTGATTTTTGGTGGTGTTGCTTTTTTCTTTTGTACTATGGAGCATTGATGTCTTGACCTTATTTTCCTTACAGTTTAGCGGTGTTGTATCCTACAAAAATTTTTTGGGTGTGTATATAAATATATATAAATTAATATATGCATCCGATCATTCCTCAACTTCGACTTTACAAAAATGCTGGTCCATGCCCTTGTCATCTCTCACCTTGACTGCTGCAACATCCTTCTCTGCGGCCTCCCGTCTAGCACTCTTGCTCCCCTTCAGTCCCTCCTCAACTCTATCCACCTCTCTCTTCGCTACTCCTCTGCCTCTCCCCTCTGCCAATCCCTGCACTGGTTACCCATTGCCCAGCGAACTCACTTCAAGCTACTAACCATAACCTGCAAGGCTCTCCGTAACCTCTCCCCTCCATACATCTTTGCCTTAATTTCCAGATACCTCCTCTCACGCAATCTCCGCACCTCACAGGACCTTCTCCTCTGCTCTCCACTTATCAGCTCCTCACACAACCGTCTCCAAGACTTCTCCCGTGCTTCCCGCATACTCTGGAACTCACTGCCCCAACACCTCAGACTCTCCCCCACCTTCCCCAGGTTCAAAAGCAACCTGAAAACCCATCTCTTCAGGATTATCTATAACCTACAATAACCTAGCAGCCACTGCGCTACCCCACAAATGTGTCGACCCCTCACCTTCTGTCTCTCTTCTCCTTCACTGTAGATTGTAAGCCCTCAAGGGCAGGGCCCTCACTCCCTCTGTGCCAGTCTTAACTCAGTCACTGTTATCATTGTATTTGTTTGATATATGTTATGTATGTAACCTCCCTTTTTGAATGTACAGCGCCCGGAATCAAAGGCGATTTAAAATTAAAAATAATAGTAACAATAATAATAATAAATAATAAAAATATTATATATATATATATATTATATTATATATAATAGTGGTATGTATATAGTGTTATATGTGTGTTGTGTGTATGTAATATTATATATATATATATATATATATATATTATATTATATATATATATATATATATTTATATATACACATACATACCACATACTACACACACACACACAACACACACACACACACACACACACAACTAACTTCCTTTGCCTACATACAGGGAATGTATAGGATGGTGATTTCCTGTTTGCCCTCTGCTTTTCCTGCCTCGTTGTCTCTTCGGTCTCGCTCCCCTTTTCGTCCTCCTTTCTCTCTTTGTATTCAGACTTGTGTGAATGCTCCTATTCAAGTTGCTGGCAAACCCTATAGAATGTGAAGAGCATAATTGACTTCCCCTCCTCCTCGTGGTGGTCACAGCTCCTGGTCTGTGGTCACATGCTCCTCGAGCTTTATGGTGCATTATCGACCTCTGCTTGGATTACATTTACAGAGCATTCATTCATGGCTGACCTCTGTGTAGGGTGTAGACAGTGACTGCACAGGTGGCTGAGTGAGTCCAGGGCTGGAGGCCTGGGGGGTCCCCGTCCACCATCTTTCAGTTCCTTGCCTCGACCTTGTATAGATGAAAACAAATTGTTTGTTCTAATGGCTTCCGTGTAAAGCCATTACTATAGCTCTTGTGGGGCTCGTGGACGCCCATCTTTTGTGCGGCAGCCTCGTCACAAGCCGCTCTTGCAGGAATTGACGGATTACTAAACTGCTGTATCCGTTTACACTTTTGAGTGGCGTTTTTAATATCACATCAAAGCACGGAGCTTGTAGTACAGCTCCAGAGCCAAGTTCAAAGGGTCATTGCTTTCATAGGGCTGCGACTCTCAGCTGCCAAGTCATTCTGGTGCTGCACCATGGAAATGGATGGGGAGGGAGGGCGACTGGGAGAGGAGAGGAATAAACAGCAGTTGCTGGGTATTAGGGAGAATATGTCGGCCCAGTTTGCCTCATGTCGAGTATAAGGGAAAGATCAAGCCTTTTCTTTCACACGTGAATAAGCAGAGTTAATCTCCTGATTACAGATTTGCTACTGTACAGGGAGAGAGGAGATTTGGGACAGGGAGGAGCAGAGAGAAGAGTTGTTGCAGGGGGGGGGTGGGGGGGAAATCCATGTCTGCTCTGTGATTAACTTCCATAAGAGGCGGGTGACTACTTTAACAGGGAGGAAATAGAATCTCGCTTTATAGATCTGATTAGTGTCAGTCTCGCCGGCCGCATTTACATGGTGCTGACAATGGGGACTCTCTGCGGAGCCCGGGTTCAGTCTGTTCTGCCACTGTCAGGACTGTGTTTGGCCTGTTAATACCACAGTATGCAGAGCATGTATTATCTCGCTGATTTATTTTCGTAGTCTCTTCCCACCCGCCGTCATCTGCTACTTCCCCAGTATTTCTCAGGGGTTTCTTCTTGTTTTATTTGCTGATTTAGAGGCAGCCTGTGGGGGTTCTCTGGTGAAAATATACAGCCACGCTCAATAAGTGATCTAAATGCCTACTGGAAGTCCGAGGCGCAGGTTCCTGAAAAAAAATCATGGTTTCTAATGGTTTTAGACAGTACTGTAGCATACCGTGTTATTGGCCGGGGAACAGGATGATGTGTGACTCCAAGAAGTGCTAAATCACAAAGTCCCTTTTTGCCGATTAAATATATACACAAAAAATAACGCACATTCGGCCATTAGGGCATATATAACAGATCAGTATTGGAGGTATAGAACGCATGATACTTTTTCGCCTCCTCTGAATCCAAACGATGGCAGTTATGATGCTGAGGATATATATCAGTATGATGAAAAAAACGGACAAGATATAGCTCCAATAAACTATCCCTATAAAGCCCTATTACGGTTGCCAGGGAAGACCTATCGGGGTGTTCACCCTGATAAGAACGGCCCCAAAAATTCTTGACCCTAAGGTAACCCTAGTATACCCTAAAGGGGCCTTAATAAATGGTCCAACCAAAAGAAAATCAGGTATAAATCTCCCTATGCGTTTCCCTTATAGGTTCATCAAGGGAGCTCAGGCAGCCCAAAACCGATAGATTGCGCCACGATAGAAGGGTTATACTAGGGTTACCTTAGGGTCAAGAATTTTTGGGGCCGCTCTTATCAGGGCGAGCACCCTGATAGGTCTTAACTGGCAACCGTAATAGGGCTTTATAGGGATAGTTTATTGGGGCTATATCTTGTCCGTTTTTTTCATCATACTGATATTTATCCTCAGCATCATAACTGCCATCGTTTGGATTCAGAGGAGGCGAAAAAGTATCGTGAGTTGTATACCTCCAATACTGATCTGTTATATATGCAGTATTTTTTGTGTATATATTTATCGGCAAAAAGGGACTTTGTGATTTAGTATTTTAATAGATATATAATAAAGGTTAATGATTTTATATTGGGGTTTTTCTTGTTCTGTGATTAGTAGTAATACCCCGATTTCTATATCTGTGTTTTCGGTGACTCCAAGAAGTGCTCTGAATCTCGACCTTGGGTTTTTAGACTTGGATTTCATAATAGTATTTATAAATTGCTAAATGTTAAGAGGGTTTAATATTCACACGTGTGTATGTATATTTACACACCCACACCCTGTCCCGGTTCCTGCAATAGAAAATGCATCCATTTTAGTATATGTGTGGGCAGTACAAAGTACAAGGAGCGAGCATATATTTAGTGCGACATGCATGAAATTCGGCGTGTTAGCGCCAAATTTCATGTGCATAATATTAGTCTAGAATGCGCCTTATTTCAGAACCTGCTCTACAGTGGGTCATAAATTTGGTGCATTCAGGCGTTCGGGCAACATTTCTGGCTCAGGTAAACCCCTTTGAAAGTGGTGTACTTGTTCCAGCTGTAATGTGCCTAGAAATGCCATAGTGAAGCTATACATCTATAGCTTCATAAGGTTCTAGTGCGCCCCACCTCACGCCCACCAAAATCAGGTGCATTACAAAGTGCCGCGGGCACTATATAATGTGCCCAATAATGGCGTGCGGGAGCGATTTGAGTGAAGTGAACTGGGCTGCGCTGGATATCAGGCTGAAAAGACGCCAGATATCTGGGGCAGCCCTGTTCATACATGTCGCCCCTAATCTCCATCTATCTCACTGCTGAGTGCAGGGCACAGTGGAGTGAGTTTGGATGAGATGCTCGCTCCTTGTACTTATGTACCGCCCACATCACCTCGTGTATTCCTGCGTAGCACTTTGTTGTGGGCACTGACTGGGAGTTTTGTAGGAGGCGCTCTCTGCTACACCGGGGAGTGTGTGGAATGGCATCTTTCTCCTCCTAACACCACCTTCACCTTCTGAATAAGGACACAGTATCCTCTCTAGTATAAACAATTATGAGTCAAGTCCCCCTCGATTAGCCTACATATATAAATGCCTTAGCATGTAATATGGTTATGTAAGCACAAAGTGGCAGTATTTTGGTTAAATTAGGACATGTATGTAGGATCTACTGATAGGGGTGTGTGTGGATGTGTGTGTGTGTGTGTATATGTATGTATATATGTATGTGTTTGTGTATGTATTGTATGTATATAATATATATATATATATATATATTATATATATATATATGTGTGGGTATATATGTGTGTGTGTGTGTATATATATATATATATTTTTGTATATATATATATGTATATATAATAAATAAAAATGTGTATTTGTGTGGATGTATGTATATTTTAAAAATATACGATCACTAGTATAGTCATTACACAACACATTCTGGGAAAAGAGCTGGGAAACTGAAGTACCCTCTATAGGATGTAACAAATCTTTAATTCGCTTTTGGCCCACTGGGTCTTGAGAAAGCGAAAAGGGTATTTAGCCAAGCTCAGTATCTCTCATCTGCAGACAGCTGTTTCGGGAGGTTTATCCCTCATCAGTGCAGATCAGAGCGATGCTGGCTGGCTGTGTGGGAGGCAATGAGTGGCTCAGAAATGGGAACAACTCTCGTGGAGCCGAGGAAAGCACCAAATGGTGTGTAGAGTTTAAGTTGCCTTTTTGCCCTCTACTAAGCATCTGCATATCACAAGGCATTATGGGAAAGGAGCTGTGAAGCTCAAGTGCCCTCTATTGGATGTAACATCCTCAATTCGCTTTTGACCCACTCGGTCTTGAGAAAACAGGATATTTAGCCAAGCTCAGTATCTCTCATCTGCAGACAGTTGTTTCGGGAGGTTTACCCCTCATCAGTGCAGATTAGAGCGATGCTGGCTGGCTGTGTGGGATATTTAGCCAAGCAAGTATCTCTCATCTAGTGTAGTCATTAGTCACTCTATGCCAGAGTGCTTGTCATAGCTGATGTAAGAGTGCTGAAGGCGCTGGGAGTTCTTGTGTTTTTCGGACGGGTGTACAGAGAAGTCCGTATTGATGGGTGGCCTGTGCCCTTCCGGGTGAGGTCGGTGGCGTGTTAGGAGATAGGCATATTGTTTCCAATTCAGGGCTGTGGAGTCGGCAAGCCAAAGCTCCGACTCCTCAATTTCCCAAACCTCCGACTTCCGACTCCCTCATACACGGCGCATGTTTAAGTGATAACCTTACTGTAGTAAAGTGGTAACATCAGGCTGTTTATCACCGTATGATACAATAATCAAGCTATTTATGTAGAACAGACACTGACAAGCAAAAGAGTAACAATGTTTTGAACACTTGTTGGTAGAGTTGAAGAAAGCTGTATTTGTATCCAAGTCCAGTCTGCACCAACATTGGGAATGTGTAGAAGAGACCTGGGATCTGATTTTGGTCAAGATATGCTTGAATCTGATCCAGAGCCCAGAAGGATTCAGGCAGTATTGAAAGCCAAACGATGGATTTCCCAAATACTAACAAAATAATAAAAATTAACATTTTGATTTTTAGGAGCAAAACAGTAACAATGCAGTTACAGGAAAGAATCTGAGAACTAAGAAAGATGCTAAATACTTGCAAGTCAAATTTATGTAGATAGGTAAGATGACTGTATATAAAATTACAGTAGTCTCATGTACAAAGCTGTGGTGGATGGTGAGATATGGAGCCTGAAAGTCTCAAAAGTTTAAAACATTGTTACCATTTTGCTTGTCAGTGTACAATATATTTATTGGATATGACTTTAGAACACCAAAAAATTGGTAAATATGAAAAACACTGCAGGAACATTTGTGAGGTCTCTGAATTTGGTCTGAGAAATAGTATCTCCTCCATCAGATTCTGCATACAGGACCTCACATCTGATCTCATTATTTCCAGGCTAGAGAACGGCCTCTCTACACTAACTTGGGTTGGGGGAAAAGGGGTGACCACAGGGGCAACATCTCCAACAATGTCAGGGTATAAAGGAATTGCCTCAGCCACAGTCAGTTTTGATGAATGGTTGAACTCTTCTACTTCTTTGAAAGCAGGTGAAAAATGTTGCTGAAATCTGTTTGCCCTGGGAGCGGAATCTTTTCCCCTGGGGCAGCGCTTTGCCTGCTCCATGTCATCAATTACACTCCTCATGTGATGAGGCTGAAGATATGGGAGCAGTAGCACTGGCCGGACCCAATTCCTCTTGCTCTTTGCATCGAACTAACTGGACCAACTTATTATATATTTTGGGAGTCGGAGTCGGTCCATTTTATATGACGACTCCGACTCCTGCAAAATAGGCACCGACTCCGACTCCACAGCCCTGGTTTCCATGTGCGGTTTTATTGCTAAACTCCTTGTTTGTTGTGTGCGCGACTCTTTTCTTGTATGTTCCTAGGACAGACGAGGCCCAGGATCTCAGGACCACTTGACACGATCCGCGCTTAGAAGCGAGTTCAGATACATTTGGAAAATATGATCAAAACCAGATGCGCAAATTATATCCCCGGTTCTGAACTTTTGACTTCCTGCGCAGGAATACGAGGGGTGCGGGGCAGGATTTAATGTAAAGACTCCAGAGCAGTTATTAGTCTTGCACAAATATTTAACCATTTTTCGTGCTGTTTATACAGAACTATTTGTAATAGGGAATGAATTGAGTCCAGCTGAGCGCAAGACAAATGATCTCTCCATTAGGAGGTCCTGAGGAGATGACGGTGCCGTCCGCCTGCCCCGCATTCCTCTCGTTCTGGAGGTGGTTAGTGGTCGTGTTGGTCGTCTTGAAGAAACATCTGTTGAGAGGCAGAGAACAAAACGCTGTGAATTTCTTGTAAATAATTTAGTGCCAGGAACCTTGATCCGTGATGGCCTAATGACTTTGCTAGTAGCCTGTGAAATGGGGCTGGAGCTTCAGTAATGTGTGCGGTAATGCATGAAAAACATCCTGCCATGTAACAAGCAGACTGCAGGCTTTTTCCACTGCTGCTTTCCAAGTGGAGCTTTTAATGCTGCCAGCTTTGGCGTCCTATTAAATGGTGTGTTTTGTGTGCGGCGTGACATGCTGATAAAGTCTAATTTCTTGTGACAGACACCTGCCTGCTCTGCTATAACCGCACTGTTCTTTTCAGGATGTGCATTTCACAATTCTAGAGCGTTACAGAGACCCACATCACTCAGGAGAAGCCTTGTAAACCTTTTGTAGTCTGAGACAAGATCATTACTGAGATTAAAGGGGTTTTCCAATCTCAGGAAATCTTTTACGAACAGGACAATGGTATAAAGTAACAAAAGGAGTAATATGCGCCTTACCATCCCCTGGTGCACCCGGGCCAATGCTATCCTGGTTCTCTTGCTTTTTATAGGGGTCATCTCTGGCAGGATAGGTTTCCATTCCCTCTTCTCCTTCACTGCCATTATAAAGCTGCCCAGGTCTCTGCTCATCTTCACCAGCTGGTTCAGTCTGAATACCCAGCAAATGCCCAATGAGCCAAGTATTATAGAATGGGCATTTCTTGTAGAGACCTGAGATATATACAGTTGAAACCAGAAGTTTACATACACTATATGAAAGACATATGTGCATGTTTTTCTCACTATCTGGCATGAAATCAGAATAAACTTTATCTGTTTTAGGTCAATTAGGAACCAAAATTTATTTATTTAGCAAATGTCAGAATAATGAGAGAGAGAATTTTTAAGGCGCATATATATATTATATAATATGTCACAGTTTATGCCCCTTTGCTGAGAACAGCACAAGCTAGTGTCAGACCTGCTGTTTCCAGCGCTGTGTCCCTTATTCTGTAAGATGCTGGAGTTTTAGAGCATTTAGTGCTCATATCTGGCAGTTTCCAGCCTGTTCTGTCAGAGAAGAATCCACTTAAAGGGAATCTGTCGGCAATTATTATTATTATTTTTTTACTTAATAAATCAAGCCCTTGATCCATATTCTTTTCCTCTCAGTCGTCTTTATTTCCTGATTGTAGATTTCTCTGTTCGGCCGTCTGTATAGGATTGTGGGGGAAGACATTCTTGCTTGCACTGCTTTAACAGCAGTCAGAGAGATACTTTACAGCAGCTTCATGCCCATAGGATTCTTAAAACAGATTCTGTCCCATAGACTTGTATAGGAGAGTTTTCACTGTGAAGGGAGGGGAGAGGGGGAGCTGTGACATCTCCTCTTGTGACTGGTGGATTCTGTGTTATCTGTACACAAATGGTGTCTCCTTTCAGTTTGACCCTGCTGTTAATGATAATGAGCACACTGCTGAAAAGCTCTCTAAACAGAACAGGAAGTGTCAGACGATTATTAGGCCTAGTGGCCAAAGTGAAAACTGCAGGACTTAAGAATTATTTAAAAAATATTGAAAGTGATCTGGAAAATTAAAAAAAAACATTCCTAAAAAATGTGTTTGACATAAAAATGTGAGTTAAACAATAAGTCATTTTTTGATGACACATTTCCTTTAATTCAAGAGTGAGTGTTAGCCCCTCCCACCTGCCAGTTATTGACTGGTTAAAGCTGGAATCAGTGGTGGATGGGTGGGGCTAGCTCAGGGTAGGTGGTACTAACACCTGCTCATGAGTACGCTGGATTCTTCTCTGGCAGAACAGGCTGCAAACTGCCAGATTAGAGCAGTAAATGCTGTGAAACTGCTGCACCTTGCGGGATAAGGGACACAGCGCTGGGAACAGCAGGTCTGACACTAGCTTGTGCTGCCCTCAGTAGTGGCAGGATAACCTATGTGACAGGTTCCCTTTAAACAGAGAAACCCATGGAAATGTCTAAAACTATAGAAAGTAAATGGCGGCGATTGATCTTCTGATACCGGCTCTGCTTCTCTGCTCTTGGGTACCAGTTACCAGTGCTGTACTATCTACTTTAATGGCTGTGTTTTTGGTAGAGCAGACAGGGTGCTGGTATTGAGCTCATGATGACGTCGCTGTGAATATTCGGGCTGGCCGGGCCCTCTTGTGGCTGAGGGTTTGGTTTCCCTGGCATTGGGTATAGGGTTGCTTTCTTTGAGTATTGGGTGTGTCGCAGATCCGGGGCCCTTTTGTATGTAGAGGATAATGGGGCAGTTTCTTTATTAGTAAACTGGAGGGAATGATTTCCATGACAATTGCTCACCTCCTGCTTTAATTACATGTGGTCTTTGTCATCCTGGTGAGCTGTCTAATTGTACCTCCCTGTCCTCCCCACCAGACCCTCGGCAGCTTGTAGTGTATGCAGCAGTGATCTCCATTGCCTTCCCAGCTCCCTTCAATAGCGGCATCGTTAAACTGGGTTCCAGTGTATTTATTGTAACCTTCAGTTTATAGGGAAACTCATTACAGATTAGAATTGCAAAGGCACTAGGGGCATTCACTCATGAAATGTCTTCAGGCTGTCATACCAGCGTCATTAGTTAACCCTTTCTCTGTGGCTCTGTATGTACAGAGGTAGCAGAGCTTAACTTGTTACCTTACACAGGGCTGGCCTCATTTCTGTATTGTAATAGCTCTACCTCGCAGTCCTATGTAAAACTGAAAGAGCATATCGCACTAATCAAGCAGTCTGACCTGTCAGTATACTGTTATAGAGCAGAAGGAGCTGAGCACATTGATATATGGCTTTGTGGGAAGGGATTCAGCAGAACTTGTAACTGGTGGAAATTCTTATTCATTGTGGACTCAGGAGTCCAGTGGGCGGTCATACTTGGTGATGGCTTCCTTGTATGAATAGGCACATACAGATGGCAGTCAATCATTGATTGGGCCACCCACTGGACTCCTAACCCCAGAATGACCAGTTTCCAATGAATAAAGGGGATCATCAGTACATTTATTTAGGGAAGGCTGTGCCAGTCATTGAGGGACTCTGCCCACTGGACTCCCAGGGCACAGAATGAGCAGGGATTTCAATTAGTATTTATTTTTTCATCTCTATATTGCTGTTGTATGTCATAGCGCTGTACAGAGATCGTCATCACTCACATAGGTTAATCTGGAATTTCAACTGTGAGCCCTTCTTGGGACAGGGACCGATGTTAATGGAGTGTGGGGCACCAGAACACCTGAAGGAAATCCAC
Source organism: Phyllomedusa bahiana (assembly GCA_025379985.1). NCBI lineage: Eukaryota > Metazoa > Chordata > Amphibia > Anura > Hylidae > Phyllomedusa > Phyllomedusa bahiana. The sequence continues at coordinate 352,826 of JAODAL010000155.1, forward strand.
ATGGGGGAGAACATACAAACTCCTTGCAGATGTTGACCTTGGTAGGATTTGAACCTAGGACCCCAGCGCTGTAAAGCAATTGTGCTAACCACTAAGCCAATCAATGCATACGATACAATATACTGAATATTTTTACGTAGAAGTGTATATTCTGCTCCGCTCCTTCTGCACTGTGACATTAAATAGCATCCAGTTTACTTTAAAGGGGTTTTACCACCACAGGCTTTGGTGGCATATTGCTTGGATATATCATCAAAATCTGCACCTCGCTAGGATGTCCTATCAAAGTCTGATGGACCCGCACCTCGCTAGGATGTGCCATCAAAGTCTGATGGACCCGCACCTCGCTAGGATGTGCCATCAAAGTCTGATGGACCCGCACCTCGCTAGGATGTGCCATCAAAGTCTGATGGACCCGCACCATCGCAGGATTTGCCATCAAGTCTGATGGACCCCACCTCGCTAGGATGTGCCTTCAAAGCTTGATGGACCCGCACCTCGCTAGGATGTGCCTTCAAGTACTCGAGGGTACCCCACCTCCATAGGATGTGCCATAAAAGTCTGATGGACCCGCACCTCGGCTAGGATGTCCATTCAAAGCTGATGGACCCGCACCTCGCTAGGATGTGCCATCAAAGTCTGATGGACCCGCACCTCGCTAGGATGTGCCTTCAAAGTCTGATGGACCCGCACCTCGCTAGGATGTGCCTTCAAAGTCTGATGGACCCGCACCTCTTTAGGATGGCCATCAAAGTCTGATGGAACCCCACCTCGCTAGGATGTGCCTTCAAAGTCTGATGGACCGAAACCTCGCTTAGATGTGCCTTCAAAGTCTGATGGACCGCACCTCCTAGATGTGCCTTCAAAGTCTGATGGACCCGCACCTCGCTAGGATGTGCCATCAAAGTCTGATGGACCCGCACCTCGCTAGGATGTGCCTTCAAAGTCTGATGGACCCGCACCTCGCTAGGATGTGCCATCAAAGTCTGATGGACCCGCACCTCGCTAGGATGTGCCTTCAAAGTCTGATGGACCCGCACCTCGCTAGGATGTGCCATCAAAGTCTGATGGAACCCGCCCTCGCTTGGAAATGTGCCTTCAAAGTCTGATGGACCCGCACCTCGCTAGGATGTGCCATCAAAGTCTGATGGACCCGCACCTGTCTCGGGAACAGGCCTGTGAAAGTTACAGAGCAGACGCACCACTTTCCATTCTTTTCTATCGGAGTTCTGAGCACAGGGGAGCAGTGTTTTCTTCGGTTCTCAGAACTCCCATAGAATGGAGAGTCCCACACCCCTTAGGCCGTGTCTACACTGCAATGTTAAAATGCCATCCAAAATCCGACAGTGTTTTAACATTGCTGGACCAGGTTTTTTGTTGCAGACTTGCTCCAAGATTTGCCGACGGATTCCCGTACATTCAATCCAGCGGAAGATACAACATGTTCTAAAATCCACCAGAATCCAGCGGATTTCAAAACCGATCGTAAATAAAGATTTTTGCATTGCCGTCTATGCAGCGCTGGGTACAGTCAGAGTTTTGCCGGATTCAAAATATTGAATCCGGTGAGAATCCTGTGCTGTGTGAACATGGCCTTACAAATTACAGTAGTATCTTCCCTATGTCTGTGCTTTAATCAGTAAGAAAAACCCAATACACATGTTTGTCAATATTCTGTTTCCTTTCTTAATCACTGCACAGAAGTTTGACTTAATGTATCGTTAATATTTTATGCGGAATAAAGTCATCCGTTTGTCTTGAAATCTATTTGCCTGAGCTAGAAGTCCTGGCTCTTTAGTTTCTAAGAATTTTGTTGTATATAGACAAGTCCCCAACTTACACCGTTCCGACTTACATCTGCCCCCCTAGTTACAAACGGAGACTTATGGGGCATGCTGGCACTTGTAGTTCCATTTCGATAGCAGATAGTAGCTGTGGAACAACAAGTTCCAGCATGCCACAGCAGCACATGAGGTGAAAATAAGGCATAATCTTCTTAACAGGGACACAGACAGCAAAACAAATGTAAAAACTCTTCCCTGCACTATCCGAAATTTAAAAAACAAAACAAAAAAACAACCGTTTGTGTTGAAGTTACATTTAATAAATCTACCTGTTCCAACTTACATACAAATTCAGCTTAAGAGCAAACCTACAGTCCCTATCCCGTTTGTAACCTGGGGACGGCCTATATATTCTTAGACCACTAGGTTCTTAAAGGAGTTGTTCAGCTTCTGGAATAAAAAAAAAAACATACTCAGCAGCTCTTGGAGCCCCAATTAAATAATTACCTCCTCCCCATCCCACCTTCCATATTTGCCTTCCTTCTCTCGTCTTGCTCCTACTTCTGAATGGGGGCGCCACTGCTGCAGCGGTCCTGTGCCGCTCATGTACATCACTGTTAGGCAGTGAGTAGCTCTGAAAAGTTATGCAAGAGGAACGTTCCGTCCCTGTTTGGAAGTAGGAGAAAGAAAGCAGAAATCCAGAGGTCTCCGAGATGGAACCAGAGAATGGGGTGTATAGGTTGCTTTTTTTTTCCAATTCCTTTGGCCACAGGAGCTGCTTTTAATAATTTTTTTGGATACTGGCCCTTTAAATGAGGTATAAAAACCGATGGTAGGTCTTTTCACCATATCCGTTTTTGGGAAATATGGGTCGAAATCCAACTTTCACAGAGTCCTAGAAAGCAGTTTATTTTTATCCAGTGCCGCCTTCTATTGCTGATCAGTTAGGGCCCAGGCACATCGATGGTGACCTATTACTGATCAGTAAGGGCCCAGGCACATCGATGGTGACCTATTACTGATCAGTAAGGGCCCATACACATCGATGACGACCTATTACTGATCAGTAAGGGCCCAGGCACATCGATGGCGACCTATTACAGATCAGTTAGGGCCCATACACATCGATGACGACCTATTACTGATCAGTTAGGGCCCAGGCACATCGATGACGACCTATTACTGATCAGTTAGGGCCCATACACATCGATGACGACCTATTACTGATCAGTAAGGGCCCAAGGCACATCGATGATGACCCTATTACTGATCAGTTAAGGGCCCAGTACAATCGATGCGACCTATTACTGATCATTTAAAGGGCCCAGGCACATCGAATGGCGACCCTATTACAGATCAGTTAAAGGCCAACATTGATGGCGACCTATTACTGATCAGTTAGGGCCCAGGCACATCGATGGTGACCTATTAGAGATCAGTTAGGGCCCATACACATCGATGCCGACCTATTACTGATCAGTAAGGGCCCAGGCACATCGATGGCGACCTATTACTGATCAGTTAGAGCCCATACACATCGATGGCGACCTATTACAGATCAGTTAGTGCCCATACACATCGATGGCGACCTATTACAGATCAGTTAGTGCCCATACACATCGATGATGACCTATTACTGATCAGTTAGGGCCCATCCACATCGATGGCGACCTATTACTGATCAGTAAGGGCCCAGGCACATCGATGGCGACCTATTACTGATCAGTTAGAGCCCATACACATCGATGACGACCTATTACTGATCAGTTAGGGCCCATACACATCGATGACGACCTATTACTGATCAGTTAGGGCCCAGGCACATCGATGACGACCTATTACTGATCAGTTAGGGCCCATACACATCGATGATGACCTATTACTGATCAGTTAGGGCCCAGGCACATTGATGGCGACCTATTACTGGTCAGTTAGGGCCCATACACATCGATGACGACCTATTACTGATCAGTTAGGGCCCAGGCACATCGATGGTGATCTATTACTGATCAGTTAGGGCCCAGGCACATTGATGGCGACCTATTACTGATCAGTAAGGGCCCATACACATCGATGACGACCTATTACTGATCAGTAAGGGCCCAGTCACATCGATGACCTATTACTGATCAGTTAGGGCCCAGCCACATCGATGACGACCTATTACTGATCAGTAAGGGCCCAGGCACATCGATGGTGACCTATTACTGATCAGTAAGGGCCCAGACACATCGATGACGACCTATTACTGATCAGTTAGGGCCCAGGCACATCGATGACGACCTATTACTGATCAGTTTGGGCCCAGGCACATCGATGACGACCTATTACTGATCAGTAAGGGCCCAGGCACATTGATGACGACCTATTACTGATCAGTAAGGGCCCATACACATCGATGGTGACCTATTACTGATCAGTTGTGTAGCCCATTAAGGGGGCACCAGGGTTTGCGTCATTTTTTAAAGATCAGGTTTTGGCCAGCCATCATGACGCCCTTTTATGTCAGAAAGGGGCCCCGGCACATCGATGGGACCATTACTGACAGAAAGGGGCCCGGGCCAATCGATGGTGCCTTTTACTGATCAGAAAGGGGGCCCAGCCACATCGATGACGCCCTTTACAATTTTGGGGCCCGGGGGGCACACGTGAGGACCTATTAGATCAGTTTGGGCCCAGGCACATCGATGAGGCCCTATTATGATCAGTAAGGCCCAGGCACATTGATGACGACCTATTAGATCAGAAAGGGCCCCCATACACACATACGACCATTATGTCATTTGGGCCCCAGGCAATCGATGGCGACCTTTACGATAGAAAGGGCCCATACACATCGTGACGCCCTTTTATGACAGAAAAGGGGCCCCAGGCAAAACGTGGCGACCTTTTTCTGATAGTAAGGCCCATACACATCGATGACGACCTATTACTGATCAGTAAGGGCCCAGGCACATCGATGGCGACCTATTACTGAAATTAGGGCCCAGGCCATCGATGGCGACTTTAGATAGTTATGGCCCAGGCAATCGATGCGACCTATTACAGATCAGTTAGGGCCCATACACATCGATGACGACCTATTACTGATCAGTGCTGTGTAGATTTATTAGCCGCCATTTAAGGAGGTCTTTAGGCCGTGGTTGGCGTCTATTTCATTTCGAAAGAGGCAGAGATTTTTTGGCTTCAGAATAGCCATCTTATGGCAGTGTTCAGCCTAGGGAAGCATGTGTTACTGTGCGGCGCTGTAGGGACTCGCTCTGTAGGGTCTGTGCTCGTAGCTTCTCATGTACACGAGGCCTGAGGCTGATTAGCAATTCAAGACTCTGGGAAAGTTGAAGCGACTCGAGTACAAAATCTAACAAATTGGCAGAAGGCAACAACACGAGAACTTGTGATATTCACATGTTTTTATGGGTTATTTTCTAGACTCTTCCCAGTCTGAGATGAAGATAGACGATGCCCTGCAATGCAGCCTCCCTGCTCATCACTGTTGTGCCCTGCAGGCTTCTGTAGCGGAGGAGGTCATTACCGTCCTATTGTCTGTGTGTGAAGCATCACCCCCTAACATTAGCCGTCATGTGTCACATTGTGTAAGAGGTCGGTGTGAACCAGTTCAGGCGGTGGGAGCTGTTTGTTACACCAATAAAAACACCATATAAAAACTCATCCGCCCCAAGTCCCTTAAGGATCCTTGGTTTCCGTATCGGTTTATACTGGCAGTGGCTGGTGTCATTGTCCCCTATGTGGGGATTGTTTATGTTCTCTTCTCCGAATTGCCCTAAGTACCTGGCATGGAAGTGTCTAGTGTTTCCCATATAATGGTGTTTTGTACATTATTCTAGAGAAGATCTAGCACAGTGTTACGTGTGATACGCTGCGCACCTTCATCACGGCTCATTATCCGCAATTCTCCAATATCCTTTTTCATCATTGCTTTTATGGGAGCAATTTGTGAGAAAATCAGACTCCGAGCGCCCCATGGTTATGTTTAAGGTCACAGGTAAATACTGTACCTACATAAGGGCATGTCCCCACGGCACGGGTTTTTGGCCGGTTTTTCAGCCGGTTTGCAGTTTTTCAGACTGCCTGAAAAACCGGCCGAAAATGAGCACATTGGTGCTCTATGGAAAACCCGTGCAGCAGTCCCCACTGCACGGGTTTTCCGCCCGGCGGTTTTGTCACGGCGGTCCGGCGGCAAAACATTGTAGAAGCACAATCTTCCGTCCAGTTTTTCGGACGGAAGATGTGCTTCTCAATGGGAGGGGGGAGGGCTGTTCTCCGCTCATCGCGTAGAAAAGCCGCCCCCCCCCCCTCCCTATCCCCCTCCTGCGGCCGTACGGACGGCCGCAAAACCGGACAACTTCCGGCCGGCAAACCGGCCAGTATTTGTCCACTGCCGTGTGGATGCGCCCTGACACTCTTTACTGCAATACTGCTGGATGAGTAATTCTCATTGATCCAGGGTTTGATGTTTTGGGGTAGGTAATAGTGATTTTTTTTTTTAAAAAAAACGATTTAATTAATATTGTTCTGCATCTCTTTTAGAGTCTGTCTGATGTATACATCTGAGGGAGTCCTTAAAGGGGTTGTCTCGCTACAAAGATTAGCTTTCAACATGTTGGGAAAACTAAATAAAGATGTTTTCCAAATATATTGCGTTCATCTTTTTTTGTTAAGGAACTACAAATGATTTTATCACCTTCTGTGCTCTCTCTGGTTCCCCAAGTGACTGTCCGGTGTACATCTCCCCCCACCCCCCTCCCCCTCTGCTGTTTGTTCTATCTGATAGCAAGGAGTGATGTCATCACACAGGCAGCACAGAACTGTGGCCAGTGAGAGGCTTTTTGTTATCTGATCTTTCAGACAATAGACAGTAATTACTGTTGTTTACTTTAATTCAGAAGCTTCCCTGGTGCTGACAGCAGGAGATTTATCTAATTAGCAGAGTTCTGAATACACAGAGCTCATATGCCAATTACAGACAGCTTGACCAGGAAGTGACAGAGCAAAGCAGCATTATTTCATGCATCCTATGAAACTTTGAGATGAGACAACCCCAAGATGGATGACCTGTAAGGATCGATGAGGTTAGAGATGTATTAGGAGGGACATACGGTAGAGAGCCTTGTATGTTGAGCTGAATTCACTGGGTAGTGAGTAGCAAATGAAGGGGTCAGCACATGGGAGAGGCAGAGAAAAACAAGAACTGAAGCAACTTTGTGACTACTCTGGATTAGAAATACCCTACATTGTTGTGTCTTCAGCCCCCCCCGCAGACCTATGTATGTCCATAGAAACTGACGATAAGCAAACCCTGAGCTGTTTGATCTCGCCCTCAGGCCATGTCCCCACTGCATGGATTTTCCGCCCGGCTGATTTTCAGACCGAAAAACCTAGAACATGTTCATTCCTCCACCCGGTTTTTGGACGGAAGATGAATGTCTATGTGAAGGGGGAGGGCTTTTAGCGGAGAAAAAATGTCCCCCTGCGGCCGTGTGCCCGGCACAAAAACAGAGCAAATACTAGTCGGATAAACCGACCGGTATTTGTCCTGTGCCGTGTGAACAGCCTCTCACACTCTTATCTCTATCCTAGTTTTTACGAACAAATACGTTGTTTGTGCAGTACAAAGCGGTGGACACGTGTCTGGCTGCAGAATCAGACTTCACACAGTTTGTTTGTAGTCTGTTACCATGGAAACACATAGGTCTGAATAGAAGCTGTAGGCCAATATAAAAAATGGCTAGATGTTTTGAGAATGGCATCCTGTTGGGACAATTGACAGAAGGCTGCAGTGGGGGGCAGAGCCTTTGATTGGCCACCATAGGGAGTTTGATGCACATTTTTGGCTTTGGGATCTCCGCACAAACATTAAATTGATGGAAAGGCTTTTGGGCTTTCTACCTCTGGCGCACATATTGCCGAGGATTTTTTCGTAAACCATTTAGTAGCACTGCCGCTTTCTTCCGTGACCCCTACCAAGGCTTAATAGAGCCCGCCGCCCCGGCAGGCACACCTCCGAGTGGTGTTTTTAGAGCACAGAGCTCCTTTCATCTGGCAGTGGGCGAGCAGAAGAATGGTCCTGTCTGTGTATGTTTTTAGAAGGAACTTGGAATACATGACCAGCACAGATCTCGTTAAAAGATTGATCTGTCCTGGCCAGCTGAAACAAGAAAAATGAGCTTCCCTTCCACACACTTTGGTGTCTGACTGAATATTTTATCTCATGGGTTCTTGCAAGATATCCGTCTCTCTGCCTCCCTGCGCCTTGTTCTTTCATGTTATCTGGGTAAGTGTGTCGGCGAGAGCGCGTACGTTCTTTAGCTGGGTATTAATGCACGGAGCGGATGTGTTTGAGGGGTAGTGTTGCTCTTCTAATGAGTTCCAGGTGCGGAGATCAAGTGGCAGTAGAAGACGCAGAGGCAGGGGATCCCGCCCGATTTGTCGCTCCCCGCTGGCCTTTCTTTGGGCATGTGGAGTCTGCTCCAGGGTAGTCGATGCCATGCTGCAAGTGGAGTTTATTTAATAACCTGTCAAAATGTGTTTTAAGGGGGAAAAAAAAAACCTCTCTAGTACATTCGGTCTTCTGGCTTGTTGGGCTGTTTTTCCGCTCCCACCCATGAGCCGCTGTCGTGCTCTGTAATTTATGTCGAATTTGGGACGGCTCCTGTTTACTGTTCTAGAGCCGCCCTGGAGTTGTGAAGTCCTCGGCCGCCGGGTGTTTAGATTAGCTTTCCTGTGGTTTCTGGATCCAAGTGGTAAACCATGACGGCGAGGAGTGAGCGTATTTTGGAAGCTGTGAAAATTTACACAAGCAGGACTTCATAGCACCTCGCTTAACTAGGAGAGGTAATGAAACGAGTACACAGCTGAGAGGCCTGGAGTATATCAATGGGAATACTGTCCGGCTCCGGCCATTGATGGAAGTGTAGCAACCAGTCAGTGTTGTAGGACAGTGTTCTCCAACTCCAGTCCTCACGCCCCACCAACAGGTCATGTTTTCAGGATCTCCCATAGAAAGCACTGACAACAATTAAATCACCTGTGCAGCATAATTAAATCACCTGTGCACTGCTAAGGATAGCCAGAAAACATGACCTGTTGGCGGGCCTTGAGGACTGGAGTTGGGGACCCCTGTTGTAGGACACCTGGTTGCTATGGGCAACACCACCACATTTCCTTTGCACCAGTTTTGATAAATGTCCCCTATTGAATTTAAAGGGAATGTGTAATCAAAAATGACTTATTGTTTAACTCACATTTTTATGTTCAACACATTTTTTTAAGCATTTTTGTTTATATATATTTTTTTAATTTTCCATATCCCTTTCAATATTTTTTAATAATTCTTAAGTCCTGCAGTTTTCACTTTGGCCACTAAGCCTAATAGTCTGACACTTACTGTTCTGTACAGAAAGATTCTCAGTTGTCTGCTCATTATCAGCACAGAGGGTCAAACTGAAAGGAGACACCAGTGTGAATAGATAACACAGGATCCAGTCGTCACCAGAGGAGATAGTCACAGTTCACCCTTTCACCTCCCTGCACAGTGACTTCTTCCCAGGTCACAGAGCATGACTAGAAATCTCTCTTATAGAAGTGAATGGGACGGAGTCAGTCTTAAGTCTCCTATGTGCATGAAGCTACTGTAAAGGATCTCTCGGACTGCTGATAAAGCAGTGCAAGCAAGACCTAGTGGCCAAAGTGAAAACTGCAGGACTTGAGAATTATTAGAAAATATTGAAAGTGATATGAAAAATGAAAAAAAAACAACCAAAAATTCCTAAAAAATGTATTTAACATAAAAATGGGACTTAAACAATGACACATTCCCTTTAAGTATATATAACTGAGCTTTGTGGAAATGCTTCTGTACTAGGCTGGGCTTATACCTAATGTTTACCATGTTGGAGGTATCTGCCAAGATACAATGATAGAAAAACCTAGTCCTGGTTGGGCTACATTTTCCCTATTTGTCAAACATACACACTGTGATGGGCACAAAAATTTGGTCTGGCACACATATAAAGATATGCCACTGGGAAATTGAGCACATGTCGTCCTACTAGGGTTAGGTTTGTTCTTTTGATGTCTTTGGGCCGGCCATGGCTACGTCGTGGTATCTGTCGGTTCCTTTTTTCATGTTATCACGATGGAGACCTCAGACATCGAATAGTGAAGTGTACACCCAGCCTTAAAGGGGTTTCACTGCGTTTTAGCAGTTTTGCACTTACTCTGTCTCCTCAGGTTGTGAGTGGTTCTACAGCAGTGATTAGCATATTCAGCTTCTAGGGAGCAATTACTCTTGACAGTGCAAGAGATTGTTATCGCTAATGAGATTACAGATAAAAGCCATGCTCTTCAGTCCTTACAGCGCATGTACCTTTTGTTTAGTGAAGCTAATCTTGTTAGATATAATTAGTTTGCTTCGATCTCAGTCCATCAGTGGGGTGATGTCACTCCCTGCTCTCAGCTAATCAGATAACAGACATCCCTGCTCTCAGCTAATCATATAATACAGTGGTCTGGTATGCAGGTCACCATAAAAACCTGTGTGCACTTCAGAGCACACAAAAAACGCTCTCATCTCATGACTAAAGTAAGATCTATTGAGCAATGTATTTAGAAGAAGTCTTCATTTAACTGTCCCTTCATGTTGAAGGCTAATCTTTGTAGTGAGAAAACATTTTATAGGAATGTTTCCTTCATAGACTTTGCTGCCATCAAAGTCTTGGAAACGGACCCTTGAAAGTATGGAGGAGCCAGATCCGAACAAGGCGCTGTACTCGTAAATCCTATGGAAAAGAGTAGAGAGTCGCAACGGCTCTCCATTCTGAGTGGATACCTTCAGGAGCCCATTTCTGAGATAGGGAAGGTGGGACCCGCATCCGTCAGTCTATGGTGGAAACACCCGTTTAATTAAGACAAATGTACACAGACCTTATGACATGGTTGAAGATAACCCCTTGTTCTACCATCTGGGGTCCCGGACATCTTTGCTTTAAGGAGCACACGTACCCATTACTCCTCCACCTTACTTGTAAGGCCAGCTTTAGATGCTGGTGCATTTCTATGTTCATAAGTCCCACCCGGCAGTGGGTATACTGACCCAAACTCATTGCTTCATAAGGACTGCTAAAACTTCTGAGTTTGGTCAGTAAACCCACCGCCATATCTGAAGCTTATCCTTGTTCCTTTGTGTTTCACCACCTGCTTGCTGTCATAGTATATTCCTGAATAAGGCGCTGTACTCGGAAATCCTATGGAAAAGAGTAGAGAGTAGCAACGGCTCTCCATCCTGAGTGGATACTTTCAGGAGCCCTGAGATAGGGAAGGTGGGACCTGCATCCATCAGTCTATGGTGGAAACACCCGTTTAATTAGACGTATGTACACAGACCTTATGGCATGGTTGAAGATAACCCCTTGTACTACCATCTGGGGTCATGGACCTTTTTGCTTTAAGGAGTACACGTACCCATTGATCCTCCACCCTCCCAGCTTTAGATGATGCTGGTGCATTTCTATGTCCATAAATCCAACCCGGTGGTGAGTCTACTGACCCAAGCTCATTGCTTCATAGGGACTACTAATACTTCTGAGTTCGGTTAGTAAACCCACCGCCATATCTGAAGCTGGCCTTCTTCCTTTGTCCTTTATCATACCGGTCCTTTCTAGTTCGCTTGCACTAGATGACAGGACTTCTCTATTGTCTTGCTCTGATAGATATTGCAGGTTAGACGTGATGTTTCAGGGGTGACAGTAAGGACAAATGAATTAAACGAATTACATTGCGGTAGACATGCAGGTTGCAGAATGAACTCTGAGCGTGGTCGTCCATGACTGGACGCCGTTAGCAGTGCCCTGTGCTACTCGCAGGTTTTTCATCTTTGTTTCTTCCCCCTGAATAGAGAGGATCTCTTTAATTCTGGACCACAGTCCGTTTTCGACCCAGGCTTTAATATGGAAATGCAGGACATTAGCCGTCACCCAGGAAAAGATTCTTGACCCTCAAACCAAGAAGCTGTTCTCAAACTCATTGATTAGGTGGCAAGCGTCCAGAATGAATGCATTACGTGCACCGTCCAGTGGCCAGATGCTGGAGAGGTGTACAGGCCTTGGTTACTTGGCGCGTTCCTGTAGCTGATGACACCTGATGTCTCCAAGCGGTGCAGTCACTACAGGGGTGTCAAATTCAATCGTATAGTGGGTCAAAGTGGAAAACATGGGCAGGGGTGTAGCTTTAGAGGGTGCAGGAGTCGAAGTCGCTACCGAGCCCTTGAAGTGGCCCAAAAGCTCTCCTGCCACATAGGAACACAACAGTATTCTAAATAACACATGCTAGCTCGGGGGCCCAACTTCGCCCTATGTATTGAGGCACAAGAGCTTCAAGTGACGCCTCTGGACATGGGCCACCCTTGTGTTTCTCCCTGTAAGCTCCTCTTATCAGACGACTTCTCCCATGCTGTATGCAAAGGGTAGGTCCTGCGTGAGAGCAGTGTAATGACAACTGCTGGCTTCTTACTCGTCTGCTCTGTAAAACACAGAAACAAGGCCATACTTACAGCTCAATGGGGGGAAACGCCCCATTCCCAGGGGGAGAAAATTACAAGAAAACCTTTTTTAAATGCGACTTCTTCTCCTCTGTTACTTCCTTTGGGCGATTTATGGGGCCAAATATCACACTGCAGGTCAGATTTGGCCACTGGCTGAGTTTCATCCCGCCTAAATTTTTAAAAGGGGAAAATTTGTCATAAAAATTTGACTTATTGTTTACTCACTTTTTTATTTTCCAACACTTTTTTAAAGAATTTTTTGGTTATTATATTTTTATTTTCCATATCCTTTAAATATTTTTAATAATTCTTAAGTCCGCAGTTTTCATTTGTCCATAGGCCTAATAAATGTTGATACTCCTGTTCTGTACAGAAAGATTCTCAGTTTCTGTCATTACTCACAAAGGGGGGTCAAACAAAAAGCACTCTCTGACTGCTGTTAAAGCAGTGCAAACAAGGCCTAGTGGCCAAAGTGCAAACTACAAGACTTAAGGGGAACCACACATCCTAGAGTGTGTCCACACGACATAGACAAAAGACTGGTCAGATTCTGTCTGTATTTTGTCGTCTTTTGGATGGTTTTGGGCAGGGCTGTGGAGTCGGCAAGCCAAAACCCCCCTGATCCACTCCCCAAATTTCCCAAACCTCCACCCCTGACTCGCTCATACACGGCGCATTTTAAGTGATAATTTACTTAGCAAAATAGTAACAGGCGTTTTCCCCTTTTATGATCCAATAAGAAAGGGCTATTTAGGTAGAACAGAACGAAAAACAAAAGGGAAACAATATTTGATTTTTTGAATTGTTGAAGAGACCTGGGAATTTTTGGGGTCGGGATATGCTTGAATTGATCCAGACCAAAAAGGGGGATTCGGGCAATGCTGAAAAAAAAAAAGGTGGATTTCCAAATACTAACAAATAAAAAAAAATTTACATTTTATTTTTAGGGCAAAACAGTAACAATGCAGTTACAGAAAGAATCTGTAAAACTAAGAAAGAGGCTAAATACTTGCAAGTCACATTTATGTATAAAGAATGTAAGATGACTGTTATAAAATTGCTCTTTGCACTGCATCAAACTAACTGGACCAACTTATATATTTTGTCAGTCCCCCCCACCCCCCCCCTGGGAAAACCCGGGAAAGATTGTGCTGGGGAAAAGGGGAAAAGTGACATCTCCTCTGATGGTGGGTTGTTTTTTATGTATTCACATTGGGGTCTTTCCTTTAGTTTGACCTCTTTTTTCTGATAATACAAAAATGAGAACTTTTTTGACAGAGCAGGAAATGTCAACGATTATTAGGGTATTGGGCCAAAGTGAAAACTGTAAAAAAAAAAAAAAAAAAAACACGTCCGGCTGAAAATCCGTTCAGTGTGGACTACTGAACGGATTTTCTATCAGTCTATGGGGAAGGTTGACAGAAAACCTTCTGAAAACCTGACCGTGTGGACAGACCCTAATTATTTTACAGTGAACGCGACTATCTCTGCAGTAAATTCATAAATTCTCCTTTACTTCGGCCCTTCCATTTGTTAATCAGTTGTGGAGTTGATCATTTTGGTCATTTGCGCTCCCGGGTACCATACGGGTCGCAGGATTTGCCAAGCAAGTTCCAAATTTTTTTTTGATCGATTGAAAAGGTGCGGCAGCGTCCGGCGCCTCTAATTATCCTGCTGCTCGGCAGATGCATTGGAGGCAGCTCCTCGACGCGGTGAGGCAGCTCTGTTAATCGGTTCCATTAGGTGAGGAGGGCAGGGTGGCAGGGGCACTGGATGGGCGCTGCCTGCCGTACAACGATCCGGTGTCGCAAGGTGCCAGGTGGTGCTGAGCGCGCGCCGCACGGCTCCTCTGGAACAAGTTTCCGTCCTGTCACCTCACATTTGCAGACGCGCTGCTTCTCGTTTACTGTCTTTTAAGAAGCTTGAATATTTAAATGGCTGCCACTCCTCTGCTCAGCGCTGTGTGTGCTGCGAGGGATGGGACATAGTGGAGCGCGATCATTAGTTCTCACAGCAGGGCTGGCTTAGGCGGCACATCCGTCGTATGGTTTATATTCTCCCGTCTCCTAGTCGGCCTGATGTATTCTTTGCAGATCACTCCACAATCCAGCTGCTTTTAGTTTTACATATCTAGGCTTCTCCCTGTGGTGTCTGAATTGGAGGTGTAGGGAAAAGCGGAGCACTGCCCTTCGCCTGGAAAATCTCTCCGAATACCTTTGTGGCCATTGATTTAACCCACCGGATCTGGATTGTCTTCCCTGTCATTTGTGATGTCCAGACTCCCCTTGCTCGCCCCTATAGCTTTATTCTTTCTCCTTGATAAAATGTTGGGGGCTGAGGAGGGAGGGAGAGTTCTTGATGTGCAGCCTGATCTGTATCTGGAACATTTTATACGGAGACGTTGTGCAGATGGAGCGAGAGCGGTGCTCAAATCCCTAAGCCAAGCGTTTCTTTTGGATACGTGCCTGCTTGAAAGAGCAGAGCTTAATACCCAGCTCTTGTTCAGGGAAGCCTAAATTGATTTACTTGGATGTCCTATGTCAGGGTGCCTACAGAGCCTCTGATGGGGCTTAAAGGGGTTGTTTCACTTCAGAGATTAGCTTTCAATATGTCGGAAAGAGACATTGAAGACTTGATTTTCAAATATAATGCTTAGTTGAGGAGATGGGAAAGATTTTATCTGCTCTGAGTGCACACAGGTTTCTCTGGTTATCGTCCTGCTCTCCCCTTCTCTCTCTGCTCTTTGGCTTGGAGTTCACATGGCATGTAGCAGCTCGTACCTGTTTGCGCAGCAATACCCCTGCTGTTTAATGAGAACGTGTCACATAGATTATTCCCCCCTTTCTGAGGGCAGCACAAGCTAGTGTCAGACCTGCTGTTTCCAGCACTGTGTCCCTTATTCTGGAAGATGCTGGAGTTTGAGTATTTAAAGTTTAAATCTGCAGTTTTCCCCAGGCCAGAAAGTCAGTTTTTTTCATACCCCGCCCAACTGGGGGCTATCCCTGCCCAACCCTCAAAACTGAAAAAACCCCTATTACATTTAATGGTAGAAACATATGAATTACTCAGTGGGGGGCTAGCCTTTGGTGGGCAGGGAACACCTACTCAAAATAAGATTTTGAGGGAAAGTGCTTAAAATCACGTCTTACGAATAAGGGACACAAGTGCTGGAAAAACCAGGTCTGACCTGCTTGTGCTGTTCCTACAAGGGGGACAAAATAAAAACTATTTCAGTACACACTTTTAATCCTTAAAGTATGTGCTGGCCAGTGCGTAATTTCAGCAGTGCTACGGACCTGGCACCTATTCACTTTCATTTTCACCAGTGTTAATGTCCAAAAGAAGGGACATTTCACTTCTTTTTCCGCCGGGTTATCATAGCACTCAACGCTATGATTTTACCATATTTCTGGTTTGCACTTTGACTGCATTGCAGAGGAATTCTGCGTCAAATTACGCCCCACGTATATGTTGTGTGAACATACCCTTTATGTCATCTGAGAGCAGGGAGTGACGTCACCACAGGTCACACTACTGGCAGCTTGAGAACAGTGTGTTCGCTCTTAAAGGGTTTGTCTCACTACATTGATTCATCTCACCTCGGTCCTGTTTTCTTGTTTTTACTTTGAATTCAGGGGGTGTTTACTGGCTTCTACTAGGCTGCAGTAGAAGCCAGGTCTGTAGCTATAGCAACCAGTGCTGCCAGCCTATCGGAATAGATCGAACAGGTCTGTAGCTATAGCAACCAGTGCTGCCAGCCTATCAGAATAGATCAGGTCTGTAGCTATAGTGACCTGAGAAGCTGATGCAGCCTATACACGAGGGAATATCTCAGAATAGGTAGGACACGATTAATGGACCCATATTGCAAAGTGACTTGTTTTGCAAGTTCTTTAACATAGAAAACAATCCTTTGTAGTGAGGCAACCCCTTTAAGGAAAAATGCTCCAGAATAGTCTTTTTGCAGAGACTTCACCATATTTTTCAGACTAGTAAGATGCACTTTTTCCCCCAAAATTTGGGAGGAAATGGTGGTACGTCTTAAAGTCCAAAAAATATGGTAGGTGCGTCTTATGGTCCGAAAAATACAATAGGTGCGTCTTATGGTCTGGTGCGTCTTAAAGTCTGAAATACGGTAAGTATTTTCTTAAACAGACCTATCAGGAGATGTTGCAGTTCTTTTTTAACTATAATAGTCCTCCAAAGTGTAGCTTCATAATGGGCTTTTTTTTTTTAGCAGTCATGCTGAGACTTGCGGTCCCACAACGACGTGACTACTGTAGGTTGCTTTATGTTGGCCTTTGGGAGCCCCGTTCTCTCTGTTCTGCAGATCGCTCTCCTCTCTTTCTCAGAATAGCTTCTAATTTGAAAGGTCTTGAGGCTTTGTGAATTAATAAGTCATAACCGTGTGCATGAGCCCAGGGCAGCGGCGGTGCATCCTGTTTGCGGGTGAGGCAGGGGTGCTGATGCATCTTTGGGTGCACGGTACTGATGACGGTCGGTAACGATTTTATCTCCCCTATGAGGACAATGGAGAGGAATATGAGGCGGCGGCGCTGCGCCTCGTTCAGGCTCGGTTCGCTGACATTGTGCAAGAACAAAGTGTTCAGGGACTTGTGGAGATATGAATCTGTGAAAGCAATAAAGGATTAATTCACACAGCATTTCCTCCAGGATCCCGGAGGTTTAATCCTAATAAGGTGCTTAATACTAGATCCTGTCTTTTGCTCTTTTTCCCATCACAGGCCCTGCAGCTCCTGGGAAGCGCTCCAGCGTGGGGGGTATTACACCATATAAATAGATGCATTGTTCAGGATGTCACTCTTTCTGATCCGCTCATCGTTTTTGGGAGGGTGGAGAGAAATCTGATCTGCTTGAGGAAGCCCATCATGATCCGTGGACACATAGCTGCATGTTGTCAGCTTATGGAGCCGGTACCCCCCCCCCCCCCATCCCTGAAAGGGAAACGTCAGAGAAGACTTCCACGATTCCCAGGGAAGATAAGTGAGGCCTGTGGCTCTGTTTAGCTTCATTGACTTTCAACAGGAAGGCAGGAGAGGAAGCTGGGCTTTGTATTGGAAGCGGACAAATCGGTGCAAATGTTTGTGTTGAGATTCATCGGCAGGAAAGAGCCGGTAGATGGCCGCTCACGGTGACCCGCCTCGTTTACCTTGCAGTAATATCCCATCACCTTGAAAAGATCTAGTCTTTCCAATGGCCGGTTGGGATTTGGCTCAGTCATCGGGATCTAGAAATTAACATTTTCACTGAAAACCTCTTGTATTATGGTTCATATGCTTGGAAAGTGGATGCAGGAATGGCTCCACGTCCATTGGTTGATGATTCTTAGCACTGGTTTTGCACATGGTATTGACACTGGTTAAAGAAAAGGGGCTCACCAAGGAAGGAAATATTTTCTTGGGTAAATCTGTTTCTGGAAAAGCTGGGTTGGCCACACACGGATTTTCACCCAGCTTTTTCCATGACTAGTTACTAGTGCATCTCAAAATTTAAAGGGGTTGTCTCACTACACTGATTCATCTTACCTCAGTCCTGTTTAGGCCATGTTCACACGGCTTAAAATGGGCCGTATTTCGGTCCGTAATTACGCGCCGAAGTGCGCAAATTACGGCCTGAAAACGGCCCATTCATTACGGTAATCCACAGTTCTCATAGAGAACTATGGATTACGTCTCCTCTCCCTGCTCTTGAATACGCCGAGGGGGGAGATAATTCACATGTCACTTTCTAGCGGCGTATACGCGCCGCTAGTAATGATTGTCTATGGGCCGGCGAAGTGCGGGCCCCCCACTCACTCTCCCGCCCGGCCACACGGCGTAACTGCGGGACGTAAGCCGTGTGAACATAGCCTTACTTGGTTTCACTTTGAATTCAGGTGCGTGTTGACTGGCTTTCACTAGGCTGCAGTAGAAGCCAGGTCTGTAGCTATAGCGACCAGTGCTGGCAGCCTATCAGGATAGAGTAAACAGGTCTGTAGCTATAGCGACCTGAGGAGCTGATGCAGCTCATACAAGAGGGGATATCTAGAAATAGGTAGGACACTGTTAATGGACATATATTGCAGTGATTTGTTTTTGCAAGATCTTTAACATAAAAAGCAATCATTGTAGTGAGACAACCCCTTTAAGTCAAATAGAGAAACCCCTATATTGTATAGACTTAATAAAGTATGAATTACAAGGTTTAATATAATACATTTGTGAGTCCATAACAAATAAAAAGATATTCCTGGTGAACCCCTTTAATTTGCAATGATATTCTAATTTTTTTTAGATGCACTAGTAACTGGGTTAAAGGGGTTGTCTCGCCATGCTGTTTCACAGAGCCACAACACTAATATAGTGTGTTTAATTTATTTTATTTATATAATATATAGTAGTATATATATATATATATTTAATATATAATAAAAACACAACAACACACAGTAAAATATATAAGTATATATGATACTATGATCCATTCCATTTAAGCGCGGTTCACTCATTGTCTTTTTCTGTTGTGTTATAATAGAATTTCTCTCTCTCTCTTTGCAGTCAAGGCTGTTGACGCGAGTATGAGCATTGATGTGATATTATGTAGCACTTGCATCCTTGAATGACTGTCTTAATAGCAGATAACGGTTTCTGAAGGGGATGATGACAATGTATTTA
This sequence comes from Phyllomedusa bahiana, assembly GCA_025379985.1. Lineage (NCBI taxonomy): Eukaryota > Metazoa > Chordata > Amphibia > Anura > Hylidae > Phyllomedusa > Phyllomedusa bahiana. The sequence continues at coordinate 371,842 of JAODAL010000155.1, forward strand.
TTTTTGCTTTTTATCTCCCTTTGCACAGAGCTCTTTGAAGCGCTGGGGTTGTTGGAGTGGTCCAATTTTTCCTGGAATTGCGTGATAAATTCAGAAGACTGAAGCCCAGGCTCACTGTCTACCTTTCACGGAGGCCCAGCCGTGAGAGGACAGAAGAAGGCACGTGGCGAATCATGACGGCCGACAAAGAGAAAGATAAAGACAAGGATCGAGACCGGGATCGAGAGAGAGAGAAGCGGGATAGAACCCGCGACGGCGAGAACTCTCGGCCGCGGCGCAGCTGCACTTTGGAAGGCGGTGCCAAAAACTATGCCGAGAGCGACCACAGCGAGGATGAGGATAATGAGAATAGTGGTACAACGGCGGAGGAGGCTGCCAAGAAAAACAAGAAGAAGCTGCCAAAGAAGAAGTCCCGATACGAAAGGGCCACCAATGGGGAGATTACGTCTTACGTCACAGAGGACGACGTGGTGTACAAGCCGGGAGGTAAGCGCCTTCTATAATGTGCAGTTCGCTCTCTTGAGGCCGCAGCAATAAAGTTGTTTTTTTCATCTGTTTTGTAATGAAAATTCTACCCTTTGGGAAAAGGGAACGCTTTAAAAGGGGATTTTTTTTAAAACAAATTGCGCTGTTGTAATGATGGCTGCTAGGGAGCTTGCAGGAAGCACTTTATGTAAATGTGCAGCAAGCTGGTGACTTGGGTGGCTTATTTTTTTTTTTTCCATTATGTAAAATCACATTATTAAGCTTCACCCAGTTATGTGTCTTAAGATCTATATGTGGAAAAAATTCGCGGGAAACCTTGTTGTGCTGATCAGCAGCGGCGCGCAGGGTAAAAGAACCCCAAAACCATTTCAAGAAAGCCCAAAAATTTTTTCTGGTTTGCCCAAACCACAAGGCTTTCTACTTTAAAAAGGGGTTTTGCCAGGGAGAAAAAATTGAATAGGGAAAATTTTGTAAATTAATAATAAAAATTTAATAAAAATAACTTTTTTTTTCTATAGCGCCAACATATTTCCCGCAGCATTTTTACAAATTCAAGGGTAAAAACAGTCTTTTCACTTTAAAAAGTATTAAAAAGGGAGACAAAAGGGTTGTGAGGGCCCCTGCTGTGGAGCTTAAAAAATAAATTAGGGTGTTTGGGTAAAAACATACGGTAAGAAGTGCCAAGTTTACAAGGCCCCCGGCCATTTTTTCATAAATAGGGGGGGGTTTACATAAAAAAGGGGAATAAACCCTGCCCCCCTACAGTAAATCTATATAAAGAAAAGTGCCTGTGAGTGCCCAAGTGCGGGGAAAGTGCAGATGTGTGTGTTACCCAGTTAGGGATCTTGGTGGGCCAGACCCGAGAAGATGTATTTTCCCAGGGCCCTTTTAAAAACTTTTGAGGGTTGTAAATTGTCCCCTGATCCCCCCGCGGTAGCATTTTCCAAAAATTGGTGCCCGAAAGGGTTTTTAATCTTTTAGGCGGGCATGGGGGGTTGGGATTTTTGGGGAAATTTTAGTCTGATACCCTTCAGAAAGAGCGGGGGAGAAACGGGTAGGGGGGGAAAGCCCTTAGACTAGGAGGAGATGGGGGGGAGGGGGACAGCGTTTTGGAGAGCTTTATGGGTTAGAGGTGCTGGTTTTTTACTTTTACCCCTGTACGGATGGGCAACCATTTCAGCCCCCGGACCCCAGGGTTTAGGAAACAGTATAGGGGCCCTGGAGAAAAAAGGAAAAGCCTAGCTGCGGGCCATTTTTGGACAGTTTGAAGGGGGGGAGAGTTTCAGAGGGGGGGGCCCCCGGATAAGCAAGGAGTTGCAGAAAGCCCAAGCCCGAGAAAAAATAAGAGCAGAAAAGGGAAGTTTGAGTCTTTTCCCAAAATTGAGAAAGGGGAGGGAAATTTTGGAGATTTTCCCCTTTGGGGTTTGCAGGTGACAGGGGGGGAAAAGGGTTTGGGATATATGGGGAAAAGGTCAGCCCCAAAAATCCCCTAAAACCCCCCCTAGACAGCGGGCCTGGGGCCGGGGGAGAAATGGTTTGGGAAAACCACTTACAAAACAGAAATACAGGGAGGGGGGGGGGGGGGGTTGGTTAGTAGATGGGGGAAAAAGAAAAGGGGGGGAAACGTTAAAGTCTTAGTGGGGTTTCGTTTCAGATGGAGGAGGAAAATGATGTCAAAAGCCAGCGGAAAGAAAGTAACGGGTGTTTTGGGTAGCAAGGTGGAGTAAGTAAAGGGGGGAGGTGTAAAAATTTTGGGTTTGTCATCCGCATAGAGATGGTAGGAAGTAAATTTCTGCTATGGTTTTGCCCAAATGGGGGCTGTGTACAAGGGAAAAAAAAGGAGAGGACCTAGAACTGATCCCCCGAGGAAAACCCCCAAAAGCAAGAGGAAGAGGGGGAGGAGGTCGAACCAGAAAAAGAACACTGAAGGAGGGGGGGTTTAGAGAGGGGTAGGACCCGGGAAAAACCCAAACCCCAGGCGGTGTCCGGGGGGGCCAATGGTGTGAGCCATGCTGAGGGGAAAGGGGGTGAAACCAAAAAGTCAAATGCGCGAGAGAACCAAAAGAAGAAAGCAAGGAGTATTTTTCCCGGTTTTTTTCTGTTAGGAGGTCCTTTGAGACTTTAACCCAAAGGGAAATTTCCGTTTTTGTGTAGGGTGCGGAAAACCTGATTGCAGGGGTCTAGAAAAGGGGTTAGCGAGAGATTGCGGAATTTGGCCCAGAGTTGACCAAGCGTTCCAGGAGTTTTAGAGATGAAGGGGAAGGGGTTTGAGTCTGGTCGGTTGTTTTCAGAAAAGGACGGGTCCAAAAGGGGCCTTTTTTTGTAAAGGGGTTTTTGAAAGGCGTGTTTTTGAAGGAAGATGGAAAGATCCCAGTGGGGAGAAGAGGTTAAAATAGCCCCCTTTAAAGGGGATATTTTAAAAAGTTTTCATTTTCAACCCTTTTAACATTATTAAAAATTCTGGACAAATTTTTTTATTAGTTTTCTCCTTTTAGTGATCCATTGTTTTCGCTCATCCCCGGGGAAAACGCCCAGTCCCGGGGACAATGGCCAAAAACATCAAATTTTCCCCTTTAGGCAGCTACTGAGTGTTCAAATCCCTGGTGCTGTAAATTTTACCCCCCGTCCTCTGTCCTCCCCTTTGTAAATTTGTTTTAAAAGACAAAAAAATAAAAAGGGAAAAATCAATCAGGTCTGTGCATTGATCAAGAGAAATAAAACCACCCGGGGTTTTGGGTTTGCAGGATTTTTTTAAATGAGGACCCCTGTGTCGGAGGCAAAATTTTTTCCTCCCCCTTTTTTTGCTTCATTTTAGTTTTTCCCTTAAAAGGGGTTTTTCCCACTAGAAGGATTGCCTTTTTTTTGTTTTTAAAAATCTTGCCCAAAAAAACCTCACTTTGCAATATTTGTCCTTTAAAAGTTTTTCCTACCTATTTTTTGATATCCCCTGTTGTTTTTGGGCTTCATCAGCTCCCGGGTTGCTTTAAAACAAGAACTGGTTCAATCTCTCATGATTTGGTTTCCGCATGGTTTTCTTTTAGTACAGATCTGTTTGGATCTATCCTGATAGGCTGCCCCAATGGTTGCTTTTAGTACGACCCGGCTTCCCTGCAGCCCCAGTAGAAGCCAGTAAACAAAGCCCTTGAAATTTAAAAATTGAAACCAAGCAAACAGGACTGAGGTAAGATGAATCAATGTTGTGAGACAACCCCTTTAAAGTTCTACACATAAACGGACTACAGAGAGGAAAGGCCTGGTGATGACATCCTGTTGGGTCACATGATCTGCAATTCAGACAAATCACACACGCCCCCTTTTGAGCACACAGAGCCGAAGAGCTGGATACGGTATGAAATGAGATCGTGGCAAAACCCCTTGAAGGGTATGTTCACACCTCAGTGTCCTTACAAGATGAGCCACAGCTGATATCCGGGGCTGACACCTCCGCTTTGTGCCACAGATACAGTAATGGGCTCTCGCTTGTGGAATCCATGACCATAGGTTATTTGCCACTTTTCAGTTGCGTGTGCCTAGAGTTGCAGAAACCCAGTATCTTGCATTGGGGGCAAGTTATTACCAGAAACGATGTGAATTCCAGTGCAGAATCCACTGCAAAATCCTCATCGTATCCTGTGTAAGCTGGAAGTAAAACTTGAACTTTTTTGTTCTCTTACTGAAATGACATTTGTCTTACTGATCCAGAGTTGCAGCCTTTACATTGTCCGCTTCCACCATTCATGCAGTCACTGATCATCCAGATTGCCTGTATGGAGCCTAAAACAGTACTGATAAATCGGCTCCCCCTCACACGGTGCAGCTGAGCAGCTACTCATTGGCCAAACATATATTGATGACGCTCTGCAATTGTAGTGTATATAGCAATGTCCTTTGTATACATATAACAGCCGAAGCCCTGGTCAGCCTGGAACGAGCGCAATGACCTGCAGTAAATGATCCGTGTTGACACAAGCAGATTTTAGATATTTGCATTGTGCTAATAGAAAACTCAGGGTTATTAAATTATTAATGTGAAGGCCGTGATTTGCTCAGCTGGTTTTGTGGTATGAGGCCACTCCTTAGTCATCGTCCTGTTCTTGTCAATATAGAAGCTAAAGCTTTCAACGCAGAACATTAAAGAGGACCTGTGACCTCTCATAAAATGTCTTTTTTCAGTAAATCCTTGTGTTCCCTGTGATATAACAATTCTGGAGCCTCTTCTCCTATAACCCTGTCATGTGCTGTTCCTCTGTTATTCCTCCTAGAAATGTATTACTGAATCTGTCAGATGGGTGTTACCATTCCAGTTTCCAAAGGGGCGTGTCCCTGTACACACTGACTGTCAGCACTGATTGGACAATGTCAGATTGTGCTGGGTCACCTTTGGTTACACCCTGCTGACAAACTGGTCATGAATTTCTAGGAGGAATAATAGGGGAACCATATAGCATAGAGATTTGAGGAGAGATGCTGGGAAAATCCCAGTGTACAGTAGTATTTACTGAAATAGACCTGTCGGGAATTGCCACAGGTGTCCAAGGAAGATACTGATGCACAGATTGGTGATGCGTAGTAACCTATCCACTTCCCTGCCCAATTTCTATGGAGCAGGTGACTTCAGCCTCCTATTATGTGCTACGAAGGGGGATTATTCAATTAAAAGCCAAACCTGGATATTCTGCTGCAGGTCTGCCCGTAATCCGCAGCAATACCTTTGCTTAAAGATTTTGTTCTGGATTTTGATGTGAATGGGAATAGTTGGCCAATCTGCAAGCAATGCGCAGGTCATTTTGTCCGAAAAATCCTTAGAGCATGTAGATGAGATTTAGTCCGATCTCCTTTACATGGCTGCTGATGCAATCTGTTGCACTTTTTCCATGTATGCCGATCTGCCTGAAAGATCCACAGCACATTTTTGTGTACATGTACACTAAAGATTCTTTTGCGGTTAGGATAGCGATGCATAGTCTGCATAGTATTAGTGGAAACAGAACTTTTTTTTTTTTTTTTTTTTTTTAAAGGGAACCTGTCGGGTAGTTTATGCTACTCCTAAGCAAGATGTGATTGAGGAAGAGAAACTGAGCACTTTGATATATAGGGTTGTATGGTAGAGGAGAGAAGCTGAGTTCTCCTATCATATAACCCTATATATCACAGAGCTCAGCTCCTCTCCTCTATAATACAACCTATATATCACAGAGCTCAGCTTCTCTCTTCTCTATCATATAACCCTATATATCCCTGAGCTCAGCTTCTCTCCTTTATCATATAACCCTATATATCACAGAGCTCAGCTTCTCTCCTCTTATCATATAACCCTATATATCACAGAGCTCAGCTCCTTTTCCTCTATCATATAACCCTATATGTCACAGAGCTCAGCTTCCTCTCCTCTATCATATAACCCTATATATCACTGAGCTCAGCTTCCTCTCCTCTATCATATAACCCTATATATCACAGAGCTCAGCTTCTCTCCTTTATCATATAACCCTATATATGACAGAGCTCAGCTCCTCTCCTCTATCATATAACCCTATATATCACAGAGCTCAGCTTCTCTCCTCTATCATATAACCCTATATATTCACTGAGCTAGCTTCCCCTCCTCTATAATACAAACCTATATATCACAGAGCTCAGCTCTCTCCTCTATCATATAACCTATACATCACAGAGCTCAGCTCCCCTCCTCTATCATATAACCTATATATCACAGAGCTCAGCTCCTCTCCTCTATCATATAACCCTGATATATCACAGAGCTCAGTTTCTCTCCTCTATCATATAGCCCTATATATCACAGAGTTTAGCTCCTCTCCTCTATATATAACCGTATATATCACAGAGCTCATTCCTCTCCTCTATCATATAACCCTATATATCATAGAGCTCAGCTTCTCTCCTCTATCATATAACCCTATATATCACAGAGCTCAGTTCCTCTTCTCTGTCATATAACCCTATATATCACAGAGCTCAGTTCCTCTTCTCTGTCATATAACCCTATATATCATAGAGCTCAGCTCCTCTCCTCTATCATATAACCCTATATATCCCATCAATACCCTAGTATCAAACTCACTTCCTCCCCTATCTATAACCTTATATATCACAGAGCTCAGCTCTCTCCCTCTATCTTTTAACCCTATATATCACAGAGCTCAATTCCTCTCCTCTATCATATAACCCTATATATCACAGAGCTCAAATCCTCTCCTCTATCATATAACCTATATATCACAGAGCTATCAAATAACCAGAGCTCCCTCTGATCATATAACCCTATATATCACAGAGCTCAGCTCCTCTGTCATACTCTGCTCTCGGATAGGGCAGCATAAACCATATACCAGCTTTTCTTGTTAGCTGTGTCTGGATTACATGTAAAATATAATTTGGTGCTGGACGTATCCTTTAGGAGTAGCGAGGCGCCTGGACGGAGCTGACCTTTGCGCGGACTCTTCTGAAGAAGCTGTAAGTTGATCATTTCCATGTTGGCGTGTGTTGGCTGATCTAGTGCTCTCCCTCAGCGGCGTCATTGATATGCTGGGCAGGCGCCGCTTCTCCCTATTCCTCCAGTTGCACTGGGCCTCGGAGCGGCTCCTCGTGCCTTTGGATTTTACATGCGGAGCATATTTTCGGATGTGATATTCCGACTTGGCCTGGATCACTTTTCCGAGCAGATAAATATTTGCTGTTGGCAAAATAGATCATAAAAAGCCATTTCATGGGAGATGTTTTCTGCCGAACACGAGTCACACAAGTTAACAGCATTGATGACAAAAGCTGCCGAAGCAGCTTGTGCCATAGAGAAAATAAATGGCTGTCTGCGCCATCATGTGTCATTACCTCGCCCGCACCCCCCCCCGGCGCCGCAGCCCTTCTCTCCGCATGACGCAGGGCTTAATACAAATAGCAGACTTAGCCGACTGAGGTTAGAGCCGTGCCTGCGATTTTAAGCCCTCTGTTTTTACAGGGAGATGGAAAGGTTACACATACTTACCCAGATGAGATTCTGCTTGTTCTCAAGCAGCCTCTTGGGAATTTTCAGCAGTAAGGCCGGCTCGCCCAGCATTTGATAGCTAGCGATTTATGCCACCTTACAGGGTGCTGTCAGTTACTTAGCAGACATTGCTGCGGCTATTAAAGGGGTTTTGCCACCAAGTAAAATTGACGTGGGAAGCTTGCAAATGAAATAACAAACATTTTCACCATTCATCATTGTTAAAAATTCTGCACCGTTTTTGTTTTAGCTGCTCCTTTAGTGATTAAAAAAAAAACAAAAAAAAACACAGCAACAACCAGGAAGCTGGGGCTTCAAAAGGATATAAAACTTAGCTTTTAATAGTAAGTAAATAAATAAAAACAAAAAAAACTGCCTATATGAAGTAGGGAACCCGCCCCAACAAGGGCGACCCTACTAAAAACTCCTAAGTAACCACTTTATCAATGTCTACTGTGTCCATATATAAGTTAGTTACAAAGGGGGACCTAAATAAATATGTTGCCACGAATGGTCCTCCCAAAAGAAGACAAAAATACAAGAGGCCCAATAAAAAAAAAAATAAAAGTTTATAGGCTTTACCAAAAAATATAGAATAGCCAAATCAAATTAGATGAGTATACAAAAACTCCTAGATATAAGTTATGAAAAAACTCTGACGCGTTTCCCCCACAAATATGTGGGTTTATCAAGGAGTATCAAGGAAATAGATATACATCCAAAAAGACCTAGAGATTGCTGTTTGGACACAATGCTTACAATTGAGATGAACAGTGATTAAGAAATGGTATAGGATATACCAGACTGACTGATACATGGATCTCGTATAAGTAAAAAGTATCAAATCGTCCAAAAGTATAGCAGAGCAGGATAACTGGTAAATCCACGAGACATGATAGAGTGGAGCCTGCAAAGAACAATTTAGATAGGCTTTAGTGATCCATTGTTTACAGCTTGTCTCCAGGGGATACGACCAGGGCTGAGAGCTTCTCAGTCCTGGTCAGACATGCTCAGACATCACCTCTCCTCTCAGGCAGCTACTGAGTGTTCAAACCCCAGGTGTTGTCATTCTACTCCCGTCCTCTGTGCTCCTTAGTAATTAGTCAAACAGTGCAAATACATACAAAATACGCCTCAATGAGGTTTTTGCATTGATAAAGAGAAAAAAAAAATACACAGGTTTGGTTCCTGCAGGGATTTGAACCTAGGACCCTTGTGCCTGGAGGCAAAAACTTTACCTCTCAGCTACTCACAATGCTTTACATAAACAGACCTTTCTTTGACTAGAGTGAAGACAGGCCTGGTGATGTCATCCTGCTGGGTCATATGATATGCAATTCAAACAAATCACACACGCCCCCTTCTGAGCACACAGAGCTGAAGAGCTGGATGCAGGAGGTATGAAATGAGATTGTGGCAAAACCCCTTTAATATGCAGCATTTCATTTACTTGTGGCGTCCAGTGGGAAGGAGACGCCAGTTGAAGCCCTGCAATGTATTTTGGGTGGGGGGTGTAGCTAGACGCTGTATAGTTTCCGTGAGTGTTATACAACTTTTAGTACTAGAATGATTTTGATGTTGTATGGTGTGTAGCATCATGATCTTGAGGTGTGTGGTCTAGATGGCAGAGGTATGATCTTGAGGTGTGTGTAGTATAGCTGTTAGAGGCAGTATGTCCTGTAGGTGGTAGCATTATGTTGTGGTGTGTGTAGTATGGCTACTAGTGGCAGTAGGAGATGTAGATTCTAGTATTATCCTAGAGTGTGTTGTTCCGTCGTTAGCAGTAGTTTGATCTTATGGTGTGTAGTATAGCTAAATTAGTGGCAGTATGGTATGTAGGTGGCAGTATTATCTTGCGGTGTATGATATGTAGGCAGTATTATCTTGCGGTGTATGATATGTAGGCAGTATTATCTTGCGGTGTATGATATGTAGGCAGTATTATCTTGCAGTGTATGATATGTAGGCGGCAATATTATCTTGCAGTATATGATATGTAGGTGGTAGTATTATCTTGCAGTATATGATATGTAGGCAGCAGTATTATCTTGCAGTATATAATATGTAGGCGGCAGTATTATCTTGGGGTATATGATATGTAGGTGGTAGTATTATCTTGCGGTGTATGATAAGTAGGCGGTAGTATTATCTTGCTGTATATGATATGTAGGTGGTAGTATTATCTTGCGGTGTATGATATGTAGGCAGTATTATCTTGCGGTGTATGATATGTAGGCAGTATTATCTTGCGGTGTATGATATGTAGGTGTCAGTATTATCTTGCGGTGTATAATATGTAGGCAGCAATATTATCTTGCAGTATATGATATGTAGGCGGCAGTATTATCTTGCTGTATATGATATGTAGGTGGTAGTATTATCTTGCAGTATATGATATGTAGGCGGTAGTATTATCTTGCGGTGTATGATATGTAGGCAGTAGTATTATCTTGCGGTATATATGTAGGTGGTAGTATTATCTTGCAGTGTATGATATGTAGGCGGTAGTATTATCTTGCGGTATATGATTTGTAGGCGGTAGTATTATCTTGCGGTATATGATATGTAGGCGGTAGTATTATCTTGCGGTGTATGATATGTAGGCAGTAGTATTATCTTGCGGTATATATGTAGGTGGTAGTATTATCTTGCAGTGTATGATATGTAGGCGGTAGTATTATCTTGCTGTATATGATATGTAGGCGGTAGTATTATCTTGTGGTGTATATGTAGGCGGTAGTATTATCTTGCAGTATATGATATGTAGGTGGTAGTATTATCTTGCGGTATATGATATGTAGGTGGTAGTATTATCTTGCGGTGTATGATATGTAGGTAGTATTATCTTGCAGTATATGATATGTAGGCGGCAGTATTATCTTGCGGTGTATGATATGTAGGCGGTAGTATTATCTTGCGGTGTATGATATGTAGGTAGTATTATCTTGCGGTATATGATATGTAGGTGGTAGTATTATCTTGCGGTATATGATATGTAGGTGGTAGTATTATCTTGCGGTGTATGATATGTAGGTGGTAGTATTATCTTGCGGTGTATGATATGTAGGTGGTAGCATTATCTTGCGGTGTATGATATGTAGGCGGTAGCATTATCTTGCGGTGTATGATATGTAGGCGGTAGCATTATCTTGCGGTGTATGATATGTAGGCGGTAGCATTATCTTGCGGTGTATGATATGTAGGCGGTAGCATTATCTTGCGTGTATGATATGTAGGCGGTAGCATTATCTTGCGGTGTATGATATGTAGGCGGTAGCATTATCTTGCGGTGTATGATATGTAGGCGGTAGCATTATCTTGCGGTGTATGATATGTAGGTGGTAGCATTATCTTGCGGTGTATGATATGTAGGTGGTATTATCTTGCAGTATGATATGTAGGCGGCAGTATTATCTTGCGGTGTATGATATGTAGGTAGTATTATCTTGCCGTGTATGATATGTAGGTGGTAGTATTATCTTGCAGTATATGATATGTAGGTGGTAGCATTATCTTGCGGTGTATGATATGTAGGCGGTAGCATTATCTTGCAGTATATGATATGTAGGTGGTAGTATTATCTTGCAGTATATGATATGTAGGTGGTAGCATTATCTTGCGGTGTATGATATGTAGGTGGTAGTATTATCTTGCGGTGTATGATATGTAGGTGGTAGCATTATCTTGCGGTGTATGACATGTAGGCGGTAGCATTATCTTGCGGTGTATGATATGTAGGCGGTAGCATTATCTTGCAGTATATGATATGTAGGTGGTAGCGTTATCTTGCGGTGTATGACATGTAGGCGGTAGCATTATCTTGCGGTGTATGATATGTAGGCGGTAGCATTATCTTGCGGTGTATGATATGTAGGCGGTAGCATTATCTTGCAGTGTATATGTAGGCGGTAGTATTATCTTGCGGTATATGATATATAGGCGGTAGTATTATCTTGCGGTGTATGATATGTAGGCGGTAGCATTATCTTGCGGTATATGATATGTAGGCGGTAGCATTATCTTGCGGTGTATGATATGTAGGCGGTAGGATTATCTTGCGGTGTATGATATGTAGGCGGTAGCATTATCTTGCGGTGTATGATAAGTAGGAGGTAGCATTATCGTGCGGAGTATGATATGTAGGGGGTAGGATTGTCTTGCAGTGTATGATATGTAGGTGGTATTATCTTGCAGTATGATATGTAGGCGGCAGTATTATCTTGCGGTGTATGATATGTAGGTAGTATTATCTTGCCGTGTATGATATGTAGGTGGTAGTATTATCTTGCAGTATATGATATGTAGGTGGTAGCATTATCTTGCGGTGTATGATATGTAGGCGGTAGCATTATCTTGCGGTGTATGATATGTAGGTGGTAGTATTATCTTGCGGTGTATGATATGTAGGCGGTAGTATTATCTTGCGGTGTATGATATGTAGGTGGTAGTATTATCTTGCGGTGTATGATATGTAGGTGGTAGCATTATCTTGCGGTGTATGACATGTAGGCGGTAGCATTATCTTGCGGTGTATGATATGTAGGCGGTAGCATTATCTTGCAGTATATGATATGTAGGTGGTAGCGTTATCTTGCGGTGTATGACATGTAGGCGGTAGCATTATCTTGCGGTGTATGATATGTAGGCGGTAGCATTATCTTGCAGTGTATATGTAGGCGGTAGTATTATCTTGCGGTGTATGATATGTAGGCGGTAGCATTATCTTGCGGTGTATGATATGTAGGTGGTAGCATTATCTTGCAGTGTATATGTAGGCGGTAGTATTATCTTGCGGTGTATGATATGTAGGCGGTAGCATTATCTTGCGGTGTATATGTAGGCGGTAGTATTATCTTGCGGTGTATGATATGTAGGCGGTAGCATTATCTTGCGGTGTATGATATGTAGGCGGTAGCATTATCTTGCAGTGTATATGTAGGCGGTAGTATTATCTTGCGGTGTATGATATGTAGGCGGTAGCATTATCTTGCGGTGTATGATATGTAGGCGGTAGCATTATCTTGCGGTGTATGATATGTAGGTGGTAGCATTATCTTGCAGTGTATATGTAGGCGGTAGTATTATCTTGCGGTGTATGATATGTAGGCGGTAGCATTATCTTGCGGTGTATATGTAGGCGGTAGTATTATCTTGCGGTGTATGATATGTAGGCGGTAGCATTATCTTGCGGTGTATGATATGTAGGCGGTAGTATTATCTTGCGGTGTATGATATGTAGGTGGTAGTATTATCTTGCGGTGTATGATATGTAGGCGGTAGTATTATCTTGCGGTTTATGATATGTAGGCGGTAGTATTATCTTGCGGTGTATGATATGTAGGCGGTAGCATTATCTTGCGGTATATGATATGTAGGCGGTAGTATTATCTCAATGTGTGGTGTTCTGTGTGTTGCTTTTTACCCCACTTACTCCCTGTGTTCTGAAAATTCACGTTCACCATAGCAACAAATAGATTTATTGCAGGTTATGTGCAGCTCGCCCGGCTTCCCCCCTCCCCACCAGGGGCTATTGATTTCCACCGTCGGCTGGAGTCGCTGATCGCGCGGCGTGATACGGCAGCAGTGTTTGTCCCTTTCTCTGTGAGGAGACGAAGCTCTTGATTAGCGCCGCAGCCTTAATATGTGCCGCACTACAACTGTGCTCCTATCCAGTGAGGAGCCGAGCAGCCATTACCCTGGGGTTTGTCAGGTAGTGATATGGGACGGGTTCACCCTGCTGCTGTGATATAATAGAGCGCTATAGGACTGATCATTATAGGCGTCCGCTTCCGTTCAGGCTTCACTAGCTTTATTATATGGCCTCGCAGGGTCGGTCGCCTCTATTTGTCAGAAGCAGGTTCCAGGTTTCTTTGACTGTCAACATCAAACCCAGGAAATCTGCTCCTCTTGGATCCATAGGGGGCACCATTAAAGCTGAACTGGTAATTTACAGATACATCTTAATAGGCCATCTGCTGAATGCACTTAAAATGTTGCTGCCAGATGACACGAACGTGCGAGGACCCAGACGCAATTTGCATTTTGATACTTTTTTTGCATCCTGATCATAAAAATGCATTAGGGGAAAAAAAAAAACAAAAAAATTGTGGGGGTGGTGGTGGTCGGGTCTTGTGGGCTGTGTGTTGTCAACGCAGCAGTGTGTGTTGGGTAGATATAGCAGCAGGTATTATCTCGCAGCGTGAGTTATTTTGAGAATAGCGGTGTGATATTGCACTGTGGGTTGGATATATGGCAGTGGAATGATCTTGCAGCACATGTTGGGTAGATAGCAGTGGTATGATCTTGCGGGATAGGTTGGGTAATTAGCAGCGGTATGATCTTGCGGGATGGGGTGGGTAGATAGCAGTGGTATGATCTTGCGGGATGGGTTGGGTAGATAGCAGTGGTATGATCTTGCGGGATAGGGTGGGTAGATAGCAGTGGTATGATCTTGCGGGATGGGGTGGGTAGATAGCAGTGGTATGATCTTGCGGGATGGGGTGGGTAGATAGCAGCGGTATGATCTTGCGGGATGGGTTGGGTAATTAGCAGTGGTATGATCTTGCGGGATGGGTTGGGTAGATAGCAGTGGTATGATCTTGCGGGATGGGTTGGGTAATTAGCAGTGGAATGATCTTGCAGCACATGTTGGGTAGATAGCAGTGGTATGATCTTGTGGCGCATTCGGTAGATAGCAGCGGTATGATCTTGCGGGATGGGTTGGGTAATTAGCAGTGGTATGATCTTGTGGGATGGGTCGGGTAATTAGCAGTGTTATGATCTTGCGGGATGGGTTGGGTAATTAGCAGTGGAATGATCTTGCGGGATGGGTTGGGTTATTAGCAGTGGTATGATCTTGCAGGATGGGTTGGGTAGATAGCAGCGGTATGATCTTGCGGGATGGGTTGTGTAATTATCAGTGGTATGATCTTGCGGGATGGGTTGTGTAATTAGCAGCGGTATGATCTTGCGGGATGGGTTGGGTTATTAGCAGTGGTATGATCTTGCGGGATGGGTTGGGTAGATAGCAGTGGTATGATCTTGCGGGATGGGTTGGGTATATAGCAGTGGTATGATCTTGCGGGATGGGTTGGGTATATAGCAGCGGTATGATCTTGTGGGATGGGTTGGGTATATAGCAGCGGTATGATCTTGCGGGATGGGTTGGGTAGATAGCAGCGGTATGATCTTGCGGGATAGGTTGGGTATATAGCAGTGGTATGATCTTGCGGGATGGGTTGGGTAATTAGCAGTGGAATGATCTTGCGGGATGGGTTGGGTAATTAGTGGTATGATCTTGCGGGATGGGGTGGATAGATAGCAGTGGTATGATCTTGCGGGATGGGTTGAGTAAATAGCAGCGGTATGATCTTGCGGGATGGGTTGGGTAGATAGCAGCGGTTTGATCTTGCGGGAGGGGTTGAGTATTTTGCTGTGGTATGATCTTGCGGGATGGGTTGGGTAGATAGCAGTGGTATGATCTTGCGGGATGGGTTGAGTAATTAGTGGTATGATCTTGCGGGATGGGTTGGGTAATTAGCAGTGTATGATCTTGTGGGATGGTTGGGTAATTAGCATGGTTTGATCTTGCGGGCTGGGTATGGTAGATAGCAGTGGTATGATCTTGCGGGATGGGTTGGGTAATAGCAGCGGTATGATCTTGCGGATGGTGTTGGTAGATAGCAGCGGTATGATCTTGTGGAATAGGTTGGGTAATTAGCAGTGGTATGATCTTGCGGGCTGGGTTGGGTAGATAGCAGAGGTATGATCTTGCGGGATGGGTTGGGTAGATAGCAGCGGTATGATCTTGCGGGATGGGTTGGGTAGATAGCAGCGGTATGATCTTGTGGAATAGGTTGGGTAATTAGCAGTGGTATGATCTTGCGTCGTATGTTGGTTAGATAGCAGCAGTATTGCAGTGTGTGTTGAGTATATAGTGGTATGATCTAGCGGTGTATGTTGGGAAGATAGCGGCAATTTGATCTTCTGGTGTATGTTGGGTAGATAGTGGCGTTTTATTATTGCAGCAACCTGGTAGATAGCAGTGGGATGATTTTGCAGCGTTTATTGGGTAGATAGCGGCGGTTTAATCTTGCGGCGTGTTTGTGAAGATGGTGTCAGTTTGATATTGCGGCATGTGTTGGAAATTTAGTGGCGGTTTAATTTTGCAGCGTATGTTGGTTATATAGTGGCGGTTTAATCTTGCGGCGTGTTTGGGAATATAGTGGCGGTTTAATCTTGCGGCGTGTTTGGGAATATAGTGGCGGTTTAATCTTGTGGCGTGTTTGGGAATATAGCAGCGGTTTAATCTTGTGGCGTGTTTTGGAATATAGTGGCGGTTTAATCTTGCGGCGTGTTTGGAAATATAGCGGCGGTTTAATCTTGTGGCGTGTTTTGGAATATAGTGCCGGTTTAATCTTGCGGCGTGTTTGGGAATATAGTGGCAGTTTAATCTTGCGGCGTGTTTGGGAATATAACAGGTGGTTTAATCTTGCGGCGTGTTTGGGAATATAGCGGCGGTTTAATCTTGCGGCGTGTTTGGGAATATAACAGGTGGTTTAATCTTGCGGCGTGTTTGGGAATATAGCGGCGGTTTACTCTTGCGGCGTGTTTGGTTTAATAGCGGCGGTTGAATCTTGTGTGGTGTTTGTAGATAGAGCGGCGGTTTAATCTTGTGGCGTGTTTGGGAATATAGCAGCGGTTTAATCTTGTGGCGTGCTATTGAAGATGGTGTCCGTTTGATATTGTGGCATGTGTTGGAAATTTAGTGGAGGTTTAATATTGCAGCGCATTCTGGTTATATAGCGGCGGTTTATTCTTCCGTGTTTGGGAATGTAGCGGCGTGTTTGGGAATATAGCGACTGTTTAATCCTGCGGCGTGTTTGGGAATATAGCGGCAGTTTAATCTTGCGCCGTGTTTGGGAATATAGCTGCGGTTTAATCTTGCGGCGTGTTTGGGAATATAGCAGGTGGTTTAATCTTGCGGCGTGTTTGGATATAGAGCGGCGGTTTAATCTTGCGGCGTGTTTGGATATATAGCGGCGGTTTAATCTTGCGGCGTGTTTGGAAATATAGCGGCGGTTTAATCTTGTGGCGTGTTTTGGAATATAGTGGCGGTTTAATCTTGCGGCGTGTTTGGATATATAGCGCCGGTTTAATCTTGCAGCGTGTTTGTGAATATAGCGGCGGTTTAATCTTGCGGCGTGCTAGGGAAGATGGTGTCCGTTTAATATTGCAGCATGTGTTGGGAATTTAGTGGTGGTTTAATTTTGTTTGGTGTGCTGGGAAGATGGCGTCAGTTTGATCTTGCACCATGATTGGGAAGATTTTGTCAGTTTGATCTAGCGGCGTGTGTTCAGCGATTAGTGGCAGTATATGTAGGTTGTAGCATTATCTTATGGCATATTTCTAAAAATGCATAAAAAACTGCACCAAAATGTATTGTGTGACCTGCCTCAGTCCTGGTCAGTGAGGAGCGCAGCGCCTCTGGTGACCTCCGACCAGGTTGGAATGGCTTCCTGTGTTCTCTCTGCCGTTGCTTCTCTCCTGGAGGAGGGGAAGTGGATGTGATCCTGCGACTGCTGTCGGTTCACTTAGCAGGAAGGTTAATTAAACGGTTGGAGCCATATGTTTTGCACGTCCTGCTCACCATCCAGCCGTCATCTGACCCGGGCATGAAACGGGTTAACGCTCCCTTGGCGGATGGGGATGAAACGCTGGCGCTTGTGATTCGGTGATTGTAATGCATCTGTCAGCTGACCTAGCCTGCTCCCTCCATAACTCATATATATTTATATTCTATAAACATGTTCATTGGCCCCGGGGGTTAATGAGTAAGGAAGCGGCGCTGGTGAGGACCATGCTCTGCCAGCTGAGTTTAGATCAATGCTTCCTTTGTGCTCATTGTCCTGAACGGAGGCTTGGTGTATCATCCTGCCTTCCTGGCAGATGAGGTTGTAACCTCTATTTCTCACTGTGTTGTGTTCTGCTATCAGCGTTAACCCCTTATCGGCCGTCCGGATCAGCCGCCTTATCAGCCGCCTGCCTATGGGCCGGGAGCGGAGGCGACATTACTTAGATTGAAATACAAGAATTTGGCTCCTTCCTTGACAGCTATTGGCTCTTCCCTGTCATTGACCCATGTGTTTGTCATCCTTCCAGATATTGCCTTCTATTCCTCATGACAGCCACACCAGCTGAGAAAGGCCAGGCCTGCCAGACTGGAGCAAGATTTCTAGGGATCGCCGGAGGGGATTGGGGGGGAGAGAGAGCATGTCGGCTTCTAAGCCCGATTGTGCCATTTTTACTCCAGTGATTTTTGCAGCTGCCGAGCATGTGGAAGCCGCTCATTAGGATTCAGCGGGATCTCTGATGCTTTAAAGGGAATCTGTCGCTAATTTTTTTATTTATTTTTTTTTTACTTATTAAATCAAGCCCCTGATCCATATGCTTTTCCTCTCAGTCGTTTTTTTTTGCTGATTGTAGATTTGTCTATTCGGCCGTGGATATATAATTTTGGGGAAGACATTCTTTCTTTCACAGCTTTAAAAGCAGTCAGAGAGATACTTTACAGCAGCTTCATGCACACTAGGATTTTAAGACAGATTCTGTCCCATAGACTTGTATAGGAGAGTTTTCACTGTGCAGGGAGGGGCGAGGGGGAGCTGTGACATCTCCTCTTGTGACTGGTGGATCCTGTGTTATCTGTACACAATGGTGTTTCCTTTCAGGTTGACCCTGCTGTTACTGATAATGAGCAGACTGCTGAAAATCTCTCTAAACAGAGCAGGAAGTGTCAGAGGATTATTAGGCCTAGTGGCCAAAGTGAGAACTGCAGGACTTAAGAATTATTAAAAAAATATTGAAAGGGATCTGGAAAATTAAAAAAAAATAACCAAAAATTCCTACAAAATGTGTTTAACATAAAAATGTGAGTTAAAAGGGTTGTCTCACTATGAAGATCATAGTTGAAAATGTGGGGACCAAAAATCTAAGGATTACGTCCTTGGTTACTATTGGCAAAGTGCTACGGTTTTAGAGAATGGGCTGGTTTACATGTGCTTAGAAAAACGGTGTTTGTTTACTGGTCACGGAAGCATTCTGTCCTGCCCAGGTCGTGCACATGCAAAGGAAAGGCAGTTAAGAGGAGGGGCAGGGATGTGTGTATTGGCAGGCAAGGAGGAGAAACAGTGAAGAGGATACAATACACACAACCCCCCTGCATGTCCTCTCACTGCTTCTCCTCCTTGCCTGCCAATACACACATCCCTTCCCCTCCTCTTAACTGCCTTTCCTTCGCATGTGCACGACCTGGGCAGGACAGAATGCTTCCCTGACCAGTAAACAAACACCGTTGCTAAGCACATGTAAACCAGCCCGTTCTCTAAAACCGTAGCACTTTGCCAATAGTAACCAAGGACGTACATCCTTAGATTTTTGGTCCCCACATTTTCAACTATAATCTTCGTAGTGAGACAACCCCTTTAAACAATGTCATTTTTTGATGACCCATTCCCTTTAAAAGAGGGGTCTCAAACTGCGGCCCTCCAGCTGTTGGGAAACTACAACTCCCATCATGCATTTGTATAATCTATATCAGTGGGAATGATGGGAGTTGTAGTTTCCAACAGCTGGAGGGCCGCAGTTTGAGGATGCCTGCTTTAAAAACTACCCAGTCCTGCAGGATCCATTTAATAAAAGTCCTCAGACCTGCAGCCAGATTTTCGCCTGCGGTGCAGCTAACATAACTCTGCTACATAGCGCTTACTTTATTTCATGTGCTCTATTAGAAGATTTGCTCTCCCCTTGCTTTGTAACTTACCGCCGAGCTCTCTAATGTGGCTCTTCCTTGTTGCACAAGATTTTTGTTTATGGAGATGGAAATGGTCCAAAAAAAAAAAAAAGAACAAAACGTATGCAATAATTTCACCCTAGAAGTGTAAAAAATGTTCTCCTGGAAAGTTGGGCAAAAATTGGCACGGCTGCTATTTCAGCTCCAGCGTGTTAGGCTGGGTTCACACAGTATGAAGAGTGAAATATCGAGGGGAAAATGCAGAGGTGCAGCACTTTTTACATAGGTTTTTAAAAAAAAATTTTTTGCATTTTTTTAATGTGGATTTTGCGATCTTTATGCATCAAAAAATGCACCAATCACACATTCCTGTTACATACATGCGAGAAATACTTATGATCTACTATTGACAGGTACCACTGTGCAAACTATAGCCATTGTATAGGTGTAGTAATGTCATTTTCTAATAGTAAAACATATCTTAAACGCATTGAAGACTTGCTACTGTTTTACTGCTACAACATACGTGCATCATTTGCAATCCCCCATATGACTCCTCATTGTGAAACAACATGCAGAAAGCAAGCGTTTGTGCACCAAGAATTGACACACACTTGTGTTTTTACACTTCATGTATTACTTCGAGTGATGTGAAGAAAAATCGTAAAGTGCCCCAATGGTGCATAGTCCTATAGAAAGCTATTGGACGCATGAGAGGTTCTTACTGATATTTTACTGTGTTTTACACATCAAAATGGGTGTGAAAAAATATTGTGCGAATGCAGGCCGGGTGCACACGGTGTAGTATGTGCAGGTTTCACAGGAGAAATGGCTCTTTTCTTCTTTTCTGTGCGTGTCCCTCCTTTGGTGCCTTTTTTATGTGTTTCATGTGAGTTTTTAATGTATAGATTTCTGTTGTTCCATACAGTCAACTTCATTTTGTATTTGATACAAAAATTTGCATGGCATTTGGCTTTTTTATTTTTTTGTGATCCATGTCCCCTTTTTATTGTAAAATTCTGCACATAAAACACATTATGTGCCAAGAATTGACATGGACAATTTTTTCCCCCACATATTGCATATTTCCATAAGAAAACAATAGGACAGGTTTATTTGATCAAGAGAGAGAAAAGCTGCTCAGCTCATCTCCTCTATCATATAACCCTATGTGTCACAGAGCTCAGCTTCTCTCCTCTACCATATAACCCTATATATCACAGAGCTCAGCTTCTCTCCTCTACCATATAACCCTATATATCACAGAGCTCAGCTTCTCTCCTCTACCATATAACCCTATATATCACAGAGCTCAGCTTCTCTCCTCTACCATATAACCCTATATATCAGAGCTCAGCTAATCTCCTCTATCATATAATACTATATATCACAGAGCTCAGCTTCTCTCCTCAACCCTATAACCAGATATATCACAGAGCACAGCTCATCTCCTCTATCGTATAACCCTATGTTCACAGAGCTCAGCTTCTCTCCTCTACCATTAACCCAATATATCACAGAGCTCAGCTTCCCCTCCCTCTACCCTATAACCCCTATATATCACAGAGCTCAGCTTCTCTCCCTCTATCTATATAACCCTCTATATCACAGAGCTCAGCTCCTCTCCCTCCATCATATAACCCTATATATCACAGAGCTCAGCTTCTCTCCCTCCATCATATAACCCTATATATCACAGAGCACAGCTCATCTTCTCTATCGTATAACCCTATGTGTCACAGAGCTCAGCTTCTCCCCTCTATCATATAACCCTATGTGTCACAGAGCTCAGCTTCTCTCCTCTATCATATAACCCTATATATCACAGAGCTCGGCTTCTCTCCTCTATCATATCCTGCTCCCAGAAAGGGGAGCATAAACCCCCTGACAGGTTCCCTTTACACTTGGCTATTTCTGTAGCGTTATGCTGTGGGTGCTGACCTCTTTTTCCGAGCACCCGTCCTTGTGAAGCTTCTATCCAGCCTGTATCTGGCAGCAGCCATTTTGTAGTTGGGAATCCATTTCCTTGTGTGTTTACCCCTCCCTTGAGGCAGAGAGGGACGAGGTTCCTGGAAAATGGCGTCTGCCAGGCCTTGTGAGTGACGTCCATGAAATTGTGGTAAGTAATTGTGGTGTGTAAAACTCGGCCTAAAGTGAGCAGGAAGAACAAAACCCCTGCCGGTGGGAGGCCTCTCCTGCGTCGGGGATGAGAAGTGCTGCTTGGCTCGTTATATAGGCCGGCGATCCTCGCCCCCCTTCTCGGAGCCGCTACTAATCATGTGTACACAGCAAACATCATTGCGGAGTGCTAACAAGGGCGAGCTGGCCCGCTTCATCTCCGCAGAACAAGGGCTCGGCTCCTTTCTGGGACAGAACAATGCCGCCTGTTACACCAGCGTATAATAGCTGAAATAAAATACTTCACAGCCCTCTTGTATAGGTGAAGATGTGCTGCCCCTTTGCCCTGCGGCCCCAATAGGCCCGTCTGGCGGTTTTTGTTCTGCCCCCCTTTGTCAGATTTGGGAAACAGGTTTAAAGTTGGGGTGGAAAGGTTTCCCCTTCCCCATTTGAGGTGATCATTTGTGGTTTATCCCGCAAATGGCTGGGGGTGGGGTTTTTTTCCCTTTTTTTTTTTTTTTTTCTCGTTTTCAGGGGCCTCAGGCGGCTAACGTGGGTAAATGTAAGGGGGGTTTGGGTTTTAATTTTTAAAAAAATGTGTCATCAAGAAAATGGGCCGATTGTTTAAATCCCCCATTTTTATGTTAAAAACCCCTTTTTTTAGGAATTTTGGTTATTTTTTTTTTTAAATTTTTTTATATCCTTTTCAGTATTTTTTTTTAAAAATTTTTTTAAATCCTGCAGTTTTCACCAAAAATTGTTGACCCTTCCCGTTCTTTTTTAGGGGAGATTCTCAGTTGTTTTGTTTTTTATCAGGGAAAAGCAAAGGGCAAACTGAAAAAAAAAAAAGGGGACACCAAATTTTGTTCAGATAACACGAAACCCCCAGTCACAAAAGGAGATGTCACAGTCCCCTCCCCCCCCCTCCCTTTTACAGTGAAAAATTTCCTTTTTTCAAAATTTTTTGGGGCAGAAACTGTCTTAAAGGGAATGTGCATCCAAAAAAGGGCTTATTGTTTAACTCACTTTTTATGTTAAACCAAAAATTTTTAGGAAAACTTTGGTTATTTTTTTTTTAAATTTTCCAAAATCGCTTTTAGGGATTTTTTTTTTATTTTTAAATTTTTTTTTTTTTAATAAACCTTAAGTCCCGCAGTTTTTTCACCCTTTTGGGCCCCTAGGTAATAATTGTCTGGGCATTCCCGTTCTGTTTAGAGAGCTTTGCACAGTTCTCCTATTATTTTGTAACCCGCAGGGTCAAAAATGAAAGGGACACCATTGTGTTCAGATTTCCCCAGAATCCACCAGTCCACGAGAGGAAATGTCACGCTCCCCCTCTCCCCTTTCCCTTTTACAGGAAAATTTTCCTTTACAAAATCTATGGGACAGAATCTGTCTTAAGAATCCTTTTGTGCAAAGAAGTGCTGTAAAGTATCTCTCGGGCTGTGTTTAAAAAGGGGCAAGCAAAATGTTTCCCCACAATTTTATATAGACGGGGCCGGAAAAGAGGAAACTAAATAAAGGAAATAAAAACGATTGGAGGAAAAGGGTATGGATCAGGGGCCCTTTATTTAAAAAGTAAAAAAAAAAAAATAAAAAAATAAAAAAAAAGGGAACGATTCTCTTTTTTAAGGGTTTAATTGGGGATTTTATGCTCTCGCCCCAGATGGAAACGTGTACAAATTATAAATCCGATCGGCCCAGTGGTAGCTCATGGCTTCCGGCTTTGTAGAGCATTAACCCCTTCCCCCCATTGGGGTATGGTTTCGCTCTGCCCGGGGAAATGACTTCCCCCAAAAAGGGAAAAAATCCTTTAAGTCCTGGCGATTGCGCGGGCTTGCGGGAGAGCCACGGCCGTTTGGGGACAGGGACCCGCGGGGAAATTTAAAACCCCTGGCCCCATTTCCGTATTTCCCCCGGGCCCGGAGTTTTTGCTCCGGCCCGCGGGTTTATTAAAACCCCTTCATTACCAACCCGCCTGTCAATGGCTTTCGATAATAAAGCCGGTGGCCCGGAGTGGGCTCCCCTGCCTTTCTCCCCGGGGGTGCCCCACTGTAGTGTGGGGACCGTTTCCCCGTTGTGACCCCGGGGGTGGAAAAGGGACTTCCCGGGGGAAATTTTGTGACCGGGCCCTTGCCCACAATTTTAAATTTTGGGCCCTGGTGAAAGGCGGGTTTTCATGGCAACCAGTTTCACAGTATGTTATGTGCAATGGGGCTGCATTCTACCGCAACCTGATGTTTGTGTTAGAAGATAAAGTGAAAAAAGGGGAAAGTAAAAAAAATTCAAAAGTGAAAAAAAAATGTAAAGCACAAACACAAAAAATAAAATAAAAAACACGTAACCCCACCCCTTTTTCCCCCTTTAAAAAACGGCCCAAACGCCCCCAAAAAAAATCAAAATTTAAGTACCCAATTTTTGGGTTCGGCGTGCGTAAAGGGCCCCCACCCTATAAATCTGTAAATTTAAAAATTAACCCAAGGGTTTAAAAGCCTTTAAAAAACAAAAAATTTAAAAAAGTCAAAAGATTTGCGTTTTTTTGTAATCCTGCAGCACATAAAATGGAATAAAAAGAAATTCAAAAATCTTTATAAACCCCAAATTTTGAAACAATTAAAACTTTTTCATCCCGCAAAAAAAAAGCCCCTTGCCCCTTTCTCTGTATAGGGAAAAAATTTAAAAAAGTTTTGGAAGAAAAGCGATGCAAAATATTATTTAACCAAAAAAAAAACACTTTTTTTTTTTTTTTAAAGTGCTTCAAAATTTTTAAAAAAACTATAAAAATAGGGTATCGCCGAAAACCCCCGGTATGGGGAACCAGGAAATTTTTAAAGTAAAGGTTTTGGATACAAAAACGGGGGGCGCTTTTTAAAAAAAATAAAACAAAACACTAGGATTGCAGTATTTTTTCCCCCTCCCCTTTCCCAAAAAAAACGGTTTTTTAAAAAGTTAAAAAAGTTTTGGGCCCCCCCAAAAAATGTTTCCCAAAATAAAAAATCAAATTTCCAGCAAAAAAAAAAACCCCCTAAACCCCTCCGTACACGAAAAATAAAGTTAGGGCCTTTTCCGGGCCCTAGGGCCCGATGAAAAAAACTTTTGTTTTCCTTTTTTTGAATAAGTGTTTTTTTTGGGGGTTTGAAAAAAAAAGCAAAAAAAACCATGAAAAAAAAATTAAAATTGGGTTACCCGCTGAAATCGTATCGACCTGTTGGAAAATTTAGTATGTCATTTTTTATGACATTTAACCGTGTTAAAAATAAAAAATAAAAAAGAACACCAGGAATGCTGTATTTTGTTCAAAATGCCTCACAAAAACCTTAATATTTTATCAAAGGGGCATTTTTACCCCCCATAATGGTACTAAAAAAAAATTTCAACCCCATCCCAAAAAAAAATACAACCCCAGAATTAAGCCCGTATACAAGAAAACTGAAAACGTTAGGGGCTATAGAACAGAACAAAAAAAAAAGAAATTTTTTTATAGCCCAATTTCTATTGGGGTAAAAGAAAATTTAAAAACATAAAAAAAACTTTATAAAACCCTTTTCCCAAATTGAAATTTTTTCCCGGGAACCCCCTAGAAATAGTTTTCCTGTCTTTTTATATGCCCCGGCAAAATTGAAAAAATTTAAAACCCCAAAAAAAAAATTTCCCGGAAAATTGCGTTTTCCCCTCATTTTCATAGCCAAATGAAAAAAAAAAAACAATTTTGTAACCCCTGTGCCCCCAAAAATGTAAAATTTCACCCCCTTGGTTTGGGATCTATGAGGATGCTGAATCCAATATGGGTTGATTTTGGGGAAGGTTTCACCTGTTCTGGTTTTTTTGGGGGTTTTTTTTAAAAGGGAAACAGGGCCCCCCAAAATATGGCTTTAAAAAAACCCCAAATAGCGTCCCCCCATTATCCCCCCCCCCCTGCCTTTGCCCCCCCAAACGCGGGTTTAAACCCCATTCTGGGGTTATTCCCCAAATTTGGAAAGAAATTGTTTGTAAAAAGGGTTTTTGGGGTTTGCTTTTTTACCAGGATTCCTTGAAAAATTAAATTTTTCCCCGTTTAAATTGCGATTTTTGGAAAAAAATTTTTTTTTTCCATTTTCCGGCCTAAGCAAAAAAATTTTTGTGACAAAAACCTGGGGGGTTCGATATGCTCCCCTACCCCCCTGGATATTTTCCCGTAAGTGGGGGTTTTTTCAATATGGGGTTTTTTTAGGGGGTTTTTTAAGTTTTAGAAACCTTGGGGGTGTCCGAAAACCCAAAAAAGGGCCCCCCTAAATAAAAATGGAAAATAAAAAATGAAAACCCAAGCCCTTTAGGTGCCCCTCCTATTTGGGGTTGGGGTTTTGACCCAAATAGTGCCCCTAGGGAAAATTATGGGATATCTTAAAAAACCGGCGAATCGGGGGAATTCAATTTTTAAGTTGTATTTCCCTGAATAAATTTACTGATTTTGTGAAAAATTTGTAAAAAAACATTGAAAATCTGCAAAAAAAAAAAGGGGAAAAATTTTAAAATTTAAAAACCTTTTGCTTTCTTTCCCTGTGAAAAAAACCTAATGGGTAAAAAATTTTTCCTTTAAATGCGGTTTTTGAATACTTTAAGGGGTGTAGTTGCTTAGATGAGGTAATTTAGGGGGTTTATCGGGGACTTTTACAGGTCATAAAAGGGCCCCACGTTAGAAGGGGCTGGTCCCTAAAAATGTATATTGAAAATTTTTCTTAAAAAATTAGAATATTACTACTAAATTTCTAACCCCCCTTATGTCTTTAAAAAAATAGACATTTAAAAAAAATTATGCCCAAACTACAGCAGACATTTGGGTAGATGCTAGTTATAAACTATTTTGGTGAAATAATTTCTGTCTTACTTTCAGAAAATTTTTTAAATTTTAAAAATTTGGGAAATTTTTCAATTTTTTCACGAAATTTTTTTATATTTTTCCAAATAAAAATCATTTTTTGGACCAAAAATTTTCTTAAATATTTTTAAAGCACAATGTGTACAAAAAACAGTCTTGGAAACACATTTTTGGGTAGGTTTTAAAAATGTCAAAAAAATTTTTTCTCACATAAAAATGACCAAAGACAGATTTAAAAAATGGGGTCTGTCAAAAGAGGCCAAAACTGGCCCCCGGCGGGGAAGGGGTTTTAAAGGGTTTTCCAAGTTATAACCTCCCTTATTTAGATCCCTTAGGAAAAATTTTACAATTTTCTTTTAAAAAATTTTTATTAATAATTTTTCTCCTGTTATTTTTTTAAAAACGGGGCAAAGCCTATTTAGGAAAAAAAGGGGACAAAACCCCCAAATTTTTGCGCATAGTAAAAAGGGGCCATGGAGTTTTTCTATTTGGCAGCAGAGTTTATTGGACCCTGGTTTCCCGGTAACAGTAGTGTATGGGGGGAGCCCGAAATTTCCCGGGATTCCCCCTCCAGCAGTGTCTTATCATGTGACCCCCAAAAGGTCTTGTGGGCCCTGGTATTCCAGGTAACTTTTAAAATAGGAGGAGCAGAAATTCTCCCAGTATTAAAAACCCTCCAGCGTATCTTTTAAAGTGAACCCCCACAAAGGTATTTGGGGGCCCCTTTGGGTTCCAAAGGGAAAAGTAGTGTATGGAGGAAACGAACGTCCTCCAGTATTACCACCAACCCGAAGGGGTTTATCTTGTGGGCCACCACACAGGGGCTTTTGACCCGGGGTTTTTGGGAACAGTAAATGTTTGGGGAGCAGAATTCTCCCGTATTTTCTACCTCCAGCAGTGTCATCTTTTTTCTTTTCTGGCAGTGTCTGTAGGGAAAAACACCCCGAAAAATTCCCTTTTCTTGGTTTTTTCTTTTTTTTTTTTTTTTTTTTTTTTTTTTTTACAGTTAACTTTATTAAAATTCCTCAGGGGACGCCAAATTTTAAAAAATAACCCACAACAGTGAAGAAGTTTCTGGAGTAAAAATTTTTAAATTTTTATCCCAAAAAGTATTTAATTGGGTTCCCCCTTTTGTTGTTATATGACCCTAGTGTTTTAAAGGGGTGGAGCTCCCCTTTACTGACACTATGTTTAGTACTTACGGTTACACTGTAGGAGCCATTATTGTGGACAGGAATATGGTTTGTACCATTTTTTTTCTTTATTTCTAGATAGGAACCTATTGCACCCGTATGTAAGAGATGCAGAAGCAGACTTTTTAAGACGTAGATTAGAAAATTGTTTTGATTTTTTAAAAAATTTTTTATAAAATTAAAAACGGTTTGTTAAAAAGGGGCAGTCCCTTTAAAATGTTCGCCTGTGTTATAGTAACATATCCCTAGATCTCTATGTATCCTTTATGTAGCGGTTTTATCTAAAAGGGAAAGTGTCTGTTCCCCCTACTCTGTAGGAAAGGGGTTTAAATTGTTGTGCTTCCTCTGTACAGAAGGACAGGAATTTGGGTGCGAAATGGTGTGGCCAATAACTTTCCACCCATGGCAATGGCCAAAATGGGTTTGTTGGCATCTCCTGCAGTTGTTGGTGTTTAACCCGGGGGTTTGGGGTTTTCTGCCACAAAGCGTGTGCTGTCTTTTTCCTACCAAAAACATTTTTTTTTTTTTAAGCATTTTTGATTCTAGGCTGGTTTGGGTAAAATGATTATTTCTATGGGAAAAATTTCCCCAAAACCCCACATCAAAATTTATGTGTTAGAAGGGGGTTTTTTCCCCTACTGTTTCACAGAGTCACAAGCCCGGGTTTACACGCCTCCTTGTCAGGGTTTTAGGTGGTTTATAGCAGGGGATTAGCTTATTTTTGCCCCCTATTAACTAGCTAAGAAATTGCAATGAAATAAGTTCAATAGATTTATTCTTAATTAAAAAAAAATACAAGTGCTCTGTGGTGTGAAAACAATTGGTTACCTGTAAAAAAAAAAAAAAAAAAAAAAAGAAACTAATTTGCTTACAGATTATTAATCTGCTCCAGGGTGAGCAGTCTGACCGTGGTGACCAGAGTCCCTGCTCTATTTTATCTCGAAGGCAGATATGGTCGCAACCAGAGAAACCTATGTGCACTCATGACCAAGGTAAAAATCAAAAGACTAATGTATTTGGTAATAGTCTTCATTTACCTGTCCTTACATGTTGAAAGCTAATCTCTGTAGTGAGAAAACCCTTTTAAAGTGTTAATGGAGCTGCTCCTGACCTTCTGGTTTAGTGAATATTTCTGTTCCTTGCATAATATTAATTCTGGAGCATCATCTTTTAGGCCTCGTTCACACGACGGGTCTGCGGGGCTGGGCGTGGTCACGGCACAAGTGGGGCGTGGTTTGGGGCGCGGCTTGCACCGAGGGTTTGCCCCCATGCAAATTAGTAGGCAGGGGGAAGACTGCGCCGCCAGCCGCGCACTAGCTGCAGCGACGCCCACGGCAACACCGCGCGGCCGCCGCACTGAGGACTCCCTGTCAAGAATTGACAGGAGAGTTCTCAAACGCGCGGCAAGTGAATATTAACGCGGTTTCCCATAGGAAACCATGTTAATAAACTGGGCGCGATTTGGACGTGGTTTTGGCCGCGGAAACCGCGTCTGAACCCGCAGCCATAACCCCGTTCAAAAACCGTGTGGGAAAAACAGGGCCTTAGTGTTGGCAAAACAGCAAAACACAAACGGTGGATTTTCGGCGGTTTTAGTTTTTGAAACCGCTAAAAATCCAAAAAAATTTTTAAAAATACCCCAAAATTGCCCCTAATTTTAAAAAAAATTTACCCCGTTTTTGGGTCTGCAGTTTTTTTGGAAATTGATTTTAAAAACCGACCGGGGTCCCGCAGAAAAAAAGACAGAAGGTCTGTTTTTTTTTTTTTTTTTTTTTTTTTAAACCCAAATTTTATTTTGGGTTTTTGATTAAAAAAAAGAAAAATAAGACATTAATTTTTGAAAATTTATTAAATAGTCCAGAAAAAGAATTTTAAAAGGGGGGTTTCCCCAAGACTTTGGGGGGAAATTCTTTGTGAAAGGGGAAGTAAGGACAAAAGGCTCAAAATCCGTGTGTTTAGGTTCAAAAAATTTGCTATTTTCCATGTTGCCAAAATGGGCTCAGGTTGTCCCAAAGGGTAGGTTTTTGAAGGTATAGGTAAGGTGCCCTGCAAGTAGGATATTTATACCCCCTTTCCCCGGGTCTGTGAACAAAAAGGGCCCGGGGTAAAATTTTTTGGGCAACATCAAACACTTTTAAAAATTTGGGGGAGTAATGTGTGTCACCCCAAAAAGGCAAACGAATTTCCCGCTGTTTTGAAGTGAGTCAAAGTCGGGTTTTGAGGGGTTATTGGGGGTAGCGCTCTTTATTGGGAAATGGGACCCCGGGGGGATTTGATCACCTTTGAGAGAAAAAATTAAAATTTCACCCCTTTTGAAGTGTTCCCCAAATGAGTTTGGGCAGCGTCCCGGGGCCTTTCCCCTTTTTAAAAAATTTATGGGGGGTTGAATTTTGGTTGTGGGAAAATTTTTGGGGGGCTAAAGGGATTTAAAATTTAAAAACCCCCTTTCCTTCTTTCGCCCCGGGGGGGGGAAAATTTTCGGTATGGTTTTTTTATATTTTCAATTATGAGAAAACACCGGGGGGGGGTGCTCGGGCTTCAGCCAATGTAAAAGTAGGCATCGTTTCGCTACCAGAATCGCAAAAGTGTATTGTCCCCTTTCCCGGGGTCCCAGAGGAGGGGGGGGGGGGAAAGGCCAATTTCCCGGGGGGAAAGGTCTTGGAAAAGGTTCCAATAATGAAAAAAATTTGTATCAAGTGCTTTGAAAAAATTGAAAAATTTCCCCAAAGTTTCCCAAACATAAAAAAAGAAAACTTTTACCGTACGGGTTTTTACTTTGGGCAAGCCCACAATCCATGCAAAATAAACTGTGTGGGGAGTTTGCACTTGGGACAGGGCCTGTTTTTCTACTGGGTGATTTGGTGACATCGGAGGGGCAAACCGTAGAAAAGCGTTATGGATTTTCTTTTTTTGGTGTGTCTCTTCCAAAGTTTGCAAAAACAAATGTTTGCGAAGTCTGGTGAGACCAGAAAAAATTTTTTGTTGGGGAAGCAAGGAAATAAAGGTCTCTCCCCTTTTTTGAAGGGGTTGGAAGAAACCCCTGCGGGTCCCAGCCCCTCAGTGTGCGATTTAATTGCTGCCCAAAAAGAAATTTTTCTCTATGGCATCCGAAGGGACAAACTTAATTTGGGGTACCCTTCCTTAGAGACATTTTCCCAAATTAGAGGAGCAAAAAGAAAAGGGCCCTTTAAAAGGGGGGGGGGGGAGGGGGGAATACAGGGGAGTTTGGAGGTAGAGAAAAAATTTTATTTATCTCCTTTGGTGGAAACCCTCCCTTTTTTTTGTGTACACTCAGTTGCCCCGAGCATCGAATTCCCCTCGCCCTTTCCCGAGTTTGAAAATAAACATTGTTTTCGTCCCCGAGGGAAATTTAGGGTGGGTCCCACGCGGCATTCCTGGATACCAGAAAAGGGGGGAAAAAACTTGGCCCTTTTCCTAAAATGTTTTCCCCTGTTGCTACCGGGATGGCGAAAGGGGGGTGGATGGGCTTGAGTTTGGCGGGAGTGAAGAAATTTTTTGCGTGGA
>JAODAL010000156.1:2500-47500 GCA_025379985.1 Phyllomedusa bahiana
GATCTGTAGTCAGTAGATTGAAGCATGAAGTGTGTTACTAAAATCATATGTATGTGGAGCTTGACTATACTAATAGAAAAATAGAGGGCTGTGAAGGCAACCCCTCCCTGCTTGCTGTATTATGAACTTTGGATTATATAACTCACTTCAAAAATGCCCTGTGTCTGTTCTGACAGCGTTTTTTGTTGTTGCTGGAGATGGGAGATTTTATGCTAAGCGGGGGGGTATGGGAACATTTACATCCCCCCTGCTTTGCTATTCGCATACACAGCTTCACAGACCTCTCCACACTCATAGATCAGCCCTCTCCTGACTCTGTGGAGCTCACAGTGCAGCTGATCTAGCAGTGAGCAGCCTGCAGCAGACCTAGGCAGGCACACACAGGGTTAACTCTGGCAGCAAACCCCCTCGGCCTCCTCCTGCTGTATAGAAGTTATGGAGGAGAGCTTTCTGTGTGCTGAGGGGAGGGGGAAGAGGGAGGAGAAGAGGCAGACAAGAAGCACGCCCCTGAATTCCAAAATCCTTTGCTGCCAGACACTTTGAAGTAGGCTGAAAGCTTGTAATGAGTTAACTCCTTTAAGTGGAGAGTATAACGCACTATATAGAAAAAAGGTTCTGTACAGCTACAGTAAGCAGGTGCTGTAGTGGAAGAACCAAATCCGGTCATAGGAAGTGTATTCCACAGCGCACCTTAAAGATGCAAGGACAATACGTTTATTGGGTATAGTAGAAAGTTTTCTCTCTCTCCGTATTACAACGTAGTACAGTAAAGAAAGACGGTTCGAAAATTGCAGATAACAGAGCCACGACATTTCAGCAGCTTAGCCTTTATCAAGAGTGGTCTGCAGGGAGAGGGAAGAGCATATAGAGCTGCACTGATGAGGGTATTTTTATGAGCTACGCTACTCTCCTCAGCATCACTATAGAGTAAAATCCTGTTATCTATCGATTCAATATCTGTCGATTCACAGTTACATCACCGTTGATGTAAAAAAAAAAAGCGTTGTTACGCTTCGCAGTTACGTCACTCCACATTTCATATCTGCTTAAGTGCCGTGAATATGCAACCATTCCTTTTTCACTGCAGCTACTGTACTTCCTCTTTAGTTGGTGCTGTACAGCCA
Source organism: Phyllomedusa bahiana (assembly GCA_025379985.1). NCBI lineage: Eukaryota > Metazoa > Chordata > Amphibia > Anura > Hylidae > Phyllomedusa > Phyllomedusa bahiana. The sequence continues at coordinate 3,625 of JAODAL010000156.1, forward strand.
CCGCATCTTTTACAGCATCCTGCTTACATTGTTCTTTTATGCCTTATTACATTACACATGGTTTTTTTCTGCCTCGTTATCCATCACACTTTTCTGGAACGTAACCTCCAGGGCCGTTCCTAGGTTAAATTTCACTCATGGCGAGGTGAAGAAATTTCGCCCCTCCCTCCCCCCCCCCCCAGTAACATATTGCGCCACAGTGCATCACCATAAATCAAAGCCAAAATATGCAAAAAGCTTTACCACAATCTACTACATAAAAAACTACTAAATAATAGTCATACAGTAACCAAATAACACCGCTACACCAACCAGAATCCAAGACCACTAAGACCACATATCACCAGCACACAGTGACCGAATAATACCACCACACCATGAACACATATCTCTACCATATAGTGACTGAATAATACAAAGTGACCATTACTGAATACAAACCATTATATTTCAACCAATATTACCGGACTACAGTTACATACAATGATGGTTACCCGCTGAACACAGGCTCTGCAGACATATAAGTGATTACAGTAAAGTTATATCTAGCGACTCACAGGAGACATCTCTGAAGCGTTGTTCTCTTTCTCTTCTTTTTCTCTATCCGTCCCAGACGCCATGACGACTGCTCCCGACTCTTCACTGTAAAATTTACAAAACAAATATGTTAAGACTCCTCAGTTTATCAGCACTTCTCTACCAATTCCTATCTCTATACAAACTCCAATGATGCCCCCTTGTAGCCAGGTGATGCCCCCCTTGTAGCCAGGTGATGCCCGCTTGTAGCCAGAGATGACCCCCTTGTAGCCAGTGATGCCCCTGTAAGTAATTATAAAATCAAAAAAGTACTCACCTCGGTCCGCGCGTCACGGTCCGGAGCTGCTGAGCTGTGTAAGCAGCGTGACGTCATCACGCTCTTACACTCTCCGCAGCTCCCAGGGTCTCTCGCGGGAGAGCTGCCGACCGGGGGGACCTAGCCCGGGAGGAGGCGCGGTTTGGGGGAAACTGTGGCCTCCTGTACCTAAAACAGGGGGGGAGTCCCGGACGGGGAAAGTCGGGCCCGCCTCCCCCCGTATCACAGCTGCTGGGTCTGCGTGACTGTTATACAACAGCCGCGCAGTCAGGGGTGATCCTCCAGGTGAGCGAGGCAGGCGTGCCCCCCTCGGGTGAGCGGCGCCCCGGGCGACCGCCCACCTCGCCCGCCCCTAGGAACGGTCCTGGTAACCTCAGCGGATAATGGGGTATCCTTGTATATACTTTTCTGTGGATTACACTTCTGAGATAGTATAATGCAGGCAGTCCTTTAGTTACAAACAAGATAAGTTCTACAGGTTTGTTCTTAAGTTAAATTTGTATTGGGACAGGTACAGTTTTTAAGTGTAACGTTTGTTTTGCGGTCTGTGTCCATGTTTAAAATATTTCACTTTCTGACCCTCAAGGAAATAATATTGGTATTGCACACCTTGGTTAGGTAAGTCTGTGGAGAGCTCAGTGGGATGATTTTAGTTTAGTACAAGGCTTCAGTAAATCCAGGATACACCTTGTCTTGAATCAATTAAAGGGGTTTTCTCACTACAAGCTTTTGTGGACATCTTAAGCTTTCTCTCTTTCTTACAGCTTTAAATCCAGGGGCGGGTCTCTCCTCCCAGTAGGCATGTCTTCCCTCACTGAAGACTGGTGACATCATCATTCTGTGTGAGCAGTGGAAGAGAGAGGATGTCACAGCTCTGCAGACCACCTTCAGTGGTCAGCTCTCTTGTCTGAAGAGCTGTCAGCTCCCTCCCAGACTCCACAAGCTCCTTTAATCAGAACACCTGCATTGCTGTAAACAGTTCTACATACAGTCTGAACTGATTAAACAAATGTGAGGAATGCACTCTGCTCCCCCTCTACCTCCTACCTGAGAACAGCAGGGGGAGCAGAGTGCATTCCTCACATTTGTTTGTGACATCCTCTCCTTTCCACTGCTTACACAGAATGATGATGTCACCTGAGAGTGATTCTAGCAGTTAGAGACTCAAAATTGCCCAGATCCTTGACACAGAGCAATCACTGGTAGAAGGGGCATAGAGGAGCTCATGCAGCCATTATTGTACAGCTCAGGGTGCAGTGAAAGACAATGAGAACACAGACAGCAGTTATTTTCACTTTCATTTTACACAGGTCATAGGGAAGAGAGTGCATGCAGCCACTCACAGCACAGGAGGCGTGTCCCATCCAGGGGGCGTGCCCAACAGGGCTGAATGAAATATCAGGCCGCCAATCACAGCAAAGGTGGTGTAGCCCAACCACTTGCTGCAGAAATCGCTCTAGACACGCACGTTAGCTCATAGGCGTACAAAATGTTTATGTAATGCAAACCAATTGAAAAGTGCTTATTTTTTACTGTTCCCATCATTACAGATATGATCTTTGTAGGGAGAAAGACCCCTTTAAATGTATATCATTTATTAACATCAAACAGGTTGATTAGGTATAGTAACTCTCCATTGTGCAACAATCAAGTGAGATACTGAAAATGGCAATGTTGTAAGCCAAGGTAAATGTGCAACATTTTGTCCCGGGTTAGCCACCTTCCTAGTCTGGCATTACATGTGCAAGCACCTGCATTGTGTAACATGTCATTAGGGCTAAAGGAATGTGAGAGAGGCAAGGCGTCTGGGACTAAAGTAAACGGGGTGTGACTTGTGCTCTGACTTCACACTTTAGAATCCAGTTTAGAATCCAGTGTTTCACTCGGTTTTGCATCACAGAACACTATTGAGTGCACAAAACTTTCCAGCTGTTTTCATGCTACATCATTGACTTCAATAATACATTTTCTGCTGTTTTCAACGTGAAATATGGAGAAGGATTGAGCAAGTTCTAAGTTTAAAAAAAAAAAAACATCCAACCTCAAAATCGGATTTGTGTGGACTACATCTCGGATTTTCAATTGAGGTAAAATTGGATATTTTTTCCCATGCCTATTGGAAAATGCTTTTTGTAGACAACCTAGGTATAATTCATAAAAAGTCGATGTTTTAATTTTGGGACAATCTGTACGATTAGGCTGTTTTCGACTATATGCCTATAATAAAGTTCGTAATAAATATTGGTGTAACCCAGTAATTACTAGTTGTACAGCCACAATTTTCAAGAAAGGAACAGTTTCTCCAGCTCCATATAAAATTTAAAAATGCTACTTTATTTTATCCATTAAAACATGCGTTACTTGGTAAAGAAAAAAATTGTCATTGCTAGTGCATTTTTGTACCATGTAACGCATGTTTTAAATGGAAAATAAAAGGGAGTATTTTTTTTTTTTATGGAGTGGGGAAAATTTTTTTTGAGATTATTCATGCCCCCAATCCACTGGGAGCAAAACCCCAACCTGATTTTGCGTGGCACACTGAAAGAGGTGGAATACCAGACCACTTTTTATATTTTTTCAGCCGCAATCAATGTTAAAAAATAAGGAAAAAAAAAATTCAAAATCTTTGGCTTGGGGCCCCTTTCACACTAGTGTTATGGCTTTAGTTTGTAACAGAGCTATAGCTAATATGACTTCATTGCTTTTCCAAAGATTCCAACTGCCTTCTGGTATTTTTTTATGGCAAAAAGTGCCACAAACTGTGCTGTGCTTGTTGTCAATAATACTTGAAAGATGGAACCCAAATGATGAAGAAAGCCTAAGGTTCGGTCTACACGACAATGATTTTTTAGTAGATTTTTTTAAAGGGTTTGGTTTTAAAAAATGCTCGATTTTCTGAGGTGGATTTTAAAAATTTAAAAAACAACTTGGAACTTGTTCAGTAATCCGTATTAAAAAAAAAAAAGAAGCCTCACAAACATTTCTGTCGTATCCGCGTCCAAAATCTCATAGAGAAGGGGGCCAGGATTATTCAAATTTTCTGTGGGTAACCTTTCTTTTATGGTACTAATTATTATTGTACACCATGCTCACTGTTGTTGTTTCTCAACTTTAGGTCTCCTATTTTACCACTCAGTCATACCCCTAGAAAACTTTGTTTATATCAGCAGCCCTCTCTTTGCCTCACCCTTGCACACGTCACATGCAATACTTACTTTAACTATCCCAAACCACCCTCTTTCATGCTGCAACACAGACGTCATTCATGTCCGTCACTGAACCATCTGCTGTCACTTTTAATTCTTCTGCTTCTCGCTGCAGGGAACATCTCTACTACCCTGGCCCACCCTACTAATCTCACCTCCTCTTCTGCCTCCCACAGAAACCCTGCTAATCTGCGTTATATTAGTTGATTCTCTTCTTGTGCTCTCCGATCATAACCTTATCTTATTCACTATCATTAATTCACAGCCTTCTCTGGAAGCACCTGCCCATCACACTTTCGGAAATCTCTGCACCATAAAAACAATCAAGAACTCATAGACACCCTATAGTCCTGACCTGTTTTACACTAAAATGAAACCACTGGCACTACTAGCACATCGTACCACCAGATTCCGATGCCTGTGCAGAAAGTCAAAGCTACCTGCAGACTTTCTACCTTACAAATTCATGCTAAGGACTTACCACACTGCCCTTCACTGCGCCAAACAAGAATGTTTCACCTACCTCATCTCAACGTTACACAATAACGCAAAACAATTGTTTGAAATTTTTCATTCCCTCCTGAGGCCTAAAGCTCAGACTGCAGTCACTGACCTCTGTGCTTAAGACATGGCCGCTCACTTCAAGGAGAAAATTAACAAAATCGTATCCGGCAAAACATCATATCTCAAACCCCAAGTAATACCCACTCCTGTCCCTCCCCGCACGTTCTCTAGTCTGCTCTCAGCACTTGATCCGACAACTGAAGAAGTAGTATCCAGGCTTCTCTTGTCTGCTCGTCCCACCACCTGCTCTAGTGACCCCACCTCGTCCAGTCCATTTCTACAGCTCTCATCTGTCACCTAACTGCAATCTTCAACCTCTTTTTTCCACTGGGATCTTTTCATCCTTCTTTAAACACGCTATTGTCACATCTTTACTAAAAAATCCCACTCTGCACTCTTCCAACACTGCTAACTACTGACCAGTCTCTAACCTGCCTTTCATCTCTAAACTCGTGGAACACTTGGTTTCCTCTCACCTAATCTGCTACCTCTCTGGTAGTTCTCTTCTTGACCCTCCGCAATCATGTTTCCGCACCTTACACTCCACAGAAATTGCTATAGCTAAAGTTTCAAATGATCTCCTCACAGCCAAATCTTAAGGCAACTACTTGTTGTTGCTTCTTCTGGATCTCTCTGCAGTATTTGGCACTGTAGATCACCTAATTCTCCTCAGCATGCTCAGCATCATTGACCTCAAAGTTCTCATCTTACCTCTCTGACCACTCATCTATTGTCTCATTTGGAGGTTCTACCTTCTCTTGCTGTTTGAAGTTCCTCGGCAATCAGTGCTCGGTCCTCTCCTATTCACTCTACACAGCCCCTATTTGACAAACCATTAGCAGATTTGGCTTTCAGTACCATCTCTACGCTGATGACACTCAATTATACACCTCTTCCCATGATATCCCCCCCGCCCTGCTGCAAAACTTAAGTGACTGTCGGTTATCTGACATCATGTCCTCTCTTTATCTTAAACTAAACCTCACTACAGACTCTCGTCTTGACTGCTGTAACTCATCCTTCTTTCCCAGGCTCATCTCTCTTTTCAGCCGCTATACTGATGCCTCTACCTTGTGTCAGTCACTGCACTGGTTGCCCGTTCAGTACAGAATACAACATAACATAATCACTCTCACTCATTAAGCTCTCCACAGCGCTGCTCCCCCCTACATGTCCTCCCTCATCTTTGTCTGCCACCCTACCTGGTATCTCAGCTCTGCTGATGACCTTCAACTAAATGTCTCAATCATCCAAACCTCCCATGCTCGCCTCCAAGACTTGGCACATACTGCACCAGTTCTCTGAAATATGCTACCCTGGGCAATCAGGCAAACTCACAACTCTGAGTTTGAAGTGTGCCCTGTGAATATATCTTCTTAGGCAGGTCTACCAAGATCCCTAATTGCTAAAACCCTACTCTGTCACACACACTTCTGACACAACCTACACTTGGGCACTAACAGGCACTTATCTGTACACAGATTTACTGTCTGGGTGGCAGGTTCAACCACTTTTTATGTAAACCACCCCATGACTGGACCATTATGTAAACCAAGCACTTCCCACCTATTGTCTCACCCCTATTCAAACATAGATTGTAAGCTCTTGCCAGCAGGGCCCTCACACCTTAGGCCACACGTAATGAAAACTGTCTAGGTCTAAAACTCACTTTGTTGCCCATAGCAACCAATCAGAGCAACCATTTCATTTCATATAGTGCTCTGGAAAAATGAGAGGGACGCTTTGGTTACTATGGGCAACAAAGTGAGTTTTAGACCTAGACCGTTTTCATACATGTGGCCCCTTGTGTCTGATCTGAAGTAGCTTTTTACTATGTAACACTTTGTTTTTTGTCTGTACTTGTATCCTGTACATTGTAAAGTGTAGCAGAATATGTTGCCGCCATATAAATAAAGATTACTGTTATTAGAAATGAATGACTCGTTTTCTGACTGTAAATCCAACAGAAAAAACAACCTAAATTCCATATTGAAAACTGCGTCAAAATACTCATCGGACGACGTGGTTTTATGATTCCGAATCCGACGAGTATTTTGACATACACTATGTCGTGTGGGTATCCCCTTGTGTTAATACAAACTGGCGTTTATTACAGGTTTTTTTGTTTTGTTTTATTTTTACTGCAAATCCACTAAAATCTGGGACATTTCTCTTTCCTAAAAAAAAAACAAAAAAACATAAAAACATTGATTTAATAATCCACTAATGCGATTTTTGCTGCAAATCCCTGGAGTGAATTGTTGATTTTGACTTGGCTGTAGAAGGTAATGGAGATAGTCTGGAGCAAATTCTCATAAGTCCATGTCAGAAATTCATGTGCTAAATTTGAAAATCTGCAACACAGGTCAATTTCTATGCAAGTTTGAATCAACAGCAAGAGTTCTAAACGTTCTGAGATACATGGCACTGTAAGCTGCTGCAGATTTTTTGTGTGCAAATTTGCATAGAATAGACTATTAGGAACATATTGCCCGATGCTCTTTTATCCTTAGCCATGAGTCCTGCAGTATATTTATTTTTTGTTGTATGATTACTGCCTGCTTGCTAGCTTTTCCATTTCCTTTTCTGGAAGAAAATACAGCACTAGGAAAATTGCATCAACATGCTCTACAGCAATTAACTTTTAAATAGAGGAGGACAGGGAATGTTTGCCTCACTAGTGGTTCCAGTGTCCATCCATCAGCTATGTATGGTTTGCAGTGCTTCTGGGCCACAACTCATTCAGAGTTGCACAGTCATAGTGTTACTAAAATCTAACCTTTTTTAATTTAGCAAACAAGTATAGGTTTAGTAATTTTTCCTGGACTTTCTAATAAGTGCATGTAGTTGAGAAAGGACTAACATCAGTTTCATAACATTGCCTTCAAATGGCCGCCTAAATCGCTTATATTCTAAAATCTGTGGAGGGCCTGAGAGAGTTGCCTAAAAGCTAAGTAAACCTTTAATGAGTTTGTGGGTTTACATAGTGAATCACCTAGCAACCCCCAGGCTCAGCCAGTTCTCTTGTCTCTGCTTGGCCCTGTTTATAGTCCATTGAAACCATTATTTAAAAGCACAGAAGAAATTCGGTTTCATTAGCACCGTTCTCAAGGACAAAATAATTAAAGTTAAATGAACAAACATTGCCCAGTAATTTTCTGCCCTAGATACTACTTTAACTATTTTCTTGCCAGGATTTCTGTTTTGTGGTCATCAGTCTGAAACATCTGGGTAGCACAATAAATGCATAATTTTCTTATTTGCTCTTTATTATTAGTGAATATAGGTTGATTTGAGATTGGTTTTACAAAACAATCTAATTTCTTTTTTTGGTCAAATGTATTTAGCTGTCCCCATTGTATCTATTAATAAATATATTAAAGAAAAAGTTAACTTTTGCACCACTTTTTGATATATTTTAGACAGGGAAAACAAATTTCTGCTCTGGCAACTATTTAGAAAATGGTAAAATAATCATGCTGCCTCTTTTGATCTAGTCGAAACTGTTGTGATCTATAGTTAGTTACTGTAGTTTTAAAAAAGTCAGGCTTAGTAGCACTCATGATGAGAAAATATTGAAGAAGACTCAGCTGGTAATAAGCTTGAAAATATCTGTCAAGGCTTAAGTGTTGTCCATGTAAAGAAAAAAAAAAATAAAACATTTTCTCCAGGGGCACCATAAAAAAAACTATACACGTCTGTAACTGGTCCTCCGTCCTAGCATTGGTCCCTGATTTGCTGCAGCGATCTTCTGCCTCTCATTTACATCACCATTCAGAAGTGAACAGCTGCAAACGGGGATGTAATTAGAGGCACGTGGACTGCTTGGTGCAACCATTTAGTGGCTGCTACAGTGACGTGTCCATTCGGAAATAGCAGACTGTAAACAGAAGACTGGGGAGAGACCGGAAGAAGGCAAGTATTGTATTGTTTTCAATAGGGCCCCATAAACATAATAATCCTTTTTTTAGGACATGGACAACAAACCTTTTTAGCTGCCTGAGACACATATTTGATGGTTCATTTTTGCAAAGGTATGCGGAAGTGCTCACGTTCAGGTAGGCCGGTAAGTTCATCTTGAGTTTACAGTTTTGATCTGCTGAAAGAAGTGCAGTGTTTCTCATCGGCTAAAGGAGCGTGACCCAACATATTTAGTTTGGGTTTTCCTTGGTTTTTTTAAATGTGCTTTGTTTTGCAATTTTCTGTGACTCATAACTTTTTTTTTTATTTTATAGTGCCATTTTGGTGTACTTACAACTTTGATTATATTTTATTCAAAATTTTTGGGAAGACAAAGTGACCAAAGAAAATACCTTGCAGTTCTGATGTTTTTATTTATTTTTATGATTTTAATAGATTTAAACTGTATCGATGCTGCAATTTCAATTACATTTACTTATTTTTCTTGTTTTTTTTTCTTTCATTCAGTGGGGGAAAAAAAGTATTTAGTCAGCCACCAATTGTGCAAGTTCTCCCAACTAAAAAGATGAGGCCTGTTATTGACATCACGGGTAGACCTCAATTATGAGAGACAAAATGAGAAAACAAATCCCGAAACGCACATTGTCTTATTTGGAAAGAATTTATTCACAAATTATGGTGGAAAATAAGTATTTGGTCACCTACAAACAAGCAAGATTTCTGGCTCTCACAGACCTGTAACTTCTTTAAGAGGCTCCTCTGTCCTCCACTCATAACCTGTAGTTATGGCACCTGTTTGAACTTATCAGTATAAAAGACACCTTTCCACAACGTCAGTCACACTGCAAACGCCACTATGATGAAGACCGAAGAGCTGTCGAAGAACACCTGAAACAAAATTGTTGCCCTGCACCAGGCTGGGAAGACTGAATCTGCAGTAGGGAAGCAGCTTGGTGTGAAGAAATCCACTGTGGGAGCAATAATTAGAAAATGGAAGACATGCAAGACTACTGATAATCTCCCTCGACCTGGGGCTCCACGCAAGATCTCACACTGTGGGTTCAAAATGATCACAAGAATGGTGAGCAAAAATCCCAGAACCACACGGGGGGACCTAGTGAATGACCTGCAGAGAGATGGTACCAACGTAACAAAGGCTACCATCAGTAACACACTACGTCGCCATGGACTCAGATCCTGCAGTGCCAGATGTGTCCCCCTGCTTAAGCCAGTACATGTCCGGGTCCATCTGAAGTTTGCTATAGAGCAATTCGATGATCCAGAAGACTATTGGGAGAATGTCATATGGTCAGATGAAACCCAACTCATCGTGTTTGGAGGAGAGATAATGCGGAGGTGCATCCAAAGAACACCATACCTACTGTGAAGCATGGGGATGGCAACATCATGCTTTGGGGCTGTTTCTCTGCAAAGGGACCAGTATGACTGATCCGTGTACATGAAAGAAGGAATGGGACCTTGTATCATGAGATTTTAAGTGCAAACCTCCTTCCATCAGCAAGGGCATTGAAGATGAAACATGGCTGGGTCTTTCAGCATGACCATGATCCCAAGCACACTGCCAGGGCAACGAAGAAGTGTCTTCGTAAGAAGCATTTCAAGGTCCTGGAGTGGCCTAGCCAATCTCCCAGATCTCAACCCTATAGAAAACCTTTGGAGGGAATTGAAAGTCTGTGTTGCCCAGCGACGGCCCCAAAACATCACTGCTTTAGAGGAGATCTGCTTGGAGGAATGGTCCAACATATCAGCAGCAGTGTGTGCAAACCTTTTGAAGACTTAGGTTTGACCTCTGTCATTGCCAACAAAGGATATATAACAAAGTATTGAGATTAACTTTTGTTATTGACCAGATACTTATTTTCCACCATAATTTGGAAATAAATTATTTCCAAATCAGACAATGGGATTTTCTCCTTTTTTTTTATTATTATTTTTTTTAATTTAGTTTTCTCATTTTGTCTCTCATAGTTGAGGTCTACCTATGATGTCAATTACAGGCCTCTCTCATCTGTTTAAGTGGGAGAACTTGCACAATTGGTGACTGACTAAATTCTTTTGTTTTTGAAGAAAGAAGATATATTGAATTTTCACCTTTTTTTTTGGTTACTATTTTTTTGGAATCCCTATGGGTACTTGATCACTGCGGATGCAATCGCTTGTATACTATTAGTATTGCAGAATAATATACAACTACAGTTCTCCTGTTACACCCTGTTTCTTAGAGGGAGTGGTGACTGGTTGGCAGAGGGGGCTTACCCCTCTACATAACTTCCTAGATGTCGGGACCTCAGTATTTTTAATGTTTAGGATCAAAATCTATTGAGAGGGAGAGGAGAGTCAGAGTTGCTGATGGCTGCTTGGTGAGGGTTTTATTTCTCCTCAGTCCTGAACTTGCTTTTACACTGCTTCTTACTCCTGTTTATTATCTTCCAGGCTACAAAAGGTGTTGTTGTTTTTTTAATTCCTACTACATTTACTGCCTCCCTCTCCATAGACGGCAACTGTCAGGAAGACTCATGCCCACTCGAGGGTCGTTGTCCTGACTTGGGGTGTATTTATGACGTTGCACTCCCCCAGTGGTACACAGGGTCAGCCAGATACGATTTCTCAGTTAATCCCTGTCCACACGGGCACAGGAAGACCCAGGGAGTGCAAGAGGATTACCCACTCACCCATAACCTCAAACATCTGGGAGAGATCTGTTTGCTTGTACCAGTGAAACAGAACTGCCAGACCGGTAGACTGCAACAAGATCCTCGTAAGTTATAAGCCTGGTCCATTACAGACCCATAAACAGGACAGGAACCTGCCCTTGGTAGCAATATATTTGAGACCGAGAAAACGGACAAACGGGATCGGGGTGATCAGGACAACAGTTTATATATTTAATTGCCTTATGAGCTCACTCGATAAACAATACATACATAGGGATACAGCTATTCATATACTGGTCATTGTTGCAAGTACAGAAGCAGCAATATGTATCTAGTTACCTTAGTTTGGCCTTATGCTGGGCATACGTAGAGGTGAATGCAGCCTGCTGGTTCTGGAAGATCCCGGTACGCTTGTTTATACCCCCCCACCCCTCCCCTTCCCAATGGACACGACACTGGGATCAGGTGGGACTCTCACTTAGGACTATACCAGGACATCCCACATCACACCCCTGTCACACCCACTGGGAAGCTCCTCCTTCCACGGTCATTCTGGCTCTGGCTTCTAATACTAGAACGAGCCATATATTGGCCGTAAAATGGGGCAGATCAACGCCAGTGGTACCATCAGAACTGGATGGGCCCAAGCTACGACTGGGTACCAAGCAATAGGTCACTGCTCTGTTCCTGGTACCAGTTTCCCGTTTCTCCCTTCCCATTGGTCCTACAAGCGAGGGAGTGACAGCTATGCGTGTGGGGCGCTTTCATATCGAAAAATATGAAATCGGGGTGTATCTGTGACGTACGTTTATTCCATAATTTTTTATGAAATCCTGACTCCACTGTTACTCGTCCATCTCTTTTAACCACTTCACGCCTCTCTCTAACTAAATTTCTCATTGACTGGTTCTCCAAGGTGTCTGTGAGGAGCCTGTGAAAATTGGTGATAGGGCCTATTGAAGCAGGACTACTTGATGAAACTCATTTCCTATCTGATGGAGCAGTTGTTTCCCCTGACATCTCATGATCCAGTGATCGCTGGATCAAATTATATTTCATCACAGCAATTGGAATCTGAGGTCTCAGTGAAGCAGGAACCTCATTTCCTCTGTAAGATGGATTTGGTTGTGAATGACTGTGCGAGTATATAAAAATGCACAAGGGTAGAGGAAAGGAGGCTGATAAAAGGAGGAAGCATTTTTCTCCTATAAGATATATTACAAAGTCTCTTAAATTTTCTTGTACTTTTGGTTTATGGAAGTTGCTTGAAGGTAGACTTTGTAGGATAAACTGTATATGTTTGTACCTGAAGGGTAGTAGCACTTTTTTGTCTATTATACAACTTGTAGATGGCATTTTTATAAGTCTCAATTATTAGATTGCACTTCTCCGAGAGCATTAGGGTGGAAACTAGATGCTATATCATCTCTCATATGCTATAAGCGCACACACCCAAGGAGATCTTGCTCCCTGTAGCCCTCTCTCTAGCATACACTCAGAACAAGCAGCAGCATTGAGGACATTTTTGATCTGTACTGAGTAGTGGTAGCTGTGACTCGGGCGCTGGGATGAGACATATTACTTACTAGAGCTTTTAGCTGTGTCTCTGCCTCTTAGGCTAAGTTTACACAGCACTGGGTTTTGGTCGGTTTTTCAGAGGATTCAGTATTTTGAATCTGCCGAAAATCTGACCGTTCCCAGCGCTGCGTAGCCCTTAATAGAAAATCCATGCTGTAATCTACATAGCGTGGATTTCTTTTTTTTTTTTTTCGGATTCAAGAAACAGTTTTATTAAGGAATGGGTAAAACATGAAAAAATCAGGCACAATCAGATCACTTAAGGGGTAATTACACAATAGACTGAGCAAAGGGGGTTATCGAATGGTACAGCTTTTTTATTGTGGCCCCGTAAGGTCACAAGGTAATGAAGTGTGAAAGATCGGTTACATATTTCGGGAACCATACTCCCATAAGAAAAAAAATAGCCGTCCTCTTTTGGTTGGGCTTAGTGTCGAGATCCAACCCGCGAGATCAGTAGTGGGAGTAACAACAAACCCTAGTGTGAGGGTTTTAAAAGAAGCCCCATACGCGTGGTAAGCCCCTAGTGTCACCCGGTACGATGGGGAAAAAACCCGGGGATGATCTATTTTGGTCTATAGATCATATGCCCATTCTAGAAAAAAAATCAATTAAAAACTAAAAATACCTTTAGAACAGAGGTATGAAAAATATTAAACTGGAAAAAGAAAAGGGACAAAGGGGGGGGGGGGGGCCCCAAAGCCGGGCCCACGCGGCCAGAAAAGGGGTGTCCAGTAATGGGGTGAGATGCAGAGGCGGTTGGGGGGTGTTTTTTAAAGAGTTTTGTAAGTGGGGATTTTACAAAAATCTAACCAATCTTTCCAGACCCAAGAAACCTCCGCCTCGTTAAGTGATCTTTCGCAGCTCCCCATTCTACAAACCATTTACCTCCTTGTACCAATCTGCAGTGGAGGGCATGCGGGGATCCCCATAACGGGGGATAACGCTTTTGCCGCTTTTAAATAGGGCTGGATCAGGTGGGTTTTCAACACCGGGTCGGAAAGGTGAATGCAAAAAGGGTAGGACCCGGGGGTATTACGCAGCTGCTCATGCATATCAAAAAGCGAAAATGATTTTTCCAGGGGGGTTGTAGGAGGAACATCCCACCAAATTGAATAAGGTCCCAATTTTTTTTTTTGGCAACCCCAATAGGTGTCGGGTACTGCGGGATAAATGGAATGTGCGGGGGGGCCCCGGTCCCATGTTAAAAAATTTTGTAATTCTTTCCAAATTCTGACCAGACAGAGGTCTTATGTCCCCGGGAAAGAAAATTTTCTCCAGTCTTCGACCGAGGGGGGCCCTGGCAAACCCCTTTTCCCCTGCTGTTTGTATGAAGTTGTAAGGGGTCAAGGGAGGCATTTAAGGGGCCATAAATCTTTGGAGGCGTGTGCAAGTGAACCCTCTTAGCACCCCCCGCCCAAAAGGGGTTTAAAGATTATTTAGGATAAAATGCCTTATTTGGGGAAAAAAATTCGTAATTGATAGAAGTTTAATCTGGAAAAAATGATTGAGGCAAAGTCTGAGAAAAAGGCGGTAAGAGCGAAACGTGTCACCCTCACAAAGGTCTCCCATTGTCAAAAAGCTTCTAGCCCCCCGGGCGCTGGGGACGCTACCGTAGCTCATCGATAAGAGGGGTTCCCTGAAGGGGGGTGAGAGGGCCCCCCGGGGAAGGAGGTCATAGAGGGGGGGAAGGGCCCCTCCCGAACCCTTTTGGTAGTTTGATTTTAAAGGGGAGAGTGCACAAGGTTTTCTTGGGAATAGACGAGGGAGTGGCGGGGGGGTGCCACAGAGGGGCCCATGTAGGGGGATTCCATCTGAACCCAGCTTTTATCCTGCGCACCGTGAAAGCAATCTAGATTCGACAGCACAGAAGTAAGAAGAAAGTTGGGAAGTTCGGCATTAAGAGGCCGCCCTCCGCGTGGTCGCATCAAAGGGCTCTAGATATCGAGAGTGCCCCCCGCCCCCACAAACCGGGTATGTTTGTATTCGGGGAACTAAAGAATGATTTGGGAGTTGGAGAGGAACTGGGGGAATAAGAAAAAGCGGCGGGGGGAAAATTTTAAATTTTTTAAGTATTTATGGGCCAATCCAGGAAAGTCTTTACGGTCCCACTGCACGGGTTCCCGGATCGACGGAGGAGAGGGGCAAAATTAAAGGTCGAAGGTTTTATTAGATCTGGGGGGATATGGACCCCCCAATATGAGCGTGTGTTTGCCCAGGAGAAGGAGTAGTTGTCTTTCAGTGACCGGAGAGTCTCTGGGGGAGATTAAGCTAAGCCCCACATCTTAGACATGTTGATTTTTGTTTGCTTACAAAGCCAAAGTCTCAAAGGGCCCCCTAAGAACGGATAGTGAGAGATGGGGGTTTCGTTATGACCTGCGTCATCCGCAAATGCAGGCTTTTATTGGCCGGTCCAATAGTAGCCTGGATTGGTATCTGAGCGTGTCTTCAATAAATGCTCAATAAAAAGGGCATTAAAGTGGGAAAAAAGAGGACATCCCTGTGGTCCCATTGCCAATAAAAAGGGAGCCAAAAGGATATTTACTCGAATTGCGTGAGGGGAACGTAAAAAGCAAAATTTTAGCGGGGGAGAAGGGACCTATCCCAATAGCTTGAGGCCCCTTCTAAAAAGGGGCCAACAAAAACGGTGAAGGCTTTCCCCGGTCCAGTGAGAGCCTTCGGGGAGTCGGATTTTGGGGGCGAGTGGATAATGAAATTTTTTTTGTGTGTTGTCCCTCGTTCCCCGCCCCGGAATAAATCCCATTGGTCCAATGGATCATTTCACACAGCAATGGGTTCGCCTTAGGGCTATTAATTTGGGAACAATTTTTGGGGTCCTGTTTTTGGGGAAGGTCGGTAGCTTTGGCGACACTGGGGGCTTTGCCATCCTTAGGGATCATGTTTTTTAGGCTCTCGGGGAAGCAGGGTCAAAAGTCTGACGGGGGAAAACGTATTGAAGGCAGTAGAATAGGGTCTGCAATTCCCCCCACATATCCTTTAAACCTTGCCCGGGATCCATCCCGGGCCGGGGCTCTTCCCAGTCGGGAGACAGGACGCCAATTGGGGTCTTCCCCGGGGAAGGGTCCCTTTAAGAGATTTAAGAAGTGTTTTTGGGGATGGAGGGGGCAAAAGTTTTGGAGGTAACCTGGAGGGGGGTAGGGCCGGGGTGGTGGGGCTTCCCCCCACATTTGGGGGAAAGATTATATAATTTGAATTTCCCGTGGGAAAACTTCGAGAAATTTTCCCCTGTCTTATAAGCCCAAACTCCCGCCGACATCTTAATCTGTGACAAAAAAGAGCTCTCTTTTCCTCAAGCTCGGCTAAATATTTATTTTTTGTTACTCCAAGAATAGGGGGGACTGCACATAGCTGAGATATCCGATGTTTTTTTTCCATTAACCCAAAAGTATTTTTTTGGGGTAATTGGGTAAACTCCTCAGTTCAGAGTCTGACCCGGGTTTATGGGAAAACTCAACCCCATCTAGCCCCGGCCAAAAGGGAGCGCATTTTATGCGAGATTCCCCTTTTAGCCCACCCCTGCTTCATAAGGCCCCTTCCGAGTGTACTTTAGCGCCTCCCCTTAACCTGAGGGATGTTGGTACCCCGTGCACAAACTGCAATTAAAAGGGGGGTGGATTTGGTTCGGGAAAACAGAGAGGTCTTGCTTAAGGTTCGTTCAGCCCCCGGTAAATGGGGGCGTCGAAGTTTTTTGGAAGGAGAGGTCACAAAAAACCGGGGTGATCAGAGTGCAATATGTTCCATTCTGGGGTCAACAGGGCGATAAGAAGAGAGTGCTGGAGGAAGATGTAATGATTTACTATGGATTGATGCGGAAAAAGGGGAAAAAGGTAATCTTTTTCAGTGGGTGATCAGTCTCGACATCGGAGAGTTGCATGTTTTGGAGAGCTTTGAACTTTTTTTAAAGGGCGCGGATTGGGGGTTTAGGGGCGACCAGGGGGGTACTAAAGGGGGGGGGATTTCCATGTTGAAAATTCCGCAGGAAAGATCTGACCCTGTGCAAGACAGTCAAGGCATCTAGGGTTTTGCTAGAAAGGCTATCTGTTGACATTGGGGACGTAATTTAGCTATTGTGTAGTGAGTCCCTGTAGCTGACTTCACAAAGATTACTCTCGCCTCTTCATCTGTAAAAAAAACTAGTAAAAAGTTCAGCGGTTAAAACCCCAATAAACATGGGGCCCAAAGAGCCAGGTCAATGAAAAACCTCCAAAGGGGGAAAGGTAGGATTTGAGAGGGTTGGAATGAGGAACCCCATTTCTATTACTTTGCAAAAAAATAAAAAATGTCAAAATCGACCCTTTTTAAACATTTAAAAGGGAGGCATTTTTCTGGAGAGAAACTGAAGTTCCAAAAATAAGTCAGGATGGGCGTTCGGCTTTTTGGGATGAATCTCCCCAGCCCTTTGCGCCTGCGAGGGCCTGGTCTTTCGGGGGGGTCTCTTCCTGGGCAGGTGGAGTGCCAGGGGCAGGTGAGAGGGGAGGGGACGGCGACCAAAGCTGCGTCCCCGTCCGGGGTATCAAAGTCAGGGGGAACCAAGGTTTTCTGAAAAAAAGAGGGAATCCCCGGGGATTTGAGGCTAGAAGGAAGTCCTTTTTTTTGACCCGAAGCAAAAAGGGAACCCCCATCGATACGGGTATTTTGCGCTAGGGCGGAGAGGGCGGTTTAAGTGCTCACGATGGTAGGGGATTCTTGAGGGTCGGGAAAAAGTCAATTTCGCACATCCTTGAAAAGAAAAGTTTTCTGAGGCGGGGTTTCCGCATAACATTCCTTTAAAATTAGTGATTATCCCACAAAACCATCCCAGGGCGATCTGGATCCTGGCTTGAGGGCGGAGAGCCCTATGCCTCGGCGACCCCGTTTAAAGTGTCCAAAGGACGGCCCAGGATATGATTGAATTTTTTTGGGCAATGTTGGGTCGTTCCCATGTAGGGCGGATTCAGGAGGTGCGGTTTCGTATATTTTTCCCCCTTTGCGGTTTTCAAAGTCATCTAGTTGCGCTTCAAGGAGAGTTTGACGTTCAGAGCGCTCGGCCAATGACGCTTTTAGAGCAGATAGTGTGAGATTTGCAGAGTCCCTGTCTGTTTCCAGCTGCTGAACTCTTTCTTGGAGGGATGTCACGGCTGACTTTACAGGGTGTAATTCTTGCTGCCATGCCCTCTGGAGGTCGCGGCCCATCTGCTTCATGTCCTCTTTAGAGGGGAGTAAGGAAAGGAGGGCTTGTAGCTCCGGATGAGAAGCAAGGGCGTGAAGTGCGGCATCTGGAGGAGGTAAGGTCGAGGCCAAGTAGTGGGTCGCAGGACTCATCGAAGGCGGGGAGAGAGTCTGACGACCAAGGTCTTTGGGCATCTGATCCGAACTTCCCCTCCATGTAGGGGAAGCAGGGTTGCTGTTCCAGGTACTATCTGAAACTGGTATAGGGGGTTGGGGGACTGAGTTGGTCCTAGGGTCAGATAGTTGCCAGGATTGGGCAGCAGGAATCTGTGTAGTGGTGTCAGAATGCAGGTCTAGGGCTTGCCCTGCATGGGGCTTTACTTGTATGATGGGACTGCGGGCAGCTTGAGTCAAGAGTTGTGTGTAGCCAGCTCACCGCATCCATACGAAAGGTCCCATCCGTGCACGTTAGGCGTCCAAGGGAGACGAAAGCACATGCAGAAATCGAGCGTGGATACAGCACCGAACAGGACCAGGTCAATTGTGCAATAAAATAGCTTCTTTATTAGAACTCCATTAAAACAGAAGTAGCATCCAAAAAGCTTGCCTGTCCGAGTGCGAGTTTGGCAGGTTTCTGGTAACAGCCCGCGGCGTGGTTGGGAAAGAGTCTGACCTCTCTGGCCAAGGTGAGGCCACTGTCGAGGCGGGCTCCATTATTACAGCTTTATGACGGTCCCCCTGTGGATTCTGGCTGCAGCCTGACTTGTGGGCAGCAGCTTCTGAATAGGGTCGTGCGGCCGATCCGTGAGGGAGTGGAGAGGGGGGTCGTTCAGGTGACATTTGAAAAGCGCTGCTCCCGTTCCCTCCAATGGCGAGGAGGTAAGCTGTGTAGCCCTCAGCAGCCCACCCATCTGAGATGTTCATGGATTCTGAGAGTCCATTCTCTCCCTGCATCAGGGGAGTAAGCACTGAGGCTGCAGACCTCATATCCGGGTCCTCAGTTCCTCGTGTAAGGTTTGGAGGAAGATGTGAGGGGGTTGACAGAGATGCTGGTGCGGTGTGTATTGTCCCCTTATTGAGGGAAGATGGGGGCCCCGCATGTGAAGGGTTATTTAAGATGGTGCCCAGAGGCGCGGGAAATCCCGGCCGTTGAGCCTGAGGGGGAGACTGGGTGCCGCCAGACCTTGGTAGGTCAGTCCCTGGGGCCACAAGACCCGCATCGTGTGCCGGGAGCTCAGTGAGGGTCGGGGCTGACGTCGCAGGCTGTACCTGGGACCGGCGCGATCGCTCGGTCCAGAGCTCCTCTCCGCTGCAGACAGGATGGAGTGAGGGCCGACGACATATGTCCGCGTCCGGGAGCTCTGCCATAGCTGCGGCCGGATGGTCCTCTGCACTGACGGATCGGCGATGCTGGGTCTGAGCGCTGTTCTGTCCCGCAAGCAGGAGAGGCGCAGGAGGTGATGGGGCGGGAAAAGATGGTGCCGGAGTGCGGCAGGCAGCAGCGTCCACCTCCCCTCCTTCATGGCGGCAGAGGCAGAGCCGCGGAGGTTCAGATGGGGATGTCTCAGCAGCTGGCTGGCCCTGCGGCGAGGATCCGGCCGGGCCGATGGACAGCATGTGCGGCGCGAGGAGCTCCCCCTGCAGCTTCTGGGTAAGCACTCCAGTGTGACGATTTCTCGGGGCACGCTGTTCTTCTCTCTGCCGGTGCGAGGTGGGGGAAGATGGCGCCGAAGAGCGGGAGACCAGGGCACTTGTTCCCAGGTCCTGCAGCGGCTCAAAATAATTGGAGATGGGGATGTCACCCAAGGATGGGGACCTAGGGAGCTTAGCTGCTCTTTTCCCTCTTCTGAAACCCATTTTCAACAGGCTTTCGCGGTGTTAGTCTGATTCCTGTGCGGAGCTCAGAGGAGAAGCGTCCACTCTCTTACATGGCTAGCCACGCCCCCCCAGATTTTTTTTACTGAGGGTTTCCAAAACCATCCGGCGGAATATAGGAAATGTTGTATATCCCGCCGGCAGATTCCCGTGCAACCCATGCACTGGGCCGCCGGAAATCCGATCGAGTTTTTTTTTGCGCAAAATCGCCGGTGCTGCACGGTCCACTGATGTGAAATTGTTGTCAGATTTTGGCTGGCATTTTCAAATTGCTGTGTAGACCTAGCCTTATTCTGGCTAAATGTTCTCTTGTTACCCCTGATGAACCCTATAGAATTTTGGGGGACACGCGTCGGGTCTTGAACAAATCACACGGGTTTTTGAATTAATGATACAACGGAACGTTGTTTTTGTTTGTGGGTCTTGAACAAATCACACAGGTTTCTGAATCAATGATGCAACAGAACGTTGTTTTTGTTTTTTTTTTTTGTTTTTTTCTTGTTTTGTACATGTGACTAAAAAGAATGATTTTATGGGGATAGAATTGTTTCTCCTAGAGTGTCTATAGCACATATGGGAGTCCTGCTGGTATCCTTTTAGGAACTGTTTAAGGGGTCTGACCTAGGGTGCGCTCTCAATAGGTGGGGCCGCTCCTGTTGGGGCGACTACTCCGCCGAGGGGGGCAATTTTCACCCCTTGGGTCAGTACCACTATATTGGATATTTAGATTTAGAGGAACCAGCAATTCTTCCTCTCTAGGAGAACAAATTTTGGTGTTTGTTGCTGTGGGTCCTCCATTTTGGAGGGCATTCTTTTAAGGCATATCAAGTAAAAGTTATTTTTTAATTGGGTTTTTTTCTTCACTGTGAATTTTTGCTACAAATTTAACCCAAATAGGCAAAATTAGATTTATGTCTGTGAGTTTTTTCGGATGGAGATGTCACCCAAGGATGGGGACCTAGGGAGCTTAGCTGCTCTTTTCCCTCTTCTGAAACCCATTTTCAGCAGGCTTTCGCGGTGTTAGTCTGATTCCTATGCGGAGCTCAGAGGAGAAGCGTCCACTCTCTTACATGGCTAGCCACGCCCCCCCGGATTTTTTTACTGAGGGTTTCCAAAACCATCCGGCGGAATATAGGAAATGTTGTATATCCCGCCGGCAGATTCCCGTGCAACCCATGCACTGGGCCGCCGGAAATCCGATCGAGTTTTTTTTGCGCAAAATCGCCGATGCTGCACGGTTCACTGATGTGAAAATGCTGTCAGATTTTGGGTGGCATTTTCAAATTGCTGTGTAGACCTAGCCTTATTCTGCAGCCTCCTGCTCCTCCCTCTTCCTTCTTAATAGACTTCTATAGGAAGGACGTAACAAGAGAGTCTGTGGAGGGAGAGGTATTTTTCTCTAAGGTATACTACCAAGTTTAATATTGATTTGTACTATTAATTTATGCGAAGTGTGATGAAAGCTTAGCGTGCATTTAATTATTTTTGTTTCTATGAGATAATTAAAAGTTTTCCTGGCACATACAGTTTTAATCAGAAGTTTACATACACTATATAAAAAGACACATATGCATGTTTTTTCTCACTATCGGACATGAAATCAGCATAAACCTTACCTTTTTTAGGTCAATTTGGATTACCAAAATTATTTATATTTGGCAAATGCCAGAGTAATGAGAGAGAATTTAAGCCATTTTTTATTACATTCTGCAAAGTCAAAAGTTTACATTCACTAGGATTACTATGTCTTTAAACAATTTGACACCGCTCATATGATGTCATGTCTTTGGAAACTTTTGATAGGTTTATTGGCAACAATTGAGTTAATTGGATGTATTTTAAAGCACACCAGAAACACGCTGCTTCTGTGTGTAACATCATGGGAAAGTCTAAAGAAATCATCCAAGGTATGTAAGTTCAAAGTTCTCTTCTTGATAAGTCTGGGTCATGCTTGGGTGCAATTTCTAGATACCTGAATGTGCCTCGTTCATGTGTTCAAACAATTATACGTAAGAACAAACAAGATGGGAATGTCCATCCATCATACCGCTCAGGATGGTTTCTGTGTTTCAGAGATGAATTAGCTTTGGTCTCAACCCAAGAACAAAAGCAAAAGACCTTGTGAAGATGCTGGCGGAAGCTGGAAGATTGTGTCATTATCCACAGTGAAACGAGTACTGTATCAACATGGTCTGAAAGGCCACTCTGCCAGGAAGGAGCCATTACTCCAAAATAAACATATGAAAGCCAGATTAATATTTGCAAATGCACACAGGAACAAAGACCTACATTTTGGGAGACATGTCCTGTGGCTTGATGAAACTAAAATTGAACTGTTTGGTCATAATGACCATTGTCACGTTTGGAGCAAAAAGGGAGAACCTTGGAAGCTTAAGAACATCATCTAAACTGTGAAACATGGGGTTGGCAGCATCATCGTGTGGCGTTGTTTTGCTGCAGGAGGGACTGTAGCACTTCACAAAATAGATGGCATCATGAGGGAAGAAGATCATGTATTAATACTGAAACAACATCTCAAGACATCAGCCAGGAAGTTAAAGCTTGGGCGGAAATGGGTCTTCCAAATGGACAATGAACCGAAGCATACTGCCAAACTGGTTACAAAGTGGCTTCAGGATAAGCAAGTCAATGTTTTGGAGTGGCCATCACAAAGCCCTGAACTCAATCCTATTGAAAATTTATGGGCAAAATTGAAAAGGCAGGTGTGAGCAAGGTGACCTACAAACATGGCTCAGTTACACCAGTTCGGTCAGGAGGAATGGACTAAAATTCCTACCAACTATTGTGTGAAGCTTGTGGAAAGGATATCCAAAATGTTTTACCCCAGTCATACAGTTTAAGGGCAATACTACCAAATACTAATGAAATGTATGGAAACTTTTGACTTTGCAGAAAGTAATAAAAGTGCCTTAAAAAATTCTCTCTCATTATTCTGGCATTTGGCAAATATAGATATTTGTGGTAATCCTGTGTATATAAAGTTCTGGTTTCAACTGTATGAAATTGGCCCTTTTCATAGTGTGCCAATACTTTTTACACCAGTAAACAACACTTCTAGTACTATATCAGAGAAGAACTATTCCTAATATCTCCCTGGTTCCTTACAAAGTAGGATTGCTCCTAAATAGTAAATGTGCAAATCTTGACACAAATGACAAATAGGTACATTATATTTGAGCTGTGTATATTTTTCCATGTACAATACAATAAGGTTTCTTTGGTCTCCTCTGATGGTTAATTTCCACTAATAACGATAGTTACAGTCATTTGTGAGGCGAGATTACCAGATAGGAAGTGCAAACAACCTTAAATAAGGTCTGAATAGATACGTGATAAGCGAGAAAAGACCTTTTTAATGTTAATTAGAACTGAGGAGGTAATAGATTGCCTTCCTTAGAAATGGCTGGTGCATTTTTGGCAGTATTATCTGAGATATTGTAGCTATTTACTTTTACTACAGGTGTTTTCAATGCTTTTTTACCCACGCTTTGGTTGAATCCTTTAACTCAACCACTCCCTTTTGTGTTCAGTAATATAGTTTCAATTGATCGACAGACTTCAGCTTGGATTATTTTATACAGATTATTTTTTTGGAGCAGGATTCAGCAAATTTATACCGAAACGCTAGCCTGACAGTTTTTCAAATATTGCACTTATGCATGCAGGTTATTACCTAATAAAGTTCCAGAAACCTTTGTGGATTTTTTTGGCCAGAGTTGTTTGTACTGTAGTAGATCTGTATAGCATGAAACATTCTTTATATTTCTGGGAACCTTTTCACAGTTGTCTTATGTCAACTGCAAAGGGGTCACGCAGCCTTCTCCGATATCTTATGCTCCTCTGTCAGGAAGTAATAGAACCTACATCTTAGTGCAACCTTAAGCATTATCTGGATTATGTAAAAGGGTGTGCAATCACGCCCCATAGTGGTCAAGTATCCTAGGGGGCCTGAATGTAAAATACAGGTAGTCCTCGACTTACGACGTTGATCCGTTCTTACGCGGCGTCTTAAACCGAATTTCAACACAAGTTGGAACATACGTTCATACACTACGGGCTGGTTCACACTGCTTATTCAAGCCGTAATTGCGGGACGGATTTCGCCCGCAATTCTGGCTTGAATAAGGGGCTGGGCGGGGGCGCTGCCCGCTGGCCTCATAGACATGCATTATCCACGGCGCGTGTCCCGCCAGGATAATGAACATGTCACTTTCTCCCCCGCGGCGGATTCGCCAAGCGGCGAGGAGAGACGGAATCCAAAGTTCTCTAAGAACTGTGGATTACCGTAGTTACTGGGACGGATTGGAGCCGTACTGCAGCGCAAACACGGCGCGCAGTACGGCTCCAATCAGTCCCAGAATAAGCCGTGTGAATGGGCCCTAAAGTCGGATTGAGGCCATCGTATAAAGCGTCGTAAACACGAAACGACGTAACTCGAGACCGTCGTAACCTGAGGACTACCTGTAAAAACAACATTTTAAAAGTAAAATAAACATTAAGTTCAAAATACCCCTTTTACCATTTTATAAATAAAACAATTATATAATTGGCATCACTGTGTCTGTAAAAGTGCGATTTTGAAAATATAACTTCATTTATCCTGTATGCTGAATGCCATAGAAGAAAAAAAATCCAAAATTGTGTTGTTTTTTTGGTCATTTCACATCCTCAAGAGTACCGGCAAGAGTACCTGACCTGACTGATGCATAGCGCTGCTTTTGATGTCTATAGCATCGTTGGCAGCCATAATTTCTGCTCAGAGTAAATTGATCCTTGACCACTGGTCCCTCGTCCAGTGTAAATGTCCCCTGGCCCATGTAGGTCGATGATGCCTGTGCCTTGTGGTGTGGTCAGGTCATCTAGCACGCAGACCACATTGATGTAAATGGTTACAAACGGTCTGAAATTACACTTATTTGCCTTTTATCGCCCTTTAACATGCCTGGAGTTGTGTGGCATTCATCATCCAGTTCCATAAGGCATTGTTTACAATGAAGCGGTGATCAATGTGTGATGTAGCCAAAGGACATCCACTTCTTTGCCTTTCTGTGACTCTTCCAGTCTCTCTGCATCTCTGTTGCACCCTGCCAATGATACTCTAAGCTCTGTGGCCACTTCCATCTGGGAACATCCTGCATGAAGCCTCACAATGGCGAGGTACTGTTGATCAATTATAAGGTGTTATCTTGGTCTCATGATGTCAAAATGTGAACAGCATGATGAGGAGGACTGTTTTAATCCCAATTCAAGATGATCCCCTAAATGTATTGGGTGATTCAGGGGTCAAACGTCTGTTGGGAATTTTGGCATCTTGTTGGCGATCAGCAAGTGTGCAAAAAGTACCGCAACATTGAACAGTTGGACATGTGCATTCTAAAGTTGAGATGATCTCCTTTTAGTTAATTTAACAAAAAATTCAAGAAATGTTTTATGTTCATCTTGAAATGTCAACCAAAAGCCAAATATCCCTAACGTTTTTGCATGAGGACGTAACTTATATCAAATATTCTGAGAATCTAATAACACAATACTTTTCTGACATGGCCTTCGAGCTAGTGTTGCCCTACTTTTGCATGTTCCCATTCTTCCTCATTGTGATCAATGATTGACATCCCCTTGACATCACAGCTTAGAAGTGAATGGCTCGCGGGCAGTGGTGATAAGGGAATGGCATGACCACTAAACCACTGACTTGGCTTCATTGGTCACGTGATTCACAACACCAAGAAATAGAGACATTGGGGGACAGCTGCAGAGCTGGAAGGGCAATGAGTTGAAATTGCAGTATGTATTTGTTATAATTATTATTATGCAGTAGTAGCTTAACTTTAAGCTACTTAAAATTGTTTTTTATGTCAAAGAAATGCCACTTTTTTTCCCCTATGGTTCTCAGCCAAGAAATAGTAAGTTATGGTGATCTTTGAAGTAGTCTTGGGGTCCGTCTACATGGCAAACATTTCCAGTCAGAAATGCACGTAGATTCAGATTTAAAAAAAAACTCAAACACATTGTAAAACCACAATCATAGACATCAATTGAAAATCTGCGTTGTAGTCTACACTACTTGGATTTTCTGAGGGAAGATTTCAAAGCTGCCGTTTTTTTTGTTTTTTCAAAGAATGCTTAGTCTTCCATTGTATTTCACTTGTAAAAAAGCGGAAAATTTCCTGTTGAAGTCAATGGGATGGCATAAAAAAATTCCAGAAAGCTTTGTGCGTATATTTTGGTGCAGATCTGGTTTTAAAAATTCAGTAGTGCGCTATGATGCTAAAACAATTGAAAAACAAAATTCTCGCTGGACAACGTGGCTTTAAGATTCAGAATATGACTAATATTTTGTACTTTGTCGTGTGGAAGTTCCCTTTAAAGAAAGCTAGTGCTGTCTACATAGGAAGTCAAAGAACATAGATTTGGTAACAGAAACTTCAAGTCTGCTTGAGGGCCTCTAAAGTAGGTGGACATTTGGAGAAGGGTCACGGAGGATGGATAGATACCATATAGGTATATGGAATGCATCTAATGATTTAGTATGACTGCCTGAAAATGAGTAATAGAGTTGATCTTCAGTATCTTCAATAAAATGCATTGAGGTCATTAGACATTAATAGTTGAGACCATGGGCCTCATTTATTAAACCTGTCTAACAGTAAAACTGTCTTTGCTGTCCATAGCAACCAATCAGAGCTAAGCCTTCAATTTTCTTATTACGTTATGTGAACACACCCTTATTCTTTATTGAGAGAGTGGAAACGGAGAACAATACAAAGTCACAGGGAGTTAAAGGTCTCACCATTATTAAAGGGTTTTTTTCACTATGTAGTTTCACAGTCACAGCCAGCTTTTCTTCCACTCTGCTCTCCTCGGGCTGTGGATGGTTCTATAGCAGTGATTAGCATATTTAGCTGATTAGCAAACAAGCTGAGATATTACAAAGAGCAGTGCAGGGGATCTAATCTGTAAGTAGATAAACCTACACAGGCTGTGAATAATGAAAGCAAAGGCTTATGAGTAAAACAACTAATTGGCTCAGTCCGTCTATGGGGTGATGTCACTCCCTGCTCTCTGCTCAAATAAGATGCGTATGGTCTGGTAGGCAGGTTACCATCAAAACCTGTGTGCACTCAAGAGCACGTTAAAATGCTCTTATCTCTTGAGTAAAGTAAAATCTATTGACCAATTTATTTAGAAAAAGTCTTCATTTAACTGTCCCTTTAACTTGAAAGCTAATCTTTGTAGTGAGAAAACCCCTTTAAGTGCTTTTCATTGTGTTGATCAAAGAATGAATGACAATGTGTCAGGGAATAAGTAGAGCCTCTGCAGTAATGTGGCAGGATAACGGAGAATACTCCTTCCTAAGGGAAAGTCTTCAGGAACTGTTGTCAGCTGCTAAAGAGAAAAGGAGGCCAATTCTGTCCAATAGTCTAAAAAAAAAAATGGGAATCTAAAGCACTAAAACGTAACTTTTATTATGTATAACACTTAACCTCGATACACACTATTTAAAAAGCCTGATTTATCTTTTAATTCCCTAAGAGGTTAGAAATCAGGTTTTTAAATAGTGTGTATTCCGGTTAAGTGTTATACATAATAAAAGTTACGTTTTAGTGCTTTATAGATTGAGAACTGATAGAGTTTAAGTTTGCCTATGGCAAAATAGTAAATATAGTCAATTCTTTCCAGAGCCCACCTTTAGTAGCACCAGGGATCCCACAGAAGTTAATTGGTTTTCTTTATGCCAGAAATACTGCAGTTTTAAAGTAGTATGCAGTTAACAGCAGTTCAAGACTTTTAATATGAAAATGATTCCTGGGATAACCCCCTTTTTGATTTAAATTCAACTTTTTTAGGCTAAAAAATATGTTTAGCATTTGAAAGCTTAAATTCTGTCAACTTTTAACTTAAATGCTTTGTAAGTAGTTTGTCCTTTTTTGTATTAATGTATCTTGGAATAAAGTAAAATACTAGCCAAAAGACAAGCACACTTATTTATGGATGTTAACTGCTTGAATTTTCCAGATACATAATTTGTGTAAGTGTCTTGGAAATAGTTGTCCAAATGTTTTGTGTCTAAAAGTATGTGCTTTATATATGGTACAGTATGTAAAATGACTAATGTTGTGTCATTTGCAGTCCAGATGCCAGTAGTGATCAGTTTTATGATAGGAACAGAAAAGGTAGCTTTCTAATATTATTAACGTGTACAAGACTGTCAGTTGTCACATGTGCTAGACAAGTCCAATTTCTGTGCAGAGGAAGGTTCCTTGAGAGGATCATTTTCCAGCTACTGTGCGTTTTTAGGGAGCTGTTGTATTAATTTGAGTAAAACTGCAGAGGTGTGACTAGGAAGGGACATTACCAAGATGCCCATCATACACTGTAAACTGACGAGAGTATTGTATAAGCAGAGCTACCGCTGCTAGACTACATTGGTAGTCATAACAATTAAGGGGACACTGGGTGGAGGGTAGGCAATACCTGTGTTACAGTATAGTTTTCCAAAATAAATTTATTTGCTAAAATATATTGACATTATCTAATCCTTTAAATAGGAATGCCAGAATGAAAACACTCCTTTAATATCCGCTTATTCTGGTACTTTTGTTTCTCATTCTCCCAGATTTGCTATGGTATATGTCAATTTATCTTAAAATAAATCTGTCACAATTACAGACCCCTTTAAAGAATACCTGTCAGCAATCCTGACATGTCTGTTTTAGTAAATACTTGAATTTCTTATAAAATAACAATGTTGAAGTATCTTTTCATATAAATCTATGTTGTGCCGTTCTTGTTATTTCTCATGGATACCAATAAATTGAGAACTGGGCTTCAAAAACCTAAGCTATTTAATGTGAAAGCTTTGTGCAAAACTGGGAACAGCTGCAGATCACCCTCTTTCTAGGGTCTTCAACACTTAGGCTATGTTCACACGACTTATTTTGGGATGTATTTTAGCCCATAATTCACGCCGTACTGCGCGAATTATGGGCTGAAATACGTCCCGGTCATTACGGTAATCCACAGTTCTCATAGAGAACTATGGATTAAGTCTCCTCTCCCTGCTCACACAATACGGCGAGCGGGAAGAGAAGTGACATGCTACTTATTCACGGCGTATACGCGCCGTAGATAATGCATGTCTATGGGGCTGGCGAGCTGCCGGCCCCGCCCCCGTACATACGGCGTAATTGCTGGGCGAAATACGGCCCGCAATTAAGCCGTGTGAACATAGCCTTACAGTACCTCACAAAAGTGAGTACACCCCTCACATTTTTGTAAATATTGTATTATATCTTTTCAATGTAAAGTAGTCAGTGTACAGCTTTTATAACCGTGTAAATTTGGTGTAGCCTCAAAATAATTCCGCATACGGCCGCTAATGTCTAAACCGCTGGCAACAAAAGTGAATACACCACTAAATAAAAATAGACCGATTGTGCCCAAAGTGTCAATATTTTGTGTGGTCACCATTAGTTTCCAGCACCGCCTTTACCTTAGTGGGCATGATGTTCACTAGAGCTTCACAAGTTCACAACATCACAGAGCTGGTGGATATTAGAGACCTTGCGCTCCTCGACCTTCCGTTTGAGAATGTCCCACAGATGCTTAATAGGGTCTAGATCTGGGTACATGTTTGACCAGTCCAGCACCTTTACCCTTATTTCCTTTAGCAAGACAGTGGTCATCTTGGAGGTGTTTGGGTCCTCATCATTTTGGAACATAGCCCTGCAGCCCAGTTTCGGGAGGGGGATCACACTCTGCTTCAGTATGTCAAAGTACATGTTGGCATTCATGGTTACCTGAACAGCTGGTAGCACTCATGCATCCCCAAGTCATGACACTATCTGAGCCAAATAATTTTGCTTTGGTCTCATTAGACCACAGTACATGGTTCAGGTTATCTATGCCCTTGGTCTGCTTGTCTTCAGCAAACTGTTTGCGGGCTTTTTTTGTGCATCCTCTTTAGAAGAGGCTTCCTTCTTCCATGCAGACCAATTTGATGCCGTTTGGGGCATATGGTATGAGCACTGACAGGCTGACTCCCCACCTCATAAACCTTTGCAGCAATGATAACAGCACTCATACATCTATTTTGAAAAGACAAGCTCTGGATATGACACTGAGCACGTGTCAACTTCTTTGCTCGACCATGGCGAGGCCTGTTCTTAGTTGGACCTGTCTTGTTAAACCAATGTATGGTCTTGACCACTGTGCTGCAGCTCAGTTTGAGTGTTGGCAATCTTCATATAGCCTAGGCCATATTTATGTAGAGCAAGAATTCTTTCCAGGCTAGAGAAAGGCCTCTCTACACTAACTTGGGTTGGTGGCAAAGTGGTGACAGGGCAACATCTCTAACAATGTCAGGGTATAAAGGAATTGCCTCAACTGTCAGTTCTGATGAACGGTTGATCTTCTACTTCTTTGAAAGCAAGTGAAAAATTTGGCTGAAATCTGGTCAATCTGTTTGCTATGAGAGCAGAATCTTTTCCCCTGTGGCAATGCTTTGCCTGCTTAATGTCATCAACTACACTCCTC
Source organism: Phyllomedusa bahiana (assembly GCA_025379985.1). Lineage (NCBI taxonomy): Eukaryota > Metazoa > Chordata > Amphibia > Anura > Hylidae > Phyllomedusa > Phyllomedusa bahiana. The sequence goes on from JAODAL010000156.1 coordinate 34,023, forward strand.
ATGTGATGCGGCTGAAGATATGAGATCAGTAACACTGGCAAGACCCAATTTGCTCTTGTCTCTGCATCGAACTAACTGTACCAACTACTTAGATGTTTTGGAAATCGGTCCCTTTTTATTCCGACTCCACAGTCCTGGTAAAATCACACGATACAGTGGAAACTCTGTGATACAGAATTAGAACCAGATAGATATACTTTTTAAAAAAAAGCAATACAGTGAAGCCGCAATCCGTGAACCGCGATATAGCGAGGGACAACTGTGTGTGTGTTTATATATACATCTATAACATCATTCGAAACGCTGAAATGTTTTTCTTTAAATTTGTTTTCTGTGCCTGCTAACAACTTGAGGCAAAACCATGAACATCCATGTACATCATCTGTGACAGCTAGTTAATGCAGAACAAGATATGTGCCCATATTTCAGACTATGAGAGCAAATGAGCTGTGACCACATGACCAATTCCGGGGCCCAGCTTTAACTCCATTTCTGCCCATTTAACCGCTGCATCCAAGTAATTTGACTACATGGGTTAAAGGGGTTTCGCCACGACGTAATGTTGACGTGGGATCCTCCAAAATGGGTATTTAATCACTTTTCTAAATATATGTGATTACAAAAAGTGAAGCCGCTGAGAGCTACAGCCTTAATCAGATGCCCTTAGTTTTCTGAAAGTTTACATTAGACACGACCAGGACACTGACTGGAGCTGATCTAGCCGCACTTGCGTATTTGCACTTCTTATCTGATGAAAGGGAACATGAACGATCTTGCAAGGGGCTGGGGAGAAAAGTGCAGGCTGTCTGTTGTATAGAGAATCCACTGGTTGTAATGTTATTATTTGAGTAAACATTAGACACTCCCTGCTTCCTGGCTCTGCTCAACCCCCTCCCTCTACCCCCTGCAGCCATTCATGCTTTGTTTATCTTCTCTCCTGAGCAGATAAGAGGTAAGGAAATGCAAATGCAGTAGATTGTGGGAAAATGTAAAATCACAGAACATATCAAATAAATAAATTGCAATGGTTAACCATTTTAGGCAATGTAATATCAATTACATGTGATCACTATGGGATAATGTTTTTTGTGTTCTGTTATTGTGCTGATGCCTATGACCTTGTGATGTCTATAAATAATAATTAAAATATATAAACTTGTTATTTTGCAATTCTAGGGATGGCTTTTATGTGAAGAACAAACCTGCCAAAACAAGACTCGTCGTCTTCCCTTAAACTTCTCGCGTAATGGTCCTGTATGCCAAGCCTGTCTAAAAGCTACTCTAAGGCCAGAAGTAAGTGCAGGCCGTTACTAATTGTTTTATAGTATCTTTAATGAAGTCCTACTTTGTCTTCTATATTGCTCAATATCAGTATAGTTTTTCAGTCCATTCCATAGAATTTTAAGCAACTAGAATAAAATTTGAGCAAGAATTAAAGGGGTGTTCCGAGACTTTGAAAAACTTGTTTGTCCAATGGAACATGATTAAAAAAGAAGCATACTTACCTCTTTGACGCCTCTGTTCTGTCCCCGTGGCTGCCCCGTTTATCCTTGTTGTACAGTGAGCATTCATCTTTCATATGCTATGTCCAGCCAATCAAAGGCCACATTGTCACATGCACATGACCGTTGTGTCCTGTGACTGGCTGCACATAGCACATGACCATACACTGTACAGTGTGGGTGAACGGGACAGGCACTGGGACAGAACAGGAGCATGACGCGTGGCACTCCCATGAGTATGCTTCTTTTTTTCTATTTTTTATTCATGCCCCATCGGACAAATGAGCTTTTGAAAGTCTCGGAACAGCCATTTAACAATAAAATATTCTGACTGACATTTATACTTATTTACACTTACAACATGAGTCCAGTAAACAGAAAAAATAACGAAAATCTTCCTACATTACGAAGTCGTCATTTATCTCCCTGTGATGTTTTCTGTGCTGACTTGTGCTTTTCTGTGCTGGATGTTGCCTCACTTCTCTGTAGCCAAGCTGCAGCATTTCCCATTCAACATCGGTTTGCCTTTGCCCTGTAAAAGTACAAGGATTAGGATCCTTTTATTGTGCATGATCTATCTTCCTCCCTCCCAACCTGTCTTGGTGCAAAAAGAATAAATGGCACCAGGGATGTCATAGCCTTGTTAGAATTTGGTACTAGGGTCGAAATTAATTTCAGTGACCACGAACACTAGGGTTAAATATATTTAATACTACTCCTCACTTTTGTTATACACTGTGGGCGTACACAGTATGTCATGTTTAAAAGTGGTTTACAAACTCTTCAGGATAACTGCCCTAAGGCTGCTTTTACACGTTCAGTTTTCCAAATACATAAAGACTCAAGCAATAAAAAACACATGCTTTTCAAGTAACCCCAAGATTACCTGTGTTTATAAATTAGACTTGGGGTATGTTCACACCGTGTATTGCGGTGCGTGCCGAAAGACACTGGGTGTTTTAGAAGTACGTGCTGGCCAGCGCGGGGGAAGGCGGAGGCAGTCCCATTGACTTTTATCATCCCCCGCGGGTAAACGGCAGGAAGATGTGACATGTCACTTCTTTTACGTTGCATTCAGTACGCGTTTGGGAAGACGGACGTAATTCATAGCTCTCCAGGAGAGCCATGAATTACCGTAATTGTGGGACACATTTCGGGCATATTGCAGCACAATTACACGTTGAAATACACTCCGCAATAATGCCGTGTGAACATACCCTTAGTTACAAAACCATCTGCACTGGAAAAAAAGCATATGTTTTTTATTGCTTGAGTTTTTGATGCAGTTGAAAAACACAACAAAAACATAATGTTGAGTGCATCCCCAGAACATTCCTTTTTAAAGTAGAACCATCAGGTCAGCAGTAACAATAGAATCTGTATTTTAGTGTGTGCTTATGTATGGCTTGTAAATCATAGTTGAAAACACCTTAAAGGGGTTTCCTGTTTTGTACAATCCCTCTTTATCTGAAGCGTCTGCCTGTTACAAGTTGATCAGTGTGTCCCGTTGCATGATCGCCAGTGATCAGCGGTAACCCATGAGGAAACTCTTTGACAGGGATTCAGATTCCCTGCAGCACCATCACAGGAGAAGTGAAGCAGTACACGGTTTCCGTTAAATCAGTGGGCTTATCGTGTAATGCACAGATGTGTCCTTCAGGCCAAAAGATATCCTTTGTAGCTGCTCTATGGTCGGGCTAATAGAGGGGACTCCCAGGCAATCTACTCCATTAAACAGTTTCTTTATTTAATTAGTTGCTTTCATACTAAAGGGCTTTACTCACAAATGACATTTATCACCCATCCACAGGATAGTAGGTAATAATTGACTGACTGGACTCCCAGTGATCACTAGAATGTAAGTCCGAGCCCACTAATCCTCCTCACTGCACGCTTGTGGTGAGCAAGGGTTTTAATTTTGGAGCGACACTCGAGCATGCATGCTGATGCTTTCTCAGTCTGTTGGGGTGTTGGAGGTAAACTAGTGCTGTACTTAGCTGTTCCTGACTGTCTCAGAAGAAACATGACTCAATTATAAGCCAAATCAGTTCCCTGACATAATACAATATTCACAAAAAAGGGAAAGTCTTAAAATATAACTTTTATTAATACTGATAAAAAATTAAATTACACTTAAATAGATAGCCTCTTATTTTTGTCCCATGAAAACAATAGGGAGAAATACCAAAGGCAAAAAATCTTACCCTAATATGCCTTATAGACTAAAGTGATAATTTGATTACCCTAACCTATATAATCAGGGTGATCGCCCCTATAAGGGCGTCCCTGTCCAGAACCTCACCCTTTTACTACCAAAAACCCTAATATTCCCTCGCAAGGGAGTCCCAACATGTTTCAATCCTCCCCAGACAATTTAAAGATCTTCTCGGGAGAATAGTTTTAGGGAAAAACAAGGGTGTATTTGCACACAACTGTGCACACTAAAATGATAGTACAGATATAGTAATCCTAATATCTACTTTAGAAAGTATGCGAAACACAGAAGTGCAATTAAATTCTTATTTAATCAGACATATATTTTTTCTCTCACAACATACACATCATTATATACATTTAGAGATTCAATCATCCACCACATAATGAATAAACAGGAAGATCCATATATATTTTACAGTAACATCCGTGCCATCAGCATGAGATCAATATAATAATAATAATAATAATCTTTATTTCTATAGCGCCAACATATTCCGCAGCACTTTACAAATTCAAGGGTAAACATACAGTCATTACACATTAAAAGTACTTACAAATGAGACACAAGGTGTGAGGGCCCTGCTCGTGAGAGCTTACAATCTATTAGGGTGTATGGGTGAAACATACGGTAAGAAGTGCCAAGTTTACAATGGCCCGGCCATGTTTCATAAATAGGGGGTGGTTTACATGAAAAATGGATGAACCTGCCACCCAGACTGTACATCTATATACAGATAAGTGCCTGTGAGTGCCCAAGTGCAGGGAGTGACAGATGTGTGTGATATCTCTTATTTATTTGTCAGTCGCTGTTTGACTGCTCTGATGTTGGCAGTCCCTACCTTATTCATGGGATAATACCGTGTTTCCCCGAAAATAAGACATAGAAGAGATTTTGTTAAATTCCCTAATATAAGGCACCCCCCGAAAATAAGACATAGAGGAAATCATTAGAGGTTTGAAGGACCTGTGAAGGGAGGTCATGTGACTGTGATGTCACCACAGGTCCTGAACATCCAAAGGAGAGTAGACAAAGTACATGTAAGTAACAGAGGAAAGAGGGGGGAGAACAGAGCAATGATACGGACACACACACACCTCACAGGATGGCTGATGAGGCATGCTGGGACTTCTAGTTCTACAAGTCCCAGCACGTCACATTTGCCATCCTTTGAGATAAGTCACTGCAGCTGCCAAAAAATGTCCTTTACATACATATATCCTATGGTTTATGACTCTAAACTTTAAGAGAGATATATATATATATATATAATATATATATATATATAATTTATATAATATAATATATATATAATATATATATATATATATATTATATATATATATATTATATATATAATATATATATATATATATATATATATATATATATATATATATAAATATATAAAATATATACACACACACTAGTATAGCATGCTATAATTTATTCATGGAAAAATAAGACATCCCCTGAAAATAAGACGTAGCACATCAATAGGAGCAAAAATTGATATAAGACGCTGTCTTATTTTCAGGGAAACAGGGTAGCAATGGTCACCTCCATACATATAGATGTAATCTTTTTAGAAAATGTATTACTGACTGTCCCACAGACATTTGATAGAGCGGCAATGTGTTTGCTGGAGTGGCCTCCATTCCACATCCTCACTGTGGTCGATAAACATGTGTAGTCTAGTCTATTTTGCTGCTTTGCTGTCTAGATCCCGTTTTGTTTTTGTACAAGTACTAATTTATTGTCACTTAGAGTGGCTTATGTCTTTAGCATTTCTGTTATAGTTGTGGTAAATTATCCACTCTAGTGTTGCTAATGGAACTTTCTTAAATACAAATCACATATTCTCTCTTACAGTGGGAGTTAATCCCTATCCAGCTCTATTTTGTTCTGTAATGTTCAACCTCTAGGAAATTCCTTAGTAAACAAGGGTCTATGTCAACTGTTGAAATGTAGCCGAGCTCATACAAGGCGAGGCTTTCTCTTCAGGTCCTTGAGTCTGTATTATATGGTGTTATGATTTCTTTGTGATGCCGTCTTTCTGAGTGTTAGAGGCCTCAGCTTTACTTGGCCTCAGCTAAGCTTATTATGCTTTTGAAAAAAAAAAAAAACATTTCCAAAGCTGGTTGTAAGCCCAGTGGCTTACCACTTGTGAATGATTACAGATTTTTCTTGTTTTTGGTACCCCTCTGACCTCACCCTCCCACCACTTTTATTTCACATTGCGAAAAACATCCACTGCACATCCAAGTTTCAATAAGCAGCATAAACCCTACACATATTGATGTTATGAATGGGGGGATACTCTGCTTAACTCCTTCCTTGAAGGATTTCCCAAATGGTCTCCTTTATTGTTCTGTACTCCGTTAATAGTTTTGTCTTTGTTTTGCTTTTACACTCAAACTGACGTCTAACTAAAGAGACTGGACTCGTATGTTATACAGTTTATGAACTTGACAAACTTGTCATCTACCTACAAAGCCATTGGCCTGTTTTGAAGTCTGCTCACTTGATAGCAGTTCTTAACCACTTCAGTTCTTCTGTCCTGTACATAGGGTTCCCATAGAACTTGCCCTTTTAAAATATCTTCTAAATATGACTACTCTGTTTGCTGTGTAGTCAAGAATACAGCGATATACTTAGTAGGTAGTAGTTAAACGGGTTGTCTCACTACATTGATTCATCCTGTTTTCTTGGTTTCATTTTGAATTCAGGGGCGTGTTTACTGGTTTCCACTAGGCTGCAGTAGAAGCCGGGTCTGTAGCTATAGCAGCCAGTGCTGGCAGCCTATCAGGATAGATCAAACAGGTCTGTAGCTATAGCAACCTGAGGAGCTGATGCAGCCCATACAAGAGAGGATATCTCAGAATAGGTAGGATAATGTTAATGAACACATATCACAAAGTGACTGTTAGTGTGACAACCCTTTAAGTAGTGTTTTAATAATTTTATCTTAAAGGGGTTTTCCCACCACAGTGATTTAGCTTTTAACATGTAGGGTAAGGTAAATGAAGACTGTTACCAAATACCGTATATACGCGAGTATAAGCCGAGTTTTTCAGCACAAAAAATGTGCTGAAAAATGCGACCTCGGCTTATACTCGAGTCACTGTCGGCACTTGGGCGCTGCGATGGCTCGAGTGCCGACAGGGACGCTTCAGTTATATGCGGTTCCTCAGGGAGCGCATATAACTGAAGGTCGAGTGAGCGCACAGTGTCCGGACGCTGCTGTGGTCCGGGCACTGTCAGCAATCCCTTCACCTATATGCGACTCCTCCAGAGCGCATGCAGAAGAGAGACCACTGCGGGGCACAGAGCGAGCGCTCTGTGCTCGGCAGTGGACTCCGGGCGGCCGCAGACTCACGGCCATCCGGAGTTTCCGGCACAGGCAGCGTGTGTCATCACCCGCCTGTGCCGAGGAGAGCGTGCGGGAGGCCGGACAGCGAGGAGGCGGAACGGCGAGGGAGGCGGAGCAGCGGGGAGCCAGGTAAGTGTTTTTTTTGTTTTAAAACCAGACCTATGCCTGCCTATAGCCTTCTTATACCTGCTAGGGGGACCTATAGCCTGCCTATATCTGCCCATAGCCTGCCCATAGCCTGCCCATACCTACCTATAGCCTGCCCATACCTGCCTATAGCCTGCCTATAGCCTGCCCATACCTGCCTATAGCCTGCCTATAGCCTGCCCATACCTGCCTATAGCCTGCCATACCTGTCCATAGCCTGCCTATAGCCTGCCTATTGCTGCCTATAGCCTGCCCGTACCTGCCTATAGCCTTCCTATACCTGCTAGGGGGACCTATAGCCTGCCCGTACCTGCCTATAGCCTTCCTATACCTGCTAGGGGGCCCTATAGCATGCCCATACCTGACTATAGCCTACCTATACCTGCTAGGGGGACCTATACCTGCCTATAGCCTGCCTAGGGGGACCTATACCAGCCTGTAACAACCTATACCTGCTTATAACCTGCCTATGGGGGCAATTACCTGCCTATAGCCTGCCTAGGGGAACATATAGCTGCCTATACCAGCCTATGGGGGACATTAAACTGCCTATACCAGCCTATATCTGCCTATGGGGGACATTAAACTGCCTATATCTGCCTATGGGGGACATTAAACTGCCTATACTTGCCTATGGGGGACATTAAACTGCCTATATCTGCCTATGGGGGACATTAAACTGCCTATGTAATTTTATTGGTATATGTTTTTATTTTTTAAATTCACCAGTAGCCGCTGCGTTTTCCACCCTAGGCTTATGCTCGAGTCAATAAGCTTTCCCGGTTTTTGTGTAAAAAGTAGGTGCCTCGGCTTATACTCGGGTTGGCTTATACTCGAGTATATACGGCACATTGCTATGTTGATTTTACTTTGTTCAGGAGAAATTTTTATCTTCTGGTCACATTGAACATGCTATCTGATCTGCTGGCATTATGTTATAGAGCAGGAAAAGCTGAGCAGATGGATATATAGGTTTGTATTTGTCAGTAGAAGTTGTATTTTATTCATTTTAATCCATGCTTATTATGGATGGAGTCCAGTAGGTGGTGGTATCATTGACCGCTATCTCTGTCTACAGACTATAAGGAAGGCTGTCAATCAGTGGTAAAACCGCCGACTGGACTCCTTAAAGGGGTTTTATCGTTACAAAGAATAAGCACTTTTGTAATTGGGTTACATTACCTCAGTCACTTGGTTTAGCAGATATCAGCTTCTCTGTAAATCTGTATTCTGTTTCTGCTGTTGCTCTGTTGCTGGTCGGAACGCCCCCTGGTCGATCCCCTAGACACGCCCCCTGCACTGTGATTGGCTGGCTGACATTTCATTGTCTGTTGGGATACGCCCCTAGACAGGAAACACCCCGGCCACGCCCCCTGCGCTGTGATTGGCTGCCTGCACACTCTGTGTTTACTCTCCTCTGAGCTGTTAAAATTGATAGTGAAACCAAGGTCTGCTGGCGCTATGTACATCTCCCAGCTCTATGGTGATGATTTGGGCAATGACTGGCTGTTAAAAGGGGTTTTGCCAAGAGGTTGTTTCACCTCCTCACAGGCCAAGTCCTTAAGCTGCTACTTTGAAAAGAGGGCGTAGTTGTAGTTGAGTAAAGGTCTCTGCCTGTTGTCAGTACAATTTGGGTGAACACCACTAGAAGTTAAAGCTGCTGGCTTTCAGCGTAATTTGTGTGTAAACTAAGACATATGACAGGTGCTTGCTGGTGTTTGGAGCCTCAAGGCTGCAGAAATAAGAAGCATGCAGGAGGCTACAGAGCTGTTATATCCAGACAACCTTCTGCATCCCCTGCTTCATACAAAATGATGATGTCACAGTTCTTCAGTGAGGGGAGACACGCCTCCTGGGAGGAGAGACACGCCTGCTGAGAGGAGAGACACGCCCCTGGATTTCAAACTCAATCTGAGAAAATTAGCTGAACAGCCCAAACAGCTCAAACGATAACACCCCTTTAACCCTGAATAAGCAGGGATTTAAATGTATAAATTACAACTTTGCAGATGAAGTTTAACACGGATAAATGCAAGGTTATGGACATGGGAAGGAGAAATCCGTTCCATTACTACTTGTTAAATGGAGAAACTTTGGGTAAAAGTGACATGGAGAAGAACTTGGGAATTTTAGCGGAGAGTAAACTTAATTGTAGCAGCCAGTGTCAGGCAGCAGCTGCCAAGGCAAATAGGATCATGGGGTGTAGTAAAAGGGTCATAGATGCACAAGATGAAAACATCATTCTCCCACTATACAAGTCACTGGTCAGACCACATATGGAATATTGTGTACAGTTTTGGGCACCGGTGCACAGGAAAGACATTGTAGAGCTTGAACAGGTACAAAGGCGGGCAACAAAAATAATAAAAGCACTGGGTGGACTGGAATATCCAGAAAGATTATGGTTGTTTAGGCTTCGGGGAGCACATAATAAATGTTTAAATATATCAAAGGTCAATATAGAGATCTATTTATACCAAGGCCTGTATCCAGAACAAGGGGGCATCCTCTATGTCTTGAGGAAAGAAAGTTTCTACATAAACATAGAAAGGGATTCTTTACTGTAAGAGCAGTGAGACTGTGGAACTCTCTGCCAGAGGAACTTGACTGGCTGCCAGGAAGGGGTTAAAAAGTCCCTTTGAAATCAACTAGTTTTTAAATGTTTCAGCCATTCAGACAAATTTACCTGTCTCCCTGGTCTAAAGTCCAAGAAATCGTTCAAAAAATCATCGTTTCTGCGAGTCCGGAGATAAACTGCTGAATCTGCAGTTTCTCGCTCCTGCTTTCTTCTCCAAAATGCGTCATTAGTTACTCTGCACATGCAGAGGAGAAGGTTCACTTTACAGTTGTAGATCCTTTCTACTTCCTTTCTACTTCACACGGCGTCATTGCGGCGTGCATTTGCCACGTATTTGCGCTTAATATGTGGCGAGATGAACGGCGCAATTACGGCAATCCATAGCTTTCATGGAGAGCTATGGATTACGCCTCGCCCCCCTGTGGGCACCAATACTGGTGCCCTGATAAAATAAAAAAGCCCTACTCTCCTCACCTCTGTTCCTGCACTGCTGCCTTCCGCCACTTTCCCCAGTCTTATTGATGACTTTTGGCTTCTGCCGTCAGCTAGAAACTGCTACAGCCATGTGCCATTGCTCGACATCACCATTCAGGAGTAAGCGGCTTTGAGCAGTGCTGCCTGCAGTGGCAAGTGACCGCTGCACCCACTGGCTGTTTTGCCCCGTCCCCAGCAGCTGAAAGTTAGTAAAAGAACTAGGACGATGAACCGGAATGGAAGATTTTTTGGTTGTTTTTTTATTTTTTATCATGGCCACCAGTAGCCTAAATATATTTAATAAAATATTATCCAGACAACCCAAATAACTTTAGTTTAGTGAATTGTCTAAAAGTCTTTTTCTGACTACAATAAAGGCAGAAAACCAAAGTTTACATAGCCCTTGATGCCTATATATTACATATCATTGAAACATTTCTTTGAATAAGTGTATAAAATCAGGTATATATTGCCACAACACATTATCAGTAGTTTCATTCTCAGGATTCTGTCCTGTTAGGGCTTGTTCACACGGAGTATACACTCCGTGTTACAAGCGCTTTTAAGATCCGTCTTGGGGTCCGCTCTGTCGGTCCCCAAGACGGATCTAACAATTAGCAGTGAGATTGTCACTGCTTGCTATGCCGAACACGCAGCGGCGATCCCTCATCTGAACACCGATACATATTTTACATTGAAACTAATGTAACTTGCACTGCACATTGTAAGATGCTTGTTTGCATCCGAAACACGGATCCAAACGCATCTAAAAAACGCAGTGTGAACATTCCTTAACGGTCAGCTGCAGTAATCTGGATTATGCTGCCACTGGACTATTAATCTACGGTATAGAAATTCTCCTTTGAACTGAGAAATCAGGTTTCACAGGTGATTTTTTTTTTTTTTTTTTTTTTTTTTGAGTGCCTTGGGGTTGGCAGACACCAGGAGCATGTTTTACGTCCGAATGTATATTCCAAATTTTGTTTAAGGACAAGACTTTTTTCCTTTTTTTTTATGTGTTTTACTTCACCCCTTACATTAGGAGAAGTGACACTTGCAGTGGTCCCTTAAACTCCAATAGTCTAAGAATACTTTGGTCCTTATTTATGAAAACTGTCTAGCAGTAAGACTTTGCTGCCCATAACAGCCAATCAGAGGCAGTATAAGAAGTGAAAACTGAGCTCTGATTGGTTGCTATGGACAGCACGGACAGACTTACTGTCAGTTTTCATAAATGAGACCCGTTATTTTCAACATATAATGTTCTCTTCTGGGATATTTCATCAGCCATACAATGTCTCAGACACTCGTGATCTGCGGCACACGAGTAGTGGAGATCCAACCAATTATCATGAACATTTTACTTGTAAAACATCTTAGTACAGTGCTGATTGGCGGTCTATTAGCACCTCTCTACAGTTTGCTGCGGTACTACATGTCCTGTAGACTGCTCTTTACATGTACGAGGATGAGCAGCTTCTTTGGGCACCAGGTGAGAGAGGCTCCTTTGTCTGCAAAACCACAAACTGCCTGAAAAACCAGCCAAAAACCTGTGCCGTGGGGACATGCCCTAAGGGGTTAAAGCCATAAAACATGATGCGCCAAGTTTGATTTTTATAAAAAGAAAATTGACCTGAGTAGAGCCTGAACCGCAGCCTTATCAAACACCTTTGGCATAATTGAACACTTAAGGCCACATGTATGAAAACTGTCTAGGTCTAAAACTAACTTTGTTGCCCATAGCAACCAATCAGAGCGCCCGTTACATTTTCCAGAGCACTATATGAAATGAAAGAGTCGCTCTGATTGGTCGCTATGGGAAACAAATAGAGGTTTAGACCTAGACAGTTTTCATACATGTGGTCCTTAATTGTCAAACATCATTTTCTGATCTCCCCAATTCTCTTGTGGCTTAAGGGGGTTGTCCACAGTCACATAAGAGGGACTTTTTTTTTTTTTCTTTCAGAAACGGCGCCATAATTGTCCATAGGTTGCGTCCAGTAATGCAGTTCAACTCTATCCCAGTTAAAAACAAAAAAACATGGAGAGTCCTTTCAGATCTATGGTCATGTGAAAAGGAGAGATTGGAGACTCTTGCATTTTTGATATGTACTGTATAACATACTTAGATAGATGTTGTATTCTGGGGGCCCATATTTTTGGCCATGTAGTCTAGCAGTAGTTAAAGGGGTTCTTCAAGACTTTCAAAAACCTCCCTAGCATCTCCCCCAATGTTAAATACACACCTCTCCCATAAATACCGTTCGAGCACTGCTAGATATACAGTGTAAGGCAGGGTTCACATGGCATAATTACGCCCCGCAATTACGCCGGGACTAAAAGAGCTCCATAGACATTTATTACTAGTGCCGCATATTCGCCGCTAGTAACTGACATGTCAGTTGGCGTATTGTTCAAGTGGGGAGAGGAGACGTAATCCATAGTTCTCTATGAGAACTGTGGATTACCGTAATAACTGGGACGTATCTCGCCCCGTATTTAGCGCAGTACGGGGCGAGATGCGTCCTAGTTTACGCCGTGTAAACATAGCCTAACACCTGGTCTCTCACTGATGATGTCATATTCATGCATCACATGACAATGCAACCAGTCTCTGGCCTCAGCAGTCACATGCCTGGATGTACAGAATGTGACCATAGAGGTCAGTGATAGACTGCATCATCATGTGATCCATGAATACGACGTCATCTGTGATGGACTGGGAAAGGCAGTGGAGCTCTGGCTGGGAGAGGCAAATACAGGGCTGTGGAGTCGGAGTCGTGGAGTCGGAAGCTATTTGCAGTCGGAGTCGTCATAAAATGGACCGACTCCCAAAATATCTAATAAGTTGGTCCAGTTAGTTCGATGCAGTGCAAAGAGCAAGAGGAATTGGGTCAGGCCAGTGCTACTGCTTCCATATCTTCAGCAATTGATGACATGGAGCAGTCAAAGTGCTGCTCCAGGGGAAAAGATTTTGCTCCCAGGAAAACAGAATTCAGCAAAATTTTTCACCTGTTTTCAAAGAAGTAGAAGAGTTTAACCATTCATCCAAACTGACTGTGGCTGAGGCAATTTCTTTATACCCTTACATTGTTAGAGATGTTGCCTCTGTGGTCACCGCTTTGCCCCCAACCCAAGTTAGTGTAGAGAGGCCGTTCTCTAGCCTGGAAATAATGAGATCAGATGTGA
>JAODAL010000156.1:52500-102500 GCA_025379985.1 Phyllomedusa bahiana
AATCAAGAAATTTACTTGAAAGGTAGTAGTCTGTGGATATGTATGAAAGTACATGATACCATTTTATGAACGTGAAATTTTATTGTTTGGTTTGGAGATTACAAAAAGGTTGCACGCTATTTGGTTACAACTTATTTGAGTTTAGGAGCCTATGACACCAAATAAGCTCAAATAATTCATCAGTGTCATCATTTTTTTGTAGCAGTAATATTCTGCAGAATTTTCCCACCTTCCAGTTTGTAAAGCATGAAAGGTGCAACCCTCATACCCGTATGTATTTTGCCACTGTGTGATTTGTTTTGCTGTTAATCTGTCCAAATACAAACCCCGCTCTATACACTGGTTTCCTCTCCTGTTCCTATAACCCCTTTAACGCTCACCTCCAAAATTTCTCCTGTCTCTCCTATTCCCTTTGGATTTCCCAACAAGAGGGAAAATGTTATCCCATGTTTTGAAACGTATTACAGAATTCAGTTGTAATTGTGGGTACACGTCTCCCTGACGCATGCAGTTGAGGGTGAATAGAGCGCTGAAGTTACCTCCTTCATAATAGTTATGCACAACTTTGTACCTTTTTGAAGGGGGAAAGGTTTGAATGTGCCACGGTTCAGATTTGCTCCAGAATTGTGCATGGAAAGTCTGCAATGAATTACAGTACCATCTTGAATGTACTTTACCAATCCCGTTCCCACATGGCAGAAATTTTCCAGACAGAAATTGATCTGTGGTTTGGCTTTTTAAATCTATAGTATAGCAATTTATATTGCAAATATTTTGGTGCAGATTTAACCCTATTGAATGTGGTAACATTCATACCGAAATCTGCAAATTTTATACATGCAGATTTACCTGCAGATTTTCTGTGAAAAATTTCTGCAACAAATCCATCTGATGTTCATTCACCCTCAATAAAAACACAATGCCAAGTTCCTACAGGTGTTTTGGGCATTCTTACCAATTCTTTTATGTTTTCTGTCACTGGTCATATTAGTGTCTGTTTGGTGTACAGGAATATGCAAAATCCAAAAGTATTTTTTGTGATGCATTCTCTGTGTGCCATTTTCAGAATGATAATTTTTCACTTTCGATTTTGTGGGTCGAAGAAAAGGACAACATTTTCAATTCCTCCAGTTTTCTACATAACCAAAGCAATGATCCTAGGTAGTAGATCACAGTCCTCACAATCAAGACAGAAAAAACACCCCTAAAAAAAGGACAACTAAAATATAACTTTTAATAATATTTCGTTAAAATTCTTGCAGCGCTAGAGGGCAAAAACAATAAGAAACACTTGTGACATAAACAAAAAAAGAAGTGAACAATATACAAAAAAAGAGGTAACAAAAACGGTCTACCCAAAAACCTATAAAACCCTAGGTAGCTAATAACAGCTCCCTAGAGTACAGGATAGTCACCCCCAGTTTTCTATAAACATCATGCCAAGAGAGTTTTCTTAGACTTGTTTCTTTACACAAAAAAGTTTAAAAACTCTGTTTTCTTGCAAGTCTTCTAAAACCGCTTTCTAGGGCCTCCTTGTGATACCAGTTTATGGGTAGACCCACACTATATATGCAGTATTTGTTGCATGTATACAACAAGGAAACTCTCAGCATATTGGATTAAACATATCCCGTAAGCCCTCGTTCTGGATAGTAGTCAACTAGACAACAGTATCTCTTGTCCAGTGAACTTTATATTTTGTTTAACATGTGAGCCTGTGGGCTAAGGATGCCACTATACTAACTATAGTTGCACTGTAAACCCAATGTGGATCTACGCTTAGCCATATATCCTCCAGACATTTTTAAAGGTCTCCTAGAATATAATTAATAAAAGTCCCTTTTATAAAGTTATATTTCTAACTGGGAAACTGAGAAGAAAGCGTCACTAATAGTTTTTATTACCAAGTATAGCTTGTCAACCGTCACCTGTTACATGGCACTTATAGAAGTGAATAGCTTCTTCAGATGCGAAGTCAACCTCGTTGATATACCTAAAATATTTAAAACTGTTTAGTACCTTCTATGCTGACATGTCAATATCTCTTGTATTTCAATCATTTAGATTTCATCATTAAATCAAGACCGTTTGGAATTGGAAATGTAGAACAGAGTTGGAATTCTTCCTTTCAGTCCCTACTTGCATATATAATACATGATATAAACCACTTTAAAAAAAAATCTGAAAAAAATTATATGTGTCTGTGTGCTTGTGTATATTAATACATATATGTGTGTAAAAAAAATAAAAATATATTTATAGTGTATTAAAAAAATTTCTTATAATAATTAAATCTTAACTGTTAATTACTGGTGTATTCTGCAGAAACATCTGCAGCATTAAACTTTGACCCTGTATGCCAATTGCCATTTGCCAAATTGAGTGATGGCAAATGATGTACATTCTCATCATCCACCAGCCAAATGCAACCAGTGGCACTTCCCCGAAAATAAATTACCCGAAATTTGCTGCGCATTCATATTCAATTTCATCACAGCAGATGCTCATTAGTATGTTGTTATTAATTGGTATTCACTTTAGGTTTTGTTTAAAATGAAGATAATAATTAGGTTTTAATTACTGCATCACTCTGAGGAGAAGGGAGTTGTGAAGTGACTGAGAATGCAGAAGTATTTTCACATGACATTGCCTAATTGTATAAAGCATTCAATCATAATTGGGATTATGTGTCTGCTTACCTATTTCCTGTATATAGGACCAGATAGCTGGTGGTCTTCCCCCTCCTGGACATTTTCTTCAGTCTACATCATTTGACAGATAGGACTATGCAAGACACAAGAAATGCAACTTTAAAGTAAAAAAAAACAAAAAAAAAACCTTTAACAATCGGACGTTATAATGTGTGTTTGTGTTTGGACATTGACTATTAGGGTATTTACTAGATTAACGTAGCACTTTGGAAAACGTATGCGTCCTCCAGATGAAATGTTCCCTCCATTTCAGTACTTTGTGTGTAATGTTTAGAATGGGCATATTAATAAAAGGCGAATAAAGGAAAACACTAGTGTATGTGTGACACAGTATCTCATCAGTGTGAGATCTTGTTCTTTTCCAGCAGTTCTCTACTTGAGAAGAAAAATGGCAGGGAACGAGTCAATTAATGCTTGTTCTAAGTCTTCAGCTTAATCATATTTGACATTGAAAATCTAATAGATTCTTTTGTTTTCACCTATCTTGCTAATTGCAAAATGTGCCAGTGAGCAAATGTACAGGAGGTGTTGATATTAAAGACAGAGAGAGGAGGAAAAAAAACTATATTACATTTTTCCCTACCCATTTAGGCAGTGACTTTTAATTAGCCCATCTACTAATATGAGGTCGCTAAACTCCATATCTGCTGCTTTATTTCTCCATGTGACTTGCCATTCGTTTTGCTTCAGTTGGCTGGCAAAGGTTGTTGTATATCCATTACTCAGAACCACAGCACTTTGCATTTCTGAATTGACAAGCAGTTATATTGACCTAGCGCTTATTATGGGTCAACAGCTGCGTTAACCAACGGAAGGACTGAGGGGCAATTAAAATGAATTGGCAAAAATATATCTTCCTAATTTACTCCAATTTGTTATTTATGCTAACATTGTATGGCTTCTATGGTGACACTAAACAGAATGGACCCAATAATGGCAATTAACATAAAAATATAATGGCTAATCAAATTGACAGCAACTGTTTCTCATCATCTCGACACACAATACATTATCAAAACAAACTATTATGAAGGAGGTAATTTCAGCGTTCTATTCAACCTGCTGCATGTGTGCAGTCAGGGAGACGTGTACCCGCAATTACGACTGACTCATAACAACTCACCACATAACCTACGCACTGTCCTTTTTTTCTGTCTCGCACTCTCCTGATGCAGCAATCAGGATTTTCTAAAAATATATTTGCAGTGATACATAATGTGAAATTTGTGACTGTGTGGAGACAATGAGATGCTTATTGCAGTGGGTCTCGTACCTCTCATCTTTAACGGAGGGAGCTGAAGAGCATATTTCTTATTGTCTTTTATGCTGTCCTTTTGGATGGTGTAGTTAATTCTTTCTGACAGACAAATTGGTTATGCACATTATAGCAATATCATTCATTTCTAAAGACCGGATTCAGTCAAGTGTGCAAGATTTTTTTGTGGTTTTAAGTGGCTGTTAGAGTTTTCCCTCCATTATATTTTTAAAGGAAGGGGTCTGAGATATTTTAGAGGGTTTATCAATAATTATGAAATATAAGCAGTAAGGGAATGTTCACACTGCATAATTGCGGTGCGCATTTTGCCGCATATTTGCACTTAATACGCGGCGAGATGCGCGCCGCAATTACGGTAATCCATAGTTCTCCTAGAGAACTGCGCGTACAATACAATCACCCCGTGCTTCGGGAGTATGCGCTGATCAGTGCGACTCCCAAATCACTAGGAGTATTGCGGCGTAATTACGTCATGTGAACGTACCTTTAGAGACAGGTAGATTACTTCCAGCCACTGAATGTCAGTAGCCATCAGTCCATTGCCAGAACACCCCGGCATTGCCATTGATGGCTTATTGGGCCATTACTTTGGAAATCCCAATCCATTGGTCTCCTTGGGGAGATACGTGACTTGTCATTTATTCGCAGCGCTTACGTGCCGCGAGTAATTCATGTCCATGGGGCCGGCGGGTTGCCGGCCCCACCCCCCGTGCTTCGGGAGTACGCGCTGATCAGCGCGACTCCCAAAACACCCAGCGTATTGTACGCGCCACAATTACGCCGTGTGAACATACCCTAAGAAGTCACTTCCTATCCGGCCCATATGTACTATTACAGACTTTGGGGCCTCTGATGCAGCAGTTAATTAGAGCATCGAAGTGGACACTTAAAATTATCCTTACTGCTTAGCTGTCAGCGCAGTCTGAAAGTGAAGCAAAAGAGCAGTTCTGTTTCCTGTATGGTAAAAAATGGTTGTTTAAGGGGAACCTATCAACTTTCCTAACCTGTCCGTTTAGAAGTACTTGCATTGTCTATTCTATAATACTGTTTGAGCATCTTTTCTTTGAACTATGCTTGGTGGTGGTCTTTAGTTATATCACGTAGACATGAATATATAATAACTAGGTGTAATTACTCCTATTATCAATGGGGCCTAAGACCCCCTCTCTCCCCTCCCCCCCCCCTGTCAATTTATTCAAAAATTTCCAGGAGGAATAATGGGAATGGCACAGTGCAAGGTCTCTAAGGCAGAATGCTCGATATGTAAGAGGGAATGCACATATATACATAAAGCTAGGAATTTAAAATCTGTCTTTGGGCCGTTTTAGAAATGAGTAGTTAATATCACAGGAAGTCTAACTTTAAGGGGTGGTATTACCATATTATTTAGAGTCGGAAACATGTTGGCAAGGGTAAATAAATTCTATTACCAAATAAATTGCTGTTTTGATTTTGCTACATTTCAGAGCTAGAATAGTTCTTATCTCCTAGAAGTGGTTACTGACCACTTCTCTCTACTCTAGTATCCCTCGCCCGGTTGGTAATGTCACTACCTGCTGTTTTTTTACCAACAGCACAGGAGCTTGTTTATGCTTGTTACTGGCAAACATTAACCCTTTAGAGCTCTGTAGCCTTCTTTTTTGCTGTTTAAACCTTTTAATTCCTAATGCCCCTCTAACAGGCTCAGCTAGGAATAGCAGAGCTGATATACCAATCACTGATGTGGAACCACCCACAGCCTGAAAAGGAAGTAGGAGTCTGAAGCTGGCTGTGAAAACCAGACTCTTTGAAAATTACTTTAAAAATTTAATGGAAACCCGTGCTTAAAGGGGAACCAAAAAAAAAAAAACAAATAAGGGAGGAATACTAAAGATGAGCAGTAAATATCTGTCACAATCTAGTGTGTGAACTACTTAAAAGTGCTGTTATATTGCATATTATCGCAATGTTGGAGCGTTCTCCTCACTGGGCTAGTGGGTGGAGCTACAGTTGCTAGGCGCGCTAACAGAAAAATACATGTCCCTCAACGGCCGCCTCCTCCCAGCTGAGCTGTAGATTTTATGTACTATATCCACATCAAATTTATATATATATATATATAATTATATATATATATATATATTATATATATATATATATATATATATATATGGTGTGTGTGTTGTACGGCCCTCAGTCTCCTTCCTACTCTGCAGAGGCATCCCTCATACCGCAAGTCTGTCAGTTCAGCTCCATTATGTCAGTCAGCCTGACCAGAAAGTAAATCAGAGCCTGTCCTAGTTCCTATAGGGCAGGTTTTCCACCGGAGTTAGGCCGTCGGCCATTTTGTTCTTCTACACTGATTATTTCCTAGACAAAACGAGCAGACTTTTCTAATTAAAGTTACTTTGGATTTTTTGATTATGACAAATAGTTTATCGATTTAGGTTTCTTCTTTCCCCAGAGAACCCCTTTAAGTCACTATTCCTAGGTGGAAGAAGAATAATGCATTCGGCACCTCAATCTTCAGGATAATATAGTTTATAAGTATTAATAGCCCAACTGTGCCCAGTGCAACACATATTATAATTAAATAAATCGATCTAGACAAGGCGTAACAGGTATTTGAAAAACAAAGATAGAAATAGGTAGGGCTTGAAGAAAGCAGGTAGTGGTAAGTAGCAGGAAAGTAATCTAGTAAGTCGCAGACTGCAGGGGGCTTGTAGAGATCCATAAGTAAAATTTTATTGAAAATAAGAAACCAAAACTAAATTAAAATCTCTGATTAAAAAAAAAAAAAAAACCTTTGTAAAATTGAAACCCGGTAAAACATAAAATGCTGAGGAAATCCCCCGTAGAGTAGGGTGGGGCCCACAAAAACTCTTGGCATAGTCATTGATGTGCACACCCAACATAGTGTCCCCAGGGAAACAGTTGTACAGTTACCTGCAGCATTGAATGCAGTTACTTGGATCAGGTTAGGAGCAGACAACCCAAGCCAGCTGCCATGTCAGAAATGATCATGTTAAATATGTAACATTTTTTAGTCAAATCCTTTTCGTCCCTTTCACGTACATCTACAGTATAAAGTGAGTGTACTTGTATCCTCTAAGAAAACTTAAGAAGTTTAGTTTTTGGCCTAGATTTGAAGTATCGACCCCTTGAGGGAGCTGGAACAATCCAGGAGGTGGAAATAGGTCATTGGGGGAACTTGAATAGAAATAAGGGAATGCTAGTGGCATAACCAAGAAGAAAAAAATGTTTAAAAGAAAATCGTACATATGTGATTAATCTGTTGGATAAAATACAGGGCTTGTTCAATCCATCTAATTCTTTTTCTTATTCAGCTCATTTTTTTTTTTACGGCCAATTTAATTTTATATTTTGATGATAAAAGTTCCATTCGGTCATCTTTACCTACTCTATTGTGGGACATGGATAGAGGGTTTTGTAGTACTGTATGCACCTGCCACCAGAACTGTGCACAGGGCCAGTAGCTAAGTACCTACTTGGCATGCACTGTGTTCAGGAGACAGGTATAGTTACTACTAAATGAGCCACCCACTCTCAAAATAACTCATCACACAGCCATCAATGTCTAAACCACTGGCAACAAAAATACACCCCCCGAAGTGAAAAATGGTGCCCAATTTGCCATATTCCCTCCACGGTGTCATGTGATTCATTAGTGTTACAAGGTCTCAGGTGTGAATGAGGAGCAAGTGTGTTCAATTTGGGGTTATTGCTCTCTCTCTCATGCTGGTCACTGGAAGTTCAACATGGCACCTCATGGCAAAAAGCTGTCTGAGGATGTGAAAAAAAAAAAAAAAATTGTTGCTCTACGTAAAGATGACCTATGTTAGATCGCCAACATCCTGAAACTGAGCTGCAGCATGATGACCAAGACCATACAGTGGTTTAACAAGAAGTGTTACCCTCAGAATCGGCTTCGCCACAGTCATCAAGCTGCATCAAATTGGTCTGCATGGCTGTCGATCAAGAAGGAAGCCTTTCTAAAGATGATGCACAAAAAAAACCTAAAACCGTTTGCTAAACACAAGCAGATTAAGGACATGGATTACTGGAACCATGTATTGTGGTCTGATGAAACCAAGATAAACGTATTTGGTTCAGATGATTTAAAGTGTTTGTGGCAGCAACCAAGTGTGTCTTGCTTACAGTCAAGCATGGTGGTGGGATTGTCTTGGTTTGGGGCTACATGTGTTCTGCTGGCTGTGGGTAACTACAGTTCATTGATGAAACCATGAATGCCAACATGTATTGTAACATACTGAAGCAGAGCATGATCCCCTCCCTTCAGAAACTGGGCATCAGAGCAGTATTACAACATAACGACCCCAAACATTCCTCCAAGACGACCACTGCTTTGCTAAAGAAAATGAGGGTAAAGGTGTTGGACTGGCCATGCATGTCTCCAGACCTAAACCCTATTGAGCATCTGTGGGTATCCTCAAACAGCAGCTGGAGGAGGGCAAGGTCTCTCACATCCACCAGTTCTGTGATGTCGTCATGGAGGAGTGGAAGAGGATTCCAGTGGCTGCAACCTGTGACGCTCTAGTCAACGCCATGTCCAATAGAGTTTTAGGCAGTACTGGAAAATAATGGTGGCCACACAAAATATTGACACTCTGGTCACAATTTGTCCATTTGCACTTCGGGGTGTACTCACTTGTGTTGTCAGCGATTTAGACATTTATGGCTGTGTGTTGAGTTACACTGTTATACAAGCTGTATTCTGACTACTTTACAATGTATCAAAGTGTCACGTCTTCAATGTTGTCCCATGAATAAATATAGTACAATATTTACAAAAATGAGGGGTGTACTCACTTTTGTGAGGTACTGTATAATTGTTGCATGTAGCTGAAAATAAATGTGTTTCACTTATGATGATCAATAATAATGTCCATTATTATGTCTGATTTTTAACAAATGTAACAGTCTAGCAACCACATTGAAAAAGCTTTGACTATCGTTTGCAATATAAGTTGATAAATGTTTTCTAAGTTTTACTTATAAGTAACACAGAGGTTGTTATCAACATGTCAATTTTGCAGGGGATTATGGTTTTACCTTGTATTGAAAAACTTCTTAAAGGGCAGTTGGGTGGGGAGAGGCACAACGTGAAGTTGTAAATGTTTCACTTCGAGCTAAAATTGGTCCCGTACTGTAATATTAAGCAGCTGTTATCTGCATAGTATTAATTGTTAATGTTTAAATTTTATCTAGAAAAACTGCAACATTGATATTTTTAAAATACAACGTTGTCTTTTTTTTGTATGCTTGCATGTCAGCCATTGAAGAACCATAGACTCCTCGATTTGGTTTGTAAAATAAGTTCCTTACAGAAGTAAAAATGTAACTTGTATTGTATTAAGGGGCATTTCTTTCTTTCTTTTTTTTTTTTTTTACAGAGAGATCAGTTAGACATTAATGTTGTATTCTTTGGTTATTTTGCAGTATCCAGAGAAGGCCTTGTACACCCAGCTATGTTTCTATCGATTCATCTTTGACTGGGATTATGCACTTGAAAAGGTTGTTACAGACCAGGAAAAAGGTAAGGACACCAAGGTTCAGTGGTAAATTAATCAAGAATAAAGGTCAGGTTTACACAGAAGTCTATTTTAAAAAGATTATATTACTTATATAGTTCCCCTGTTAAGATATACAAAAGACGTTGAAGGAAATGCTGTTACTAGGCATTTTGTCACCTGGGGCAAGCATTCAGTGGAGCACAGCAGTTTCACCATATACACACACATATCCACACACTAACCTAGAACATACCTAAATTTGCATTTTCCCCAATGAAATGTAACCGGCTACACATCACTATATTAAACACATGTATAATACATATAGGCGTATAGTACGCTTATAAGATATGCACAAACTTAAACAAATGCCTACTCCCGTTACACATGCACTGAATGGGCACTTTATTAGACACCCCTATCTAGTAGCACATTTGACCTTATTTGGTCTTCAGAACCGCAGCAATTTGCAGAGATTTCGGGTCAAAATTGTTCTGCAGGAGTATTTTCCTATTGAAGTAGTATAGTTTCTCATCCTGTTTTTGAAACCAATCCATGAGTATGTGACATGGTGCATAGACCTGCTGAAACTGTCCTTCTGCCAAAGCGTGAACAGCTGCTGTGAAGAGGTGAACTTGTTCGGTCACAATGCCTAGTTAAGCCCTACTGTCCACATCATTCATCCACAGATATCAGAGAACCAACAGTGTTCTGAAGAAACTATTTCCCATACCTTTTATGATACCTCAACCAGCCTGAACTGTTGACATCTGACAGGAAAGGTTCATTGTTGCATGCTACTTGACCTAAATTCTGAGCTTCCTATCAGCAAGGTGCAAAAATAGAAATCTGGATTTATTGGACTAAGCAATGTTTTTCCACTACTGAAGGTTTTTTGTTCTCTTTTGCCCAGTAGACTTTTCCTTTTCTATTTCCCGTAGACTACACAGTTGGGTTATAAATCCAGGCAACTTGTTTGATTGCTAAGATGTGATGAGTTGTGTGTTTGGTGGCGTTAGGGTACCATCATTGTATTTAGTTGTAATTGACTGTGTACCACCTGTTCATCACATAAATTCTTGACATCCTCCTTTTTCATTGACAAGTTGCTTATGTCCACATGATCTCCTTTTGCTGGATGTTTTTTTAATCGCCCTATTCTCAATATATTCCTAATTCCAGCAATCAAGAAAACGCCATAGGGTTGTCCGTTTTAGAAATACTGACAACCCCGCCATTGATTGTGAGGCAGAGCTATAGCACAGTTCGTTATATGAAATGTGCTTGGCTGCAGTTCCCCGTACAACCGACTAATACCACTGCTCTGCAGGAAAAAGTTAAGTGCCCCATCTGCCGATTCCTTGCTATATCCCTCAATCCAGGGATGAATGGTCTAAAGCCACAATGTAAATACTGCATAATAAAATAACGGTGCCTCAGGCATAAATGCAATATTTCAATATGGTTCATTCAGATGCCCTACCAACTTTAAATTTGAAAAAATTGCAATAAACATTGTACAAATCCTTTTTGTACAAACTATTCTTTGTTTTTTTTTTTAGTCTCCGTTTGTGTTTTCTAACATGTACAAAATGTGAGTGGTACTTCAGAGCTGAGAGCAACTTAAAAAAAAAAAAAAAACGTATCAGAAGGCAACACTTTGTCCATCCTGACGAATCTTCTGTAATGTAAATAGTTTTTTTTATAGCCTACTGGATCTCACAAACGTTTTTCGTTACGCTTTTTCAGGAATATGACAAAAGTCACCCCCCAGTTCTTGTATCTTCAACCAAATTGTCTCTCATATTGCAGGATTCCGAACTTCACGTTAGCTCCCCCACTGCTCAGCACTTGTCATTAAGAAAGCACTCAATTAAACAAAAGCAGATTCCCTCAATTTAGATGCAAGGCCTGTCCGCTCCCAATCCGGATAGGAAGCCACACTCAGCAGGGAATCGAGCCTCAAAGGGTTCTCAGTTTCGTTAGCACCTTGGCCATGGTCAGCGTAGACATCTGCTCCAAGAGGCAAAGAATCAAGGAGATCTGGCAGACACCCGGTGCCGAAGTTCCATAAAGAAATATGCCTTATAAACTTTATCATTGTGGAAGGGAACATAAAAATAAAATATAACTTTTATTTAGACTAAATTAAAATGTTACTCTTAAAATTATATCACACAGCGCTACATACATAGATAAACCGTAAAGAACACTTATACAGGGAAACAGGATATTTAGGTAGCAGGAGTTTGGAGTGTTTGAAGTGTTTGGGGAGAGTACTACCCTATACACCCTCAAAAGCTCCTGTTAATGTCCTAACCTAATGTACAGGAATATTACACGTCCTGATAAGGACGGCCCCGGCTGGAACCTGCCCCTAGTATAACTTACCCTAGATTACCCTCAGTATTGCGAATGTATCATAGGGTAAGGAAAAAATAAGCCTTACTTTACTATAGTCCCAACATGTTTCGGCGCCTACTCAGACCACCTCAGTGGACAATGATTGGTAGGCTAAAAAAGATAAAGTAAAGATGAAATAAATTATATCAGTGCTTCCCTGTATAAGTGTTCTTTACGGTTTATCTATGTATGTAGCGCTGTGTGATATAATTTTAAGAGTAACATTTTAATTTAGTCTAAATAAAAGTTATATTTTATTTTTATGTGCCCTTCCACAATGATAAAGTTTATAAGGTATATTTCCTGAGCGTCTGTGGAGACTTGCCTCTAGTCACAACACCATAGAGGTTCACATACATACATAAAGAAATATGAAATAATCGTACATCACAGACACATCCAAATTTCATATATTTAAATATGAAAGTGCCCCACACGTATAGCTGTCACTCCCTCGTTTGTAGGAGCAACGGGCTGGGAGAAACTGGAAACTGGTACCAGGAAAAGAGCAGCGACCCAGAGTTTGGAACCCAGTCGTAGCTTGGGCCCATCCTGTTCTGATCATACCTATACTGCGGCTCCTCACCATTACTGTGCAGTTACAGTCCGTTTCGTGTCTGAAACTAGAAACAAGCATGGCCCTGGAAGGGAGGCGCGTGTAGAATGTCCCAGGGGCGGGACAGGGGTTTGACGTGGGTTGTCTTAGTATAGTTAAAAGGGAGAGGCCCACCTGGACCCAGTGTTGTCTCTATTGGAAGGGGGTTTATACACCAGTATCCCAGGAGCAGCCACCAGGAGGCCACATTCACTCCCCATGTGTGCTCTGCACCAAGATAACAACCTAAGCTAACTCAAAACATATTGCTGCTTTTTTTGTCTGTATCCAAATCGTATTTGTACCTCTGACCAGTATATATATGTGTATTTGTTTGTCCTGTGCGCTCATAAAATATGTAAACTTTGATCCTGATCGGTTCTGTTGTCCAGATCAACCCAAACCGCATGTCCGTATTCTTGGTCTCGAATATATCGCTACCCCAAGGCAGATTTCTGGCCCGGTTATCAGACTGCAACGGACCAGGCTTATAACTAACGAGGAACTGGGTGCAGTATACCGTGCTGGCAGCGTTCTGTTTCATCGGTGTGGGTAAACAGATCTCTCCCAGCCAGCCTTTCAGGGTTGTGTGCGAGTGGAGTATCCTTCGCATTTTGGGGTTTTCCCTGGGGCGTGTGGACGGGGTTAACTGTGAAACCTTCCCGGCTGACATTGTTTTCCCTTAGGGGGGCACAATCAAAAATAACCCCCCAAAGTCAGGCTGTGACCCGAGCGGGAAAGGGTTTCTCCTGTTACACTTGTTGAAGGGGTTCCTGCAAATGGTCGTATGAGTGCGTCCTTGACATTGTGCAGGCTAAGAAGAGGAGCTCGTACAATCAGTTACGGCAGCTAAGGTAAAGGTGGTACCAATGAAAATGTCAGTTCATTCCACACAAAAAAGGCCTTACACACTTGTTTTGGCAAATGAAAAAGTTATGGTACGAAGATGCTGTTAAAATTACAAGATTTAAAAGGGAAAAATTTGTCACCAATAGGCAAGTGAGGTATTAAAAATCAAAATAAGAAACACTAGGATTGCAGTATTTTCTTCATCCTGCCTCCCTAAAACCGGATTTAAAGGCAATCCAAAATGTTTTGTCTCCCCAAATTGTACCAATAAAAATGTCAACTCATCCCACAAGAAAGCCCCCTAAGGGTTTCCCGTTAAAGGGAAAATCAAGTTATGGCTCTCAGATTATGGTGATGCAAAAACATTTTATTGTTTTTATTGTGTAAAAGCAGTAAAACATAAAAAAATTTATACCTCTGTAATTGTATCGACCTGCTGAATAAAGTTAACATGTCATGTACACCACACGATCGCTGTAAAAAAAAAAAAAAAAACCCACTTCCCAATAACCTTGATAAAAAGCAATCGGGGGGCCATATGAACCCCCAAATGGTACAAATGAAAACCTCAACTCATCCCTCAAAAAACAAGCCCTTATACAGCTACATATTTAGAAAAATAAAGTTTTTGCTGTCAGACTATAATGATATACAATTTTTTTTTTCAAACCCCCTAAAAAGTATATTAGTATAAAATCTATATCATTGTAAAAATACAAACCCACAAAGTTAAAGTTATTATTCCTTTTAAACCCTGGCAAAAAGCTTAAAAAAATTAAAAACCCAAAAAAAAATTAAAAATTTGGGGTTTTTTTTTTTCCCCTTTTTTCATCCCCCAATGGTAAAAAAATGGGAACCCCTTTGGCCCCAAAAATTTGCGGGGAATAAAACCGGGGGATTAGTTCTCTGAGGGAATTTGAATCAAAAGTAGGGTGACTTCTGAAGGTTTTTAAACTTTTTAAGGGTTTCTTTGGTGTTTTTCCCAAAATGCGAGTGGCCCCAAAAAAAAATTCTTGCATTCAAAAAAACCCAAAATACCCCTCCCTAAATTTGGGAAAGTTTGCCATTTGAAAATTGAAAGGTTTAAACACCCCACACTTTGAGTAGTCGAATTGGAAGAAATAGCTTTAATACAAGGGGGGTTGCTTTTTTCCAGGATTCCTTGTAAAAAATTGAACCAATTTCAGCAAAAATTGCTGTTAATGGAAAAAAATTTTTTTTTTATTTTCCATTTAAACCAAAAAGTTTATATACTGGTTATTTTCCCTTTAAAGGGGTTTTGCCCGATCCCCTTTTTTTCCCCCCCTGCATCAGCTTTTCTGTGGTCCCAAGCGGGATAAACATCCCCGGGGCCTTTTCCACTCTGTACAGTAGTCAAAAAAAAGGTCTGTTTATTTTAAAGATTGTAAGTATTTGGGTTTGGTAATGTTTTTACTTCACAGAAAAAGGTTTCCTGGTTCAAATACTGCGGGGAAACCCCCAAACTATGTTTTTTTTTTTACTCTTTATCAATCCCCAAAAAACCCTCATGGGGGTTTTCTTTTTTTAATTTTTTTGGGAAATTTTTGGGAATTATTACAAAGGGGAGGAAGAGGACGGGATTTGAATGACGGCCCCGGGGGTTTAAACACTCGTGCGGGAGAGGAAAAAGGTGTTGAGATGTTGACCGGACTGAGGAGTCTAAACCCTGTCGTTTTCCCCTGGAGGGGAGCTGAAAACAATGGATAAATAAAGGGCGGGTAAAAACAAAAACGGTCCAGAATTTTTTAATAAAAAAGAATGGTGAAAATGTTTGATATTTAAATTTTGAAAGGGTTTAAAGGGGCTTTTTTAAATTGTACCCAAAAACCTTTTTTAAGCTTTTGTGGGTTTCCCCAAAAAAAGGTTTTTTTTTGGGGTGTTAAAGGGGTTGTCTCACTACAAGGGTTTTGTTTTTTTATGTTAAAGATCTTGCAAAGACAAAATCCTTTTTCCTTTTGTATCCTTTTAAAAAAGTCCTACCCATTTGGGGATATCCCTTCTTGTATGGGCTGCATCAGCTCCTCAGGTCATATTGTACCGCCTTTTTGATCTCTTTCCCGATAGGCTTCAAGCATGGTTGCTTTTGTTCAGGGCCCCGGGTTCTACTGCAGCTAGGGGGAAGCCCCGTAAAACCCTGCCCTGAATTCAAAAGTGGCCCAAGAAAAAAAAGGGGCTGAGGGGAAAAATGAATCAAAGTTTGTGAGCAAAAAACCCCCCTTTAAATTTTATTTAACCTTTTGAATGTCCCCCCAAAATTGAAATGTCAACCCCAATCAAAATTAGACCCCCAAAAAACCCGCAGGTGCTTTCCCTTTTAGGCTTTTGGTTAAGCCCGTTGTTTCACTAAGGGGCCCCAAAGAGGGATATCTTTAAAAAAAGGGAGAAATTTGGGGAAAACAAAATTGAGTTGCATTTTTTGTAATATTTTCCCCTGTTTTTTCCCTTTAATTTAAAGGAAAAAAAATTTAAAAAACTGCAACAAACCAAAAAAAAATGAAAATTTTTTAAAATTTTACTTCTACCCTTTTTAATTTTGTGAAACACTTTTGGTTTAAAAAAAACTTTTAAAAAGGTTTTTTAAAACTTTAAAGGGGTGCAGTTTTTTAAAGGGGGTCATTTTTTTGGGATATTAAAATACAGGCCCCTGGGAAAACCACCCTTAGAATTGGAATGATCCCTAAAAAAAAATCTATGTTGCAAACGTTCTTGAAAATGTAAAAAATAGCTACTAAATTTTTAAGACATTTAAAATATTCCAGCGTACAGTAGACATGATAAATGTTAATTATATGTGTGCTAAAACGATCTGTATTACGTCTGTAAAACAGCCCATAAACATCTTAGGGCAACAATATGCAAGATGTAACAAAAATGAGAAAAACCTGTGATACTTCCAATATAGACACCACGTCCTTATAGTCAACATCAAGTAATAGTTTTATAGTAAGGCACGGAGCAAGTAGTTGCCATAGCCATGAGAGTAGCCCTCTGGTGATGTTTCGGAGGGAACTACTCCTCTTTCAGACTGGTGTCATCAGAAGAAGGCGGCGTTTCCTCCGAAACATCACCAGAGGGCGGACAGCTACTCTCACGGCTATGGCAACTACTTGCTCCGTGCCTTACTAAAAAACTACTACTTGATGTTGACTTTAAGGACGTGGTGTCTATATTGGACGTATCACAGGTTTTTCTCATTTTTACTTGTTACATTTTGCATATTATTGCCCTAAATATTTATGGGCTGTGTCAATTGAAAAAGAATATTATAAAAGAAAAGATTGATTAATTGGACTGTGTTGATGTTTATGTTATGAGTCTGGATAATGGGACAACAGGAAAAAGCCTGACGCCATTCCAACTGTCATACAGCATATACACCAGTTGGGTCCATTAGACTGCTAAATGTAGTTTCTAATGACACAATTTTTTATTTTTTTTTGCCACAATTTCTCCTAGTCCATGTAGCCACTCAATTAAGGTACAACGGTGGGCTGTGGCCACGCACTGTGCTTGGCA
This sequence comes from Phyllomedusa bahiana, assembly GCA_025379985.1. Taxonomy (NCBI): domain Eukaryota; kingdom Metazoa; phylum Chordata; class Amphibia; order Anura; family Hylidae; genus Phyllomedusa; species Phyllomedusa bahiana. Next base: position 69,406 of record JAODAL010000156.1, read on the forward strand.
GTCTGAATTACACCCCTCTTCTCTTGGATAGACAATCTTCTAGTCTTAGTGGTGCACACATAAGATTGTATAGCAGGAAGCATTATTATGAATATGGCTCTCTTTGTTACAGTCTGCAGTTCTGTGTTTTCTTTTTTTTTTTTGGCAGTACAGATGAAATCTGTTATCGCATTCAGTGATTTTGAACTTACGGATTGGTTAGTAAATGTTAAAAGGTTTCTGTGCTTAATTCACTATTAGCAATGGGAATATTTTTCATTTATTTTAAGAAACAACATGCTTTTCTACAGTACCCAGGCCTTAAACTGATCTGTTATCTATATCATTGGAGGAGCCAGTGATGGACCCTGCCACCCCCCAGTACTTAATATGTTTCTAAAACAAAAAATTGAAAACGTCATCACAAAGAATAATTCTAATCTTTATAAAGTTCAGAAAGAATATTTATTTAGCTGTATTAAATTATTATATATTAAATTATTATTGCCCAAAGGGACCAAATATACTCCCGATTACAGGAAAATGACATGCTCAAGAACCCAATCCCAGTGCACCTACCATTCATGAGGGGAGTAACTGTTTAGTATACCTGCACATAGACTAATGCAAAAGCAGGTTAAAAACCAGTTTACAACAGGATGCAGAAAAGTCACTGTACTATACAGGAAAGGCTGCACAAGTGCAAAATACTAGTAAACAACCACTCACACACCAACTGAGGGGAGTGTATGCATAGCATTATAATTGCACATAGATGAGACTTCTATAGGGTGTCTGTCATATGGTTCTATGTAGTGCACCATGCTGGCTTACAGCTTATTGATGATGCGTATTCTATGCAATCACGTGGCCTGCCCAGCATATTCCAAGCACCCAACACAATATACGGTCACCCCTTACTCCCCCACATCAGAGGGTCAAACTGCACTTAAAAAAAAAGTATCAAACATTGGTTTATATTTTTGCCAAAATCCGTAGTGGGACTCTTCTGCATCTTGGTGTGAACCTGTTTTTATCCTGCTTTTGCATTAGTCTATTTGCAAGTACCGTATTAAGCCGCTAACCCCTCATGAGTAGTAGGTGTGAGCGATGGTTCATCAGTGTTCTGCACCTGTGCAACTTCTCCTATATGGCATTGATACTTTATTGCGTCCTTCTGGGAATGGATTTGACCTGTCTTTGTAGTGATATAGATTTTTTTTTTGTGATTTGGAATATGTCTAGTACTTGGCCAAAGGGTACTTTCACATGGAGCGTTTTTGGTGCTTTTTATGCATTTTTTGTGCAGGAATGTGCACATTATTTGCTGTGCCTTTCTGCACAAAAAACGCACTGAAAAAACGCTCCATGTGAAAGTACCCTAATAGCCTAATCCCTCATTTTTGCTTTTTTCTAATGAAATAGATGTATTATATTTTGTACAATATTTTCTATAATCCGTTTTCTAATATAGAACACCTGAATGAGTTAATAGAATACTCTCCTAGCAGTACCTCACGTCCACATCTTTTTATTTATACTGTTATTTTAGGTTTTGAAAGGGCTTAATTGCATAGTGCAAAATCTCCAGCCTTTCTCACCTGCATACAAACTTTTTAGCACCACATATTTAGACTAAATGGTAAGTAAAGAATTCTGGGGAATATCATGCAAGCTCTGGCTGGTAGTCAGTGGGTATACACAGAGGAAGATTTTAAAATAAAATGGCAACCTCATATGCAGGAAATTGGGGCTAAAAAATGTTTCATGTTACAAATGACCACCTTTTAACAAACACATGAAATTATACCTGTGGTAGATACATATACGTGTGTACAGTTCTTAAATGAAGTAAATACACATGTTAATGGAAGTTCATTGTTAAGATGATTTGTGCCTGCCAAGAATCCGACTGTCAAATGCATATCAGAATGTTTTCTGATCTTAAATAATTTAGCTCTGAATATAATTATGTAATTATTTTGACATATAACATAGTATCTCCACTTAACTTGAATCAGACATTTAATCTGATCACTAAAGACACACAAATATGACTGAATGACAGACAGCACAATTTCTATTTACACAATAGAAATACGTTTTCACTGTTGTGGAAATGTTTCTTAACCATTTGCTGCTAAGGTAATTGAAAACGTTGCATTTTGACCCTGTCGGCATTTTGTTAGCACTCTGGGTCTTTTATTCCTACTTTGACATATTCCTGTCTATCAGGTAACTTTTCAGAATAAGCTGTCATATGTGTATTTGCGGCCATAATATATTTTGTATCTGGAATTATTGACCAGTTTTGTCATCTGCCGACAGTTTTCGGTTGAACCTCCAGTAAATAGAGATTAGCTGCTATGATGTCTCCCATACACCGCTCATACAGAGGAGAAGAGATCCCACTTCCCTTTCTCCCTCTATTACACCCTCAAAAGCAGCAGTATCTTCGGTCTCTTTCCTCCTCCATCATAAGCGCCCTGGAATTAACAACGCTAAACAACCAGTAGTTTAGCTGTGAATTCAGCACTTGGGTGAGACCATACTTCTCATTACAAGCTGCAGCATCATCTCTCTGTGTCGCTTTACCTTTATGCCCCGGTTCACACGGCTTATTCAAGCCGGAATTGCGAGCCGGATCGCGCTCACAATTCCGGCTTGAATAAGGGGCGGGGGCGCAGCCCCATAGACTTCCATTATCCACGGCGCGTGTTGCGTCTGGATAATGTGCATGTCACTTTCTCCCCGCCCGGCAGATTCGCCGAGCGGGTAGGAGCGACGGAATCCACTGTTCTCTATGAGAACAGTGGATTACCGTAATTACTGCGATGGATTGGCGCCGTACTGCAGCGCAAATCCGGCGCGCAGTACGGCGCCAATCCGTGCCGAAATAAGCCGTGTGAACGGGCCCTAACTCTTCTGCAGACCACTACTTCTCCTTCCCGCTCCATAAACTTTTATGGGCAGCATGTAACCTGATACTTCAGTGAGATGAACTGAGTGTGAGTGATCAATACAGAAGTGGAGGAAAAAGTGGCTCCTAAGTGAACAAAGGAATTTTTCTTTGTAATAGGTTATATGACAGTTACTTGTATTTGCTTGTAATTTTGGTTTAAAAACAGGAACTATTTAAGTAACTGTGTAATATTTGGCGACCAATTCTTGTTGCATTTATGCCCTAACATATCTGCAACCTTAATGCTAAATTATTATTTTAGAGCGCCATTAATTGCAGGGCGCTGTACAAGCCAATGGGTTTATGCACATAATTTCTTTCTACGACAATTACAATAACACTAAGTAACAAACTAATATGGAAGGAGAGAGGACCCTGGCCACGAGAGCTTACAGTTCAATGAAGAAGAGGCAGACAGAAGGGAGACACGGAGAGGTGTGTATTATGGTGTAGTGGCAGCAGGGTATTGTAAGTTATATTCTATCCTGAAGAGATGGGTTTTCAGGTTGCATTTGAAACTAGTAAAGGTGGCAGAGTCTCTGATGTAGTGTGGCAGTGACTTCCAGAGTATGGGGGAAGCACAGGAGAAATATTGGCGACGGTTGTGTGAGGAGGTGACAAGAGGGGAGAAAAAGCTCCTGTGAGGGAAGGTATTGTGAGATTAAAGAGAACCTGTCACATAGTTTATGCCCCCCTTGCTGAGGACAGCACAAGCTATTGTCAGACCTGCTGTTTCCAGTGCCATGTCCCTTATTCTAAAAGATGCTGTAGTTTTCGTGTATTTAATGCTCAAATCTGCAGTTTTCAGCCAGAAGAGTAATTCGAAGAGTCATTCAAAGTCAGTTTTTTTCATACCCCGCCCATCTGAGGCTAGCCCCGCCCACCTCAACTGATAAACCTATTACTTTGAATAGGTAGAGACATGTAAATAACTGTCAGTGGGCGGGGGCTAACATTTGGTGAGCAGGGCTAACATTTGGTGGGCGGGGATAACACCTGCTCATGAATAAAGTTTGAGGGGTAAATGCTCTGAAACTACAGCATCTTACAGAATAAGGGGCACAGTGCTGGAAACAGCAGGTCTGACACTAGCTTGTGCTGCCCTCAGCAAGGGGGGCACAACCTATGTGGCAGGTTCCCTTTAAAGCAGAGATGTATAGGGGGGGCAAGTTATGGAGAGCCTTATAAGTCATTGTTAGCAGCTTGAACTGAATTCTCTGGACACTGGATAGCCAGTGAAAGGATTGGCAGAGGAGGAGAGAGCTGGATCAGCCGGACAGCAAAATGGAGTAAGGATTTAGATGGAAGGCCATAAAAAAAGAGTGTTGCAGTAATCCAGCTGCGAGATGTTTAGGGCATGAACAAGCAATTTTGTGAAGTCAAAGTCCAGAAAGGAACGGATTCGGGAAATTCGGAGATTTTTCGGGTGGAGGCTGCAAGTGGTCAGGGCTTGGATGTGTGGCCTTAAGGACAGGGCAGAGATGAGTGTTATCTCAAGGCAGCAGACTTGTAGGACTGGGGAGAGCGTGGAGCAGTTGACTGTGATAGACTGGTCAGATGAAGAGTTAGGCCTCGTTCACACGGCTTATTTCGCAACGGATTTGCAGCTGTATTTATGGCCGCAAATCCGTTGTGAAATCAGTTACAAACAAGTAACTGGCCGTTTTACATTGATTTTAATGGGAAATACGTGTCGTCGTTCAGACGACACTTATTTCCATTCCGGATTGCCGCCGCGGATTGCAGCCGCAAAACGGCCGGAAAAACAATGTGCATGTGAATTATTTCCGGACGAATTCACCACCTATAATGAATGAGGATGGTGAATCCGTCGGCAAATCCGTTCCAAATACGTGCTACACTTAGTGGCACTTATTTGAAACTGATTTTCACCTGATTTCAGAACGTATTTACGATCGGCAATCCGATGTAAATACATTCTGAAATAAGCTGTGTGAACATAGCCTGAGAGTGGGATGGGGGAAAGATGATGAACTCTGTTTTCTCAATATTAAGTTTGAGAAAGGAGAAGGAGGATATGGATGATAGATACTCTGGGATCCTGGAAAGCAGAGAGTTGACATCTGGGCCAGAGATGTAGATGTCCATGTCGACAGCATACAAGTGGTACTGGAAACCATGTGATGCTATGAGTTCACTGAGGACCGAGGGTATAAGAGAGAGAATAGTGGGCTGAGGACTAATCCCTGGGGGACCCTAATGGAAAGAGGGAAAGGAGAAGAGTTGGAGTGTGAGGCACTGAACAACTGACCACAAGGGTAAAGGATGGATTTATATAGGTCTCGGGGTTATTTTTTTAATGTTTATTTTTTCCTCTGATGTTTGGAGATATTAAATGTAGCTCTTTTACAGCTTTGTAAAGCTAAGAAATGGTTTAGATAGAGGTGGGCAACCTCGATGATGCAGAGGGCCACTGAAATCATATAAATGGATCTTATTGGATATATTTACTTATTGAACTAGTTTCTTTATTGCTTCTAAAATTAAAAACACAATTGAGACTTTTCCCAATCAATATGAGAAGCAAGTAGCGCTGTACTTCAAGCCAAAAAGTGCTTTTATGGACTAGATGCGATAATTCCTTAGATTAGCGGAGGCAAAATTGCTTTAATGTATTAATAGCATAAATCTAAAATTGCATTCAACATCAACATCCGCCAATGTCCCGATCAGAGTGAGGATCACGCTTCGATCCCGCTACAAAGCCCCTTGCCGGCATCAGGACGTAGCCATACGTCCTCCGTCAGTAAGGTGTTAAATTACTAATTAATTAATTCCTGTGCTTCATTCAAACTGCTTGGTTTTAAAGTGTCTAACTTAAATATCCAGTACATCTCCCTGTTGGTAAGTGTCTGGAGGCGATTGGGTGTATTACAAATTGCATAATGTGAAACTAACTACCAGAAAGACATTGGTTCTGGGTCAATTGAGCCGCTCTCATCAATGACTTCTGGACCAACCCTTTGGGATACCCTTTTGATACCTCATAGTTTGCCACGTTATTTTCATGAAGGTGCACTCTGGTGAAAGTCCAGAATACTGGGTTCAACCTATAGAACACGTGGGAGCTAATACACCCAATCGCCTCCAGACACTTACCAACAGGAAAATGTACTGGATATTTAAGTTAGACACATTAAAACTACGGGGTTTGAATGCAGCACAGAAATTCATTAATTAGTCATTTATACAGTGAATTAATATAGTGTGATCGTCATTTTAATAGTGAATGACCAGAGTGTGATCACTTTAAATTTTATAGAGTTCAGTAAAGCCACTAGTGGATTCATATAGGTGATCAAAAGTCAGGGATTGAACATTTGTCCACCAGAATAAAGTTAATTGAAGCTAAGAAATAGGAAATACTGTGCATAAGTTTATTTAAAAATAATATACTGTATATACTCGAGTATAAGCAGAGTTTTTCAGCACAAAAAATGTGCTGAAAAATCCCCCCTCGGCTTATACTGGAGTCACTGTTGGCACTCGGGCGCTGCGACGGCCCGGGCGCCGGCAGGGACACGTCAGTCATATATGACTCCTCAGGGAGCGCATATAACTGAAGGCAGAGTACAGCCGACAGCCTCCGGGCACTGCGGTGGCCCAGGCGCTGTCGGCTATCTCTTCACTTGTATGCGACTCCTCCGGAGCGCATAAGGTGAAGATACCACTGTGGAGCAGAGAGCGAGTTTCCGGCACAGGCAGCGTGTGTCATCATGCTGCGTGCGCGGCCTGATGACATCACCCGCCTGTGCCGAGAAGACAGAGTAGAGCATGCGGGAGGCCAGACAGCGAGGAGCGAGGTAAGTGGGGTTTTTTTGTTTTAAATCCATTCCTATACCTGCCTAGGGGGACCTATACCTGCCTATAACGACCTATACCGGCCTATAACCTGCCTGGGGGGACCTATACCTGCCTATAACCTGCCTGGGGGGACATATACCTGCCTATGGGGGCAATTACCTGCCTATAGCCTGCCTATGGGAACATACAGCTGCCTATACCTGCGTATAACGACCTATACCTGCCTATAACCTGCCTATGGGGGACATTAAACTGCGTATACAAGCCTATATCTGCCTATGGGGGACATTAAACTGCCTATATCTGCCTATGTAAGCACACTATAGATGGTGTTGTATTTTTGTTAATGCTATCCCATTATGGAAGCTATTTTGCCTTTTGCTATTGTAAGGAATTAGTGCATCTAGTCTATAATAGCACTTTTTGGCTTGAAGTACAGCGCTATTTGGTTCTAATTATATTGATTGGGAAAAGTCTCAATCATGTTTTGAATCTTTTTACCGGTGGGGATATGTTGAAAGGTGAGCAACCCTGAGAAGAGAACGTTGGCTGCGGTACTTTTTATGTTTCAAAAGTGGGTTCCATACGTGAGATGCAACCAAAATAGTTCAGTAACTCTCGTTTTAAAGAGATTGTAGACAATATCACACATTATGCGCTTCGTTTCTTTCCTTGCTATTTTAGTTACTTCCTGCATTTTGAATTGCTTCGGAAACTACGAGAAATACCTGTTTTGCAAGTAGTTTTCATTAAACGGGTTGTCGTGTGAAGTCAAAATTGGCTTGGGTATCATAGAAGAGACCTCGTTATAAGAACGGAGAGAGGTGTCTGTCCTATTGGACTATAACAGTCTCCTACATTACATGAACAGCCATTCAGAAGAATAGTCCCCATATAATACTACATTTCTCCTGCATCAGCTGCATGTGAGCTGGGTAGCTGTCCACAGCTTCCCCCAATAAAAGCAACTTTCTAAAAGGATATTTAAATCTCATCTTCTGTTTTGTGTGTACAGCTCCTGTGGAAACCAGTGTGTCTCCATAGTTACACACTGCAAATAAGCCCTGTGTTAAGTCTAATTCTGGAGGCATTTCCCTTCTCTCTGCTTCCTCTTCCACTGTCTGAAGTTTAGGAGGAATGTTTCAGTCCAAAAGAATCGGTTCTTTGAAACAGAAAATGTCGGTCAGTATCGATACAGCCAGATTCATCGGAACTTCCAAGTTCGCAAAATGGGTTTTTAGTTGAACTAAAGCATCAGTGATATGCTGCAGGCCTTTAGAGATCTACAGTGGGGAAAAAAAGTATTTAGTCAGCCACCAATTGTGCAAGTTTTCCCACTTAAGAAGATGAGAGAGGCCTGTAATTGACATCATAGGTAGACCTCAACTATGAGAGACAAAATGAGAATGCAATTCTTGAAAATCACATTGTCTGATTTGCAAATTAAGGTGGAAAATACGTATTTTGGTCACCTACAAACAAGCAAGATTTTTTGTTCTCACAGACCTGTAACTTCTTCTTTAAAAGGCTGCTCTGTCCTCCACTCATTACCTGTAGTAATGGCACCTGTTTGAACTTATCAGTATAAAAGACACCTGTCCACAACCTCAGTCACACTCCAAACTCCACTATGGTGAAGACCAAAGAGCTGTCGAAGGACACCAGAAACAAAATTGTAGCCCTGCACCAGGCTGGGAAGACTGAATCTGTAGCAGGCAAGCAGCTTGGTGTGAAGAAATCAACTGTGGGAGCAATAAATAGAAAACGGAAGACATACAAGACCACTGATAATCTCCCTCGATATGGGGCTCCATGCAAGATCTCACCCCATGGGGTCAAAATGATTACAAGAACAGTAAGCAAATATCCCACAACCACATGGGGGGACCTAGTAAATGACCTGCAGAGAGCTGGGAACAACGTAACAAAGGCTACCATCAGTAACACACTACACCACCAGAGACTCAGATCCTGCAGTGCCAGACGTGTCCCCCTGCTGAAGCCAGTACATGTCCGGGCCCGTCTGAAGTTTGCTAGAGAGCAATTGGATGATCCAGAAGACTATTGGGAGAATGTCATATGGTTAGATGAAACCAAAGTAGAACTGTTTGGTAGAAACACAGCTCGTCGCGTTTGGAGGAGAGAGAATGCGGAGTTGCATCCAAAGAACACCATACCTACTGTGAAGCATGGGGTTGGCAACATCATGCTTTGGGGCTGTTTCTCTGCAAAGAGACCAGGACAACTGATCTGTGAAAGAATGAATTGGGCTATGTATCGTGAGATATTGCGTGCAAACCTCCTTCCATCAACAAGGGCATTGAAGATGAAACATGGCTGGGTCTTTCAGCATGAGAATAATCCCAGGCACGCCGCCAGATCAATGAAAGAGTGGCTTAATAAGAAGCATTTCAAGGTCCTTGAGTGGCCTAGCCAGTCTCCAGAGCTCAACCCCATAGAAAACCTTTGGAAGGAGTTGAAAGTCAATGTTGCCCAGCGACAGCCCCAAAACCTCACTGCTCTAGAGGAAATCTGCATGAGGAAATGGGACATACCAGCAACAGTGTGTGCCAACCTTGTGAAGACTTACAGAAAACGTTTGACCTCTGTCATTGCCAACAAAGGATATATAACAAAGTATTGAGATGAACTTTTATTATTGAAAAAATACTTATTTTCCACCATAATTTGCAAATAAATTCTTTCCAAAAAAGACGATGTGATTTTCTGGATTTGTTTTCTTATTTTGTCTCTCATAGCTGGTCTACCTATGATGTCAATTACAGGCCTCTCATCTTTTTAAGTGGGAAAATTTGCACAATTGGTGGCTGACTGAATCCTTTTTTTCCCCCACTGTATCATTAAATCACAATCTGGTGGCTGATACACAGCTTAGGTATACTCTGTTCAAATTTGATACCTATTTTGTTCCTATTGTATTACTGTATATAGATCTAATAGCCCTACACCTCGGCTAAGTGAGAAGAACATAGTCCTGGCACTTTCCACTGTTTAACAAAACAAATAGGTAGCATCGCTCACTGGAGCCCCTTAATCGCTATATCAGCGCAGTAGTGAACGTGGGATTGCAGCTTGGCACGGTTTACTTGGGTGCTAGGCATAGCCAATATCTTACAGCTGTAGCATTGTCAGGTACTGCTACTCCTTCATTCTGCTGATGGATGAGGGTCCTCAGAGTTGGACCTCCACTTATAGTTCATTAATGAGTTGTTAATTAGACAAGAGAGTTTGCTTTTTACAGAACCTGTGCCAGTCTTATCCTTAGGCTGGGTCTGATATTAGAGATCAGCCTTGCTCACTTAATTAGGACAGAGCTGTAATGCTCAATGCAGCCCATGGACTAAGATGACATGATTTCTAGGAAATATCCATCTCCTTTTTAGCAATCCTGGACAACCCCTTTAATTTTGTAATAATTTTTCTAACATCCCCCAAAAAATATTCAGACCTATCGTTTGACATATCTAACCACAAACAAGTCCCTAATTTTTTGACTTTAGGTACTTTTACCTCCCAGAAAAAGTAAAACAATAATACATTTTGTGAAAGTTTGAGACTTTTTGTGTGTCAGAAACAGAGGCATAATTGTTACTTGGCTAAATATCCTTTTTACAACTAAGGCCTCGTTCACACAGCTTATTTCAGAATGTATTTGCATCGGATTGCCGATCATAAATACGTTCTGAAATCCGTTGAAAATCAGTTGCAAATAAGTGTCACTAAGTGTGGCACGTATTTGTAACTGATTTCCCGACGGATTCACCACCTTCAATGATTGGAGATGGTGAATCCGTCCGTAAATAATTTACATGCACATTGTTTTTCCGTCCGGATTGCCGTCGTCAATCCGCGGCGGCAATCCGGCACGGAAATACGCGTCGTGTGAACGACGAGCCGTATTTTCTATTGAAATCAATAGAAAATAGGCTGTGACTTGTTTCTGACTGATTTGCAGACGGATTGACGATCGTCAATCCGTCGGCAAATACGCGGCGAAATAAGCCGTGTGAACGAGGCCTTAAGATGTTTCACTTGACTATTGTACCATAGTAGTTGTACTAGTGATAGATACAATTACATATACTAACAAAGTGACAGACATAGTTCTTGGTTCTGTGGCATCACAGCAGGTTTGACGCCATCTGAAAGAGCTACTAACTGGTCAAGAAGAATGGTGTCTTTGGAATCGTCGGCAGTAGCACATCGATGGCGAAGTTCAAACCATTAAATAGGTGTAGTTCAAAATACAGTGTGTTTAGGATTGTAGGTGGGTTAAGGATTATTTAAATAAAAAAAAAGAAGAAGAAATGACAATCTATCCTGTTTTACAAATGTATCTTCTACAAATGTGTATTGAAAAGCTAATAAGAAATGAAAGACTGAACAATTGACTTAAAAGGCGAAGCTAAATGCTGAAGATTAAACAGATTTTTGAACAATTTTCATTATTCCTTTATTTTATTTTAAAGAACCATTTGGATTATGCCTGGAACGCTTTGTTCCCAGTGATTTGAAATTAAAATGCAAGTATCCAGGCATGCTGATTACATTTTTATGTCTTGTATAAATGCCATATACTTGCACATCAGTGAAATTTTTGTGTGATTGTAACTGAACCTTGATCGGCTCCAAAGGTCATCTGTAATTGATGTAATAGGTTGCTATTCACTCCTTGATGATAGGTGAAAGAATATGGTAAAGGCTACATTTAGTCTATACTTTTTATTAAGTATTGTTTGAAGCAGTCATTCTTTTAACATGTTGATATACTGCATGTTTTAATCCATGGATATCAAAACGCGTGTTCACCTAAACATTTAAGGTTTCATTTTAACAATTTGTCTCTAGTTTTTTTCGGTGGTACAATTACTAGCATTTTTTTTCTGTCTAGTCTACACAATGGGTTATGTGACAATTACCACTTCATATTAACCCCTTCCCGACATAGGACGTATGCATGCGCCCTAGCGGGAAGTGACTTCCTGCAAATGGACGTATGCATACGTCCTGGCGATCGCGGGTGAGCCGCGAGCGATCGTAACATGGGACCAGCGGTAAATTACCGCTGGCTGCATGCCGTATCACCCACAGCCGCAGTGAGCTCCAGCCGCGAGTGCAAAACGCTTCATTACCGCAACCTGTCATGGCTGCACTAATGAAACCGCAGGCAGGAGGAGTGAGCTCCTCCTGCCTGCGTCCCGGCGGCTGCCGAACTGCATTTCAGCAGCGATCTCCTACCTGATGGCCACGGGAAGTGAACGGCACTTCCCGGGGTCATCTGTGACGTCATTGTGGGCATGGTGACAGGTAGTTGTCATGGCGACCAGTACACAGTACTTGTACTGTGCACTGGCCTGCCTTGTAACCGCAATCTGATGATTGCTGTTAGAATAAAAAGTGAAAAAAAGTAAAAATAAATGTCAAAAGTGAAAAAAAAAGTAGAACACAAAAAATAAAATAAAAACACGTACACTGCCCTTTTCCCCTTTACAAACGCCAATCGCCCCAAAAAAGATCAAAAATAAATAAAGGACCCATATTTGGTATTGCTGCGTGCGTAGCGACCCACCCTATAAATCTGTCAAGTTAATTAACCCGTACGGTGAACGCCGTAAAAAACAAAAAACAGTCACAGAATTGCGATTTTTGTACATCCTGCAGCACATAAAATGGACTAAAAAGCGATCAAAAACTCATATAAAAGCCAAAGTTGTACCAATTAAAACTTCAGTTCATCCAGCAAAAAAAAAGTCCTTTACACGCCTCTGTATACGGAAAAATAAAAAAGTTATGGCTCTCAGCGATGCATAAATATTATTTAACACAATAAAAACACTTTTTTTTTTTTTTTTTTAAAGTGCTTCAAAATTAAAAAAAAACTATATAAATAGGGTATCGCCGTAATCGTATCGACCCAGAGAGTAAAGCTAACTGGTCATGGATACTGCACGGTGAGCGCTGTTAAAAATAAAAACACACTACTAGGATTGCAGTATTTTCTTCACCTTGCCTGCCAAAAAACAGATTTAAAACTGATCAAAAAGTCTTGTCGCCCCAAAAATGATGTCAATAAAAACGTGAACTCTTCCCACAAAAAACAAGCCCCTACACAGCTCCATACACAGAAAAATAAAAAAGTTATGGACTATGGCGATGAAAAAAAACGTGTTTTATTTTTTAAATGAAAGTGTTTTTATTGTGTAAAAGCAGTAAAACAAAAAAAATATACAAATTGGGTATCGCTGTAATCGTATCGACCTGCTGAGTAATACTAGTATGTCAGTTATACTGCACGGTGACCGCTGTTAAAAAAAAAAAAAAAAACACTACCAGGAATGCTGTATTTTGTTCAAAATACAAAGTGACCCAAGCGGCATATGCCCCCCATAATGGTACTAATAAAAACTTCAACTCATCCCACAAAAACAAAGCCCATAATCAGCTCCTTTATACAGAAAACTGAAAACGTTATGGCTATCAGAACAGAACAACATAAAAACGCAATTTTTTATAGACCTATTTCTATTGTGTAAAAGTAATAAAACATTAAAAAAAAACTATATAAAATCTATATCATTGCAATTGTACCGACCCCCATAGTAAAGATATCCTGTCATTTATACTGCATGGCGAACGCTGTAAAATTGAAGCCCAAAAAACAATGGCGGAATTGCGTTTTCCCCTCATTTTCATAGCCCAATGCAAAAAACAACAATTTTGGAACACCTGTGCACCCAAAATGTACAATACACCCCTAGATGAGTTCTATGAGGCGTGCTGAATCCAAAATTGGGTGACTTCTGGAAGGTTTCACCTGTTCTGGTACTTTGGGGACTTTGTAAATGCGACATGGCCCCACCAAAATCTGCGTTCCAAAAGCCAAATAGTGCTCCCTCCCTTGTACCCCTGCCATGCGCCCACACAGCAGTTTACACCCACATGTAGGGTATTGCCCAACTTGGAAGAAATTGTGTAACAAGGTCTTGGGTGCTTTTTTACCAGGATGCCTTGTAAAAATTAAACATTTTCAGCTAAAATTGCAGATTATTGGAAAAAAACATTTTTTTTTCATTTTCACAGCCTAACGCTAAAAAATTTTGTGACACACCTGTGGGGTCGATATGCTCACTACACCCCTGGATATATTCCTTAAGGGGTGTAGTTTCCAATATGGGGTATTTTTAGGGGAGTTTATTAAGTTTTAGCACCTTAGGACGTCTGCAAACCTGAAATGGCCCCTAAATAAAATCGTAATGAAAATGAGACCCCAGAGTCCAGTAGGTGCTCCTCCTATTCTGGGGCTTGTGGTTGAGCCAAATAATGCACTAGGGCCACATATGGGATATCTCTGAAAAAGACAGAATCTGGGGAATCAATATTAAGTTGCATTTCCCTGATCACATTTACCGTATTCTTGTGAATAATGTATAAAAATTGAAAATCTGCAAAAAAAGTGAAATTTTGAAATTTCACTTCCACTTTGCTTTAATTCCTGTGAAACACCTAATGGGTTAATAAACTTCCTAAATGCGGTTTTGAATACTTTAAGGGGTGTCGTTTTTTTAGATGAGGTCATTTATGGGGGTATCTAACATACAGGTCAATCAAAGTCACGTTAGAACTGGACTGGTCCCTAAAAAATGTATATTGCAAATTTTGTTGAAAATTACTACTAAATTTCTAAGCCCCCTATTGTCGTAAAAAAAAGACATTTAAAAAAATGATGCCGAACTACAGCAGACATATGTTAGATGCTAGTTATAAACTATTTCGAGTGGAATAACTAACTGTCTTACATGCAGAAATTTTTGAAGTTTAAAATTGGTAAATTTTTCACATTTTTCACGATTCTTTGATATTTTTCACAAATAAACAAGCATTTTTTGGACCAAAATTTCTTTACTATCTTAAAGCACAATGTGTCACGAGAAAACAAATCTCTGAATCACATGGATAGGTTAAAGTGTCAAAAAGTTTATTATCACATAAAGTGACACATGCAAGATTTAAAAAATGGGGCTCTGTCAGAGAGGCCAAAACTGGCTCCGGCGGTAAGGGGTTAAAGCTTGATTATGGAGGTTGCATTGAAATTATTTTTTTATTTAGTTTTATATTATAGTTCAGGTAAAATTTGTTGTGAATAGGGTTTGCAAGATGTACCCACATCTAAGACGGTGGCATTTCTTCAGATCGGTGCCTCAAACTCAGCTTTTGTTGGCCACTTTCACATGACAGTAATTTGATCAGTACAGTTGTTCCTCAATATAATTTTATGGAAAACTGGTAATTGGTTCCAAGGCCCCAAAATGTCACACAACATATTTCAAAATGAAGAGTAAAGAAAATTATGCAGATAACGATTGCAGATAAAGCAAGTCCTTACATAACAGTCAGAAAGAGCTTCTTGAAGCTAGAAATAACTTTCTATTTGTGGACAGAATCTTCTTTGGGACGTACTTTATACACAATGTGCCAGAAAAAATTAAAATGGGGCCCCTCTCACCTGGTGCACCAAAGAACCACTCATCCTGGCACATGTGGAGAACAGAACATGTAGTACCGCACTGTACTGTAGAGGGGCGCTACTAGACTGACAATCAGTTGTTTTACAAACCAAATAATGATTGGTTGGATAAATGACTGTGGCATTTTATCTTGAAACTCAACATACAATGTCCCCAGAAAGACCATTGTATGTTACAAATATTGTAACTTGAAGGAGCACTGTAAGCCAAAATAGGAGAAGATCCAAAACATAATTACCATTTCCAAATATGTGAAAGAACAGAACACCGATCTTTTTCATGATTTTTTTTTTATATCTAGAGCTTGTAACAACTACAAGGAGGTATCCTCTACATCTTAAGGAATGGAGGTTTTTCGCCATTAAAGGTAGGGATTCTTTACTGTAAGGCCGTGTTCACACGGCTTATTCAAGCTGTAATTGCGGGACGGATCCCGCCCCCAATACAGCTTGAATAAGGGACGGGGGAGCTGCCCGCCGGCCCCATAGACATCGCATTATTTACGGCGCGTATGCGCCGTAAATAATGTGCATGTCACTTTCTCCCCCCGTGGCGGATTCGCCGAGCGGGGAGGAGCGACGGAATCCACTGTTCTCTATGAGAACTGTGGATTACCGTAATGACAGGGACGGATTGGAGCCGTACTGAAGCGCAAATCCGGCGCGCAGTACGGCTCCAATCCGCGCCCAAATAAGCCGTGTGAACATGGCCTAAGAGTAACAAGACTATGGAATTCACTGCCACGAGGTTGTAAAGGTGGATTCATTGAACAAGTTAGAGGGGGTTTAGATGATTTTCTTGAAGAATATAATATTACAGGTCATAGGGACTAGAATCTGGAGACAGGATGTTGATCAAGGGATTATTCTGATTGCCAGATTTGGAGTCGGATGGGGCAATTGGCGTCCACGTTGTTGGGGATTTTGCTTTTCCCTGGATCAACAGTGTAGGTTTATAGGTTGAACCTCAATGGACCTGTCTTTTTCTATCCTTATCTACTAGATTACTAGAACATGGAGGAACGAGTCTTTTCATTATATTTTTCTCTGAGTAGATTTCACAACTAAATATGGCTTACAAATACTGATGAATATCCAGCTGGCTGTCTTTAATAATGAATCTTTTTTGAATGTCACTTTGGGCATGTTCAATAGGATTAAACATTTTATTGTGAATTCGAAACATAGTTTAATTTAGACAGTTTTACATTGTCATGAGATTTAACCCATTAGCAGTATCAATATGGAAGAAACTGTGTCTAATACAAAGTTACTGTTGCTTCTTATGTTCCACCTGATGAACTATATTCTTTTACCCGAGTGTGCATTGTTTGCAGACCACCTGGTAACATGAAGAATGTGAAAAGGCTTGTCAAGTTCAAATAGTTTAGCATTAATAATGTATGTCATCAATGCTGTTTTTCCACATTTATTATTTTAGCTATTAAGTTGATTTACTGGGTCCTAGTTATTTTTCTTTTCACACATTTAATTTACCTGTAGTGATTGTAGCCATAGGTTCTGCTACTGAGTAGTTGAAAAGACATCAAAATGCAATAAGTGAGAGTTTCTTTGTCTAGATTTCAACCCCTTTCATTTGCCCCTAAGCAAATGCACTCAGGTTGCTCTCAAGCCATACTACAGATAAAGGAGATGCTCCAAGGGGAGATTGGCAGCCTTAATTTATTTGATATGTGCAATCACAGTCCATGTTAAATTCAAAGCTGCTTGTCCAATCAAGGATTCAACATAGGAGAGAGGGAGTAACAAGCAGGCTGCACACTATAATAAAGAAATCTGTTGATTGAAAACAGTTTGTAGATTTTGGAAATGATAGGGGATGTAATTGGTAAGAAAGAAATGGATTGGGCTTGATAAATAATAAGAAATAGAGCATATATTGTTCCCACGATAATGCTAACTCAATTTGGTAATGCATTGGGGCAGAATTTTATATACATTTGCTTTTTTCAGCTTTGCAGACTGGTTGTTATATCTAGGGCATTATTATTAAATTGTAATTGCCAGTCTGTGGCCTTTAGAGGCTCAGAATGTCTCTGTGGCTTAATATGGAGAATGGAACAATGGAAATTGCAGGCTTGGCTTCTCTAACTTAGTGCACGGTTTCATTTCATTTTACATTTTGTTAGGTGATAAAGGTGTAGACTATACTATGCGCTTGAAAAGTGGTATTTTGATATTCCTGATGATGTAAGAATATTCAGCTTAATTGTTTAAGAACATATCTGTAGGTGCACTGGTCTTCGTTGCAGGCTCGTCCATGTTTTTAGTATAGGTTGATTCTTAAAAGAAAAAAGAAATACAAAATTCCAGTTCAAAATAATGGAATGTAATAATGAACTGTAACTCTTCAGAAGCTATAAAAAGCTACTTAGTGTGAAAGTGACGCCAGTTATTGTTGTAGTTTCTTAACAGGAGTACGTTGTTATTTAGAGGTATGTTTTACTCTAACCCTGTGTCATATTATTCTGGACACGCTTATTAACCAACCCTAATATGGCAATCCAGCATTCTTAACCTGAGTATCCAGAGCCATTGACAACAATGAAAGCACTTGTTAGTTCCAGACAGAATTGTCAGCATAGTAATGTCACTGTGTTCCTCCGAACATTGTGCCCACCACAATTGGTTACTCTTATATTCTGGATTCAGGTGAGTCGCCGTGTAAAAGCTCATAACTGTGTATGCCAGAACCTCAATGACCTGAGGGGCGCCCTTCAAGAAGAGTGGGATACCATACCTCAGCAGTCAATAACTTGATTTGTGAACAGCATGAGACGTCGTTGTCGGCTGTTATTGATGCTCAAGGCCACATAAAAAGTTATTGAGACATTGACATTTTTTGGTGTATACTCTCCACTGTTGTTGGCTTTTGAATTGTTTGAGATGAGAAAATCAACTTTGTATGCTACAACTTAAATGGCCAACTTTCAGGATAAAAGATCACGGTAACATGAAACTTTTTCCAGAAATTTCACCCAAAAGTAAAATAATCTGTAACTTCTTGTGAGTAGTGTAAATGCCTTACAGCAGATGTGTTAGCTACATGAGACTGATAGGGGACATTCACTCGGCATA
This sequence comes from Phyllomedusa bahiana, assembly GCA_025379985.1. NCBI lineage: Eukaryota > Metazoa > Chordata > Amphibia > Anura > Hylidae > Phyllomedusa > Phyllomedusa bahiana. The sequence goes on from JAODAL010000156.1 coordinate 87,816, forward strand.
TTATTTTCACCGTATACTGTACGCGTCGTAAAAAAAAACGTTTGTTGCGTTGTTGCAAGCTTAGACGTGAGTAATTTCAATGCGAAAACTATGCGTAGTGCCCGAGGAAGATTTGTCTCCTATACTTATTTCACAGCTATGAAAAATACAAGAATATAAAATCAGAGTCATGTGAAAGACGCTACATGTTTTACATAGCAGTCTATGACAAGTGTTTAGAACATTGTTTTGGGCTCATTTAACACGTATTTTAGCACAAAATACACATTAAAATATGTGCCAAAATACGTTGTGTGAATATACCCTTAGGTGTAAACGGTTTGCCCAGCCTTCTGTCATGCCTGGTGAATGCAAACAAAAAGACATCTTCTAAGGTTATTTGCAGGAGACAGAATACATTTTGGTACACAAATGGATACAGAGATAAATGCATGCTTGTATACCAAAAAAAAAATGGCCCAAATTTGTCCTTTAAAACAGTCATATTAATGACAGGAGCAATAATGAGTTCCATAAATAAAACAATTTAATTGAAATGTGTTTTTCATACATACACATATGGACAAAATTGTTGATATCCTTCTGTTAAAAAAAAAAATAAAAATACACCTCGGTGATAAAATCTAATGAAATTCTTACGTACATTCATTTACTTTTGAGTTGTTGTTCAACTAAAAAATGTAGAAAAGAAAACAAACAAATAACTAATGATGGTACCTTGAAAAAATATTTGGTTGCACAACCTTTTTAGGTAATCACTGCAAAAAAGTTTCTATAACTCTCATGGACACTTCTGCACCTGTCCATAGGTATGTTGGCCCGCAAACCACTCCAGCTGTCTCAGGATTGAAGGGAGTCTTCTCCAGACTGCATGTTTAGCCCCTTTCATAGATGTTCAATAGGATTTTAATCAGAGCTCAAAGAAGCCACTTCAAAATAGTCCAATGCTTTGCTCCCAGCCATTATTGGATGTTTTTGGTAGTGTGTTTTGGGTAATTTTCCTATTGGAGGATCCATGACCTGCAACGAAGACCAAGCCTTCTGACACTGAGCAGCATATGTTGCTTTAGATGTCAAGACACCTTGTACCAGATGCAGCAAGGCAGCCCTAAAAACAAAAATCTCTTCCATATTTCACAGTAGTTACAATGAGGCACATTTATCAAGACAATTGGGCCAGCATTCTGGCACAATAAGCCCTAAAAATAATGACGGGAATGTATGTGTTGTAGACTATTTCTAGACACTTTTGTGCCTCGTCCGAGTAAATGACGTATCTTTGTGAAAAGTGGGTAGTTAATGGCATAAAGTAAGCGAACTTAAAGGTGTAAAGTTAGACTAGACAGTTATAACCTGCACCAGATTTGTAAAAACTATAATTAATCTAGCACATTGTAAAATTGTCTAGTCTAACTTTACTCTAAGAGGTAGACAATATTGATAAGTTTACCACAGTTTTTTTCCTATACTTCATTTTTGCGTCTGTGAACATAGAGCTGATGTGAGTTGCCAAAAAGCTCCAGTTTTGTCTCATTTGTCCAAAGGACATTCTCCCAGAAGCTTTGTGGCTTGTCAATATGCATTTTGGCAAAATTCCAGTCTCACTTTTTTATGTACTTGCTTTCAACAGTGGTTTCCCACCTTTGTTGTCTTCCATTAGAAGGGATGTTCCCACAAAGTAAAATTCACTGCACAGGTCTGCTCTCAGATAGCTGCGAGCCAACGGTGTATGAGAATGAGGAGAGCAGCGCTTGAGACTGTCTTTCTAGCTCACTTCTATGGGAGTATTCGTTAGCTCCCAAAGAAGTGAATGGGGAGGACACCACAAGCGCCACCTTCCTGATTCTCAAGCATGGTTAGCTTGTAACTAGCTGAGAGCCAACCTATGCAGTGGACTTTGCTTCATGGAAACACCCTTTTAAGTCCTCTTTGGCAAAGACCGCGACAGATGGCGAGATATCACACTGATGTACCTTGACCCTGGAGTTCACCTCCAGTCTCTATGGGAGTTGTTCTTGGTTTTCTGGTTCTATAAAAAGGAGTGTCGGGGGGGGCTTATCTGAGGTTTGTAATCTTTAGATAATTTGATATCGGGGCTGTAATTTTTCCAGCGTTTACATATAAAGGTGGTTTGCATATACTAGAGGGTTCCTGGCCTAGTGTATGTATATAGGTTGGTTTTGGTCTAGGGGCTGGGGTCTTTATAAAACGTAGAAATCACTACACTATTAATGCGCACAATAAAATTGCCGCTTGGGCGCCAAAAATCATACATGTCGCCCTTGTGTCTAAATCTTAATTTAGTGGTTCAGGTGAGGTGTCTGCATTTGATTGAGGGTCAGATGTGTGTGGCATCAATCAATATTATTGAAGGGGGTCATATGTACTATTTGTGATCTAAATATCATCAGTTAGGAATATGTCCTGTTTAAATTACAGTGCAAAAAAAATGTTGCGTGCCTTTCCTTTCCCCATTAATAGAATCCATGAAACAGTGATGAATCTATCTCACAGCAGAAACAGTGGAATCAGGACCACATTAAAGCGATTCTTTGTTTTGGAGAACCCCTGCTTGTTAGAAGGTTGATAAGTTGATCACATAGTGTCCCTAAGCATTACACAGTACCCATTCAAATCATAGGCCCATTTGCGAAAGCTCAGGTACTCCAGAGCAATACACTTTCTAAATCGCTCTTCGTTCCAGCCTAGAGATGAGGGCCCTTCCCTATGAAATTTAGAAAGGGTTTAAGAGAGTGCATATTCTAAACCAGAGAACCCCTCTAACTTGTAATAGGGTTCTCATGTGATGTCCATCACTTTCACAGAAAGCATTTCACTGCGTTCTGTGATTTTCTCATCAAAGCTAAAGGAAATACCTAGAGTGACTCCAAACCTCCAAAGGAGCCTCTGACAGCTGTGTAAGGACAGCCTTATATTGTTTACATTCAGAACTGATTGTTACCAGTATTTTGGAGGAAGAGAAGCATTGGCCCAGAGATGTTTCCATCTAGAGAATGTTGACCCATTTTCACCAAAAAAGGCACCTTATAGGCATGAGAGTATCAGAACTGAACTATGGAGCCACAAGAGGTGGTTGCTTGCTGTGATGAATCACATTTTGTTATAAATCATATGGCCAGTCAGGTGCACATGCATTGCTTACTTAGAAAACAGATGGCTCCAGAAGAGTTCAAGCAAGAAGTGGCACTGTGATGCTCTAGGCCCGTGTTTCTCAACTGCATTCCGTACCCACCAACAGGTCAAGTTTTCAGGATTTCTTCAGTATTGCACAGTTGATATAACTATTGTCAGTGCATTCTGCACAAGTTATAAAATTATTGTAAGTGGATTCTGTGGGAGATCCTGAAAACATGACCTGTTGGGTCTTGCGGACTGGAGTTGAGAAACACTGCGCTAGGCAGTGTTCTGCAGAAAAAAAAAACTTTTGGCATTTGAGGATTTTACTTTGATCTGTATTACTTACCTAAACTTTGTTGCTGACTGAGTACACCCAATCGTGGCAACAGTATTTCCAAATACCAGTGGCCTGTTTCAGTAAGGAAATTTGCCTTGCCACACCACAAAAATTGTTTAGTAATAGATCGTGAAGCATGAGAATAAGTTTAAGATGTTAACTTAGCCTTCAAGTTCCACAAATCTCCTTTCCATCGCGCATGTGTGGGATTTGAAGTAGAAGGTAGTCTAGTCCATGAAGGCCCTGCCTTGTAATTTACAAGAGTTAAAGGGGTTCTACCACAACCTCGTTTCTCCTTCATACCTGTCCCCTTGCTCTGCTCCAGTCCTGAAAATGGGTGGGAGTGGTGTAATTCTTAAAAAAAAAAACACACCGGCAAACCGTGCCTCTTTGTGACGCCATCGCACTGCTTCCTGTGCGCATTCCCGAGGCTGAATACCTGGTATTCAATCGGCTTCGACCACCTGAGGATCCGTGTAGCCTAGCTGAACATAAATGGTAAGTGATTGGTTAGACCGCAGAGGATAACTTCTCTCTGCGGGGAGGACATCACAGGGAGCTACATTATGGAAGAATATGATGGGAGGGAGTACCCATGTGCGGCACTGCGCGTTCCCGAGCCCGGCCATCACAGAGTGAAAACTCACTTGAGCATGTACGCACGGCCAGGCAAGAAGATAGAGTGCCGGTTGGAACCCCTGAGAATGAACAGTACACAAATGAAACAGAAAGGAGACAGGAGCTCTAATATGGTACATATTTTTAATTACTTATAATTACAAACTTGCTTAAATTTGCATTTTGGAGGCTCCAACATCAATTTAATGTCATGCCAAAACTCCTTTAAATGTTGTGTTGCTAATGTCTTGGGGCTAGACACCACAGGGCATCATTCATGTGGAGTCTGTGTTTTGATGGGCTGCAGCTATTTTGGTGGCACAAGGTGAGATCTTTACACTTTGGACAGTTGGGTTTAATATTATAACTGATCCGACTTTTATTTACGTCCCTTTTATAAGGTAAAAATGTCACAAGGAAACAATAAACATAGGTTCGAAGCAAAGGGCGCCTTTAGTACAAGTTTTCTTCTTGTCCAGAAATATTACAGTATTTACTTTCATATGATCTGTAGTGCTTATAGTAAACACAGGGTTTTCAAGTCCCAGAAGGAATCTCTTTTGACAGATATGCAATGTCATTTTTATCTTCAGGCTGTGACAGTTTGTTACCCTGCATAAACTTAAACATCCTTGTCATTTTGCATCTTATTTAAGCCCTCTATGCTTGTACTGTAATAAATAGATGGGCATGTGCACAACACAGTGTAGCGGGAGGCAAGATTTGTGTTCTGAGATCAGCATTTGTTTATAAGTAATTTTTTGGGGGAAATGCGGCTAGACAGCAAAAAAGCATCTCTTAATGTTTTTTTTCTGTCTTTTTTGTCAGTGGGCTGTTTAAGCTTTCAGTTAACCTCTTGACACCTTATAAACGTATATGTGTGCATTTAAGTCTAATGGTACACTTTTGGCTGATCTGAGTATTAATGCAGCTACATGCAACGCTTTAACTGCAAAATGTTATGTGATATGTTAATATACTTCAAGGTTAGACTGTAAAATATTGTATGGAGTACGTGTGACAGATTGATCCAAAATAATTATATTTGCTTTATGCTTCACTTCCAAATGCAGCCTCCACTTTTTTTCCCAAATGCCTTTGCCAAAATGATAGGGCATTTTATGTCTATAAAATGCCAGAATAATATGTAACTACATAGATATATAAATATAGACATATATATATACACACACACAAAATGTGTGTGTGCATGTATGTGTATATACAAACCAATAATATACAAATCCAATCTTCATCAGAAAAAATAATAAACAACAGTATATAATACACCGTGTAAAAATAATGGCAATTGTACTGCAAAACTGCGTGTACACTAGATTACCACTTCTAATTGTACATATATAAACCCACTGGGGATTGCTCAATCTGCAATAATACTAAACTTTACACATTTTAATATAAATAACCAACCTTAAGCGGACCCAAGATAAATAGATAAACATACCGTATATACTCGAGTGTAAGCAGAGTTTTTCAGCACAAAAAATGTGCTGAAAAATCCCACCTCGGCTTATACTTGAGTCACTGTCGGCTATCGGGCGCTGCAATGGCCCGGGCGCCGGGAGGGACACTTCAGTTATACGTGACTCCTCAGGGAGCGCATATAACTGAAGGACGAGTACAGCCGACAGCGTCCGGGCACTACCGTGGCCCGTCGTTGTCGGCAATCTCTTCCCCTGTATGCGACTCCTCTGGGAGCGCATACAGGTGAAGATACCACTGCGGAGGAGAGAGCAAGCGCTCCCTGCTCCGCAGTGGACTCCGGGCGGCCGCATACTCGCGGCTGTCTGGAGTTTCCGGCACAGGCAGCATGTGTCATCATACTGCCTGCGCGGTAGAGGATCGCCCGGAAGGCCGGACAGCGAAGGAGTCAGGTAAGTGTTTGTATTTGTTTTTTTTTATTAAACCCTGCCTATACCCTGCCTTAGAGGAGACACGAACCGCCTAACCTGCCGGGTTAGTAAAGGAGTTTCATTAAACCTGCCTATACCCTGCCTATAGAGACATAAACCTGCCTATACCCTGCCTATAGAGACATATACCTGCCTATACCCTGCCTATAAGGGCATATACCTGCCTATACCTGCCCATACCCTGCCTATAGAGACATATACCCGCCTATACCCTGCCTATAGAGACATATACCTGCCTATAGAGACATATACCTGCCTATATCCTGCCTATACCCTGCCTATAGAGACATATACCTGCCTATATCCTGCCTATAGAGACATATACCTGCCTATATCCTGCCTATAGAGACATATACCTGCCTATATCCTGCCTATAGAGACATATACCTGCCTATAGAGACATATACCTGCCTATATACTTCCTATAGAGACATATACCTGCCTATATCCTGCCTATAGAGACATATACCTGCCTATTCCCTGCCTATAGAGACATATACCTGCCTATACCCTGCCTATAAGGACATATACCTGCCTATACCCTGCCTATAGAGACATATACCTGCCTATAACCTGCCTATAGAGACATATACCTGCCTATTACCAGCCATTGAGTGACATATACCTGCCTATAACCTGCCTATGAGGGAGATATACCTGCCTATACAGGACATATACCTGCCTATACAGGACATATACCTGCCTATGGGGGACATATACCTGCCTATAACCTATGTAGGAACTATACCTAGCTATAACTGCCTATGGGGACATTAAACTGCCTTTACCTGCCTATGTAATTTTATTGGTATCCATTTTTATTTTTTAAATTTACCAGTAGCCGTTGTATTTCCCACCCTAGGCTTATACTCGAGTCAATAAGTTTTCCCGTTTTTTGTGGCAAAAGTAGGTGCCTCGGCTTATATTCGGGTCGGCTTATACTCGAGTATATACGGTATATGTTATAAATACCTGACCTTATGCGAAATAGATAGCAGATGGCAAATGACAATATGAATGGAGGGCACAAAATGTGAACACGCGCCTCAACGCGTGTTTTGCCCTGCACTTCGTCCGGACGATAGGCGATCTTGCCATCTATTTTGAGAAGTGCAACAGTCCCTCTTGCAGCAAATCAACCCCACAACATGATGCTGCCACCCCCGTGTTTAACAGTTGGGATGGTGTTCTTAGGCTTCCAAGCTTCTCCCTTTTTCCTTCAAACGTAACAATGGTCATTACGGCCAAACAGTCCAATTTTAGTTTAGTCAGACCACAGGACACAGGATCTCTCCAAAAATGTAGGTCTTTGTTCCTGTGTGCATGTGCAAACATTAATCTGGGTTTTATATGTTTCTTTTGGAGGAATGGCTTCTTCCTGGCAGTGTGGCATTTTATCCCATGTTGATACAGTACTCATTTCATTGTGGATAATGACACAATGTTACCAACTTCCACCAGCATCTTCACAAGTTCTTTTTGCTTTTGTTCGTGGGTTAATATGCACATGTTGGACCAAAGCACATTCATTTCTAAGACACAGAACCTATCTCCTTCCTGAGCATTGTGATGACTGGACATTCCCATCTTGTTTGTACTTGCTTATAACTGTTTGTGCAGATGAATGAGGCACCTTCAGGTATCTGGAAATTGTACCTAATGATGATCCAGACGTGAAAGTCCACAATTCTCTTCCTAATATCTTGGCTGATTTCTTTACACTTTCTCATGATGTTACACACAGAAGCAGTGTGTTTCTGGTGTGAATAAAAATATATCCTCAGGTATGTCACTAATTAACACAGATGTTGCCAATAACCAGAATCTTCAAAAGACATGACATCATCATATGGGCTGTCCCAAATTGTTTGAAGACATAATAATCCTAGTGTATGTAAATGTTTGACTTTGCAGAAAGTAATACAAATGCCTTAAAAAATTCTCTCTCATTATTCTGGCATTTGCCCAATAAAAATAATTTTGGTAATCCTAATTGATCTAAAACGGGTAAAGTTTATTCTGATTTTCAAGTGAGAAAAACATGGATATGTGTTTGTGTGTATGTGTATATGCAAATACATATATATATATATATATATATATATATATATATTATATATATATGTGATAGATATATAATATATTAGATATATAGATATAATATGATGTAGTATGATATATATATATAATTTATGTATATATAATATATGGTATTTATATATATATATACAGTATGTGTGTGTATATATATATATATATATATATATATGTGTATATATATATATACACACAAAAAAAACACATATGTTTATATAAATATATGTATACATACATACATACACATAAAGTTGAAACCAGAAGTTTACATGTACTATATAAAAAGACACACATGCATGTTTTTCTCACAATCTCAATTAGGATTACCAAAAGCGTGTGTATGTATATATATATATATATATAATATAATTATATATATATATATATATATATAAATTACTGCTCAAAAGAATATGGGGAACACTAAAATACCACTTCCTAGATCTCAATGAATGAATGAAATATTTCAGTTGCAATTCTTTATTCGTTACGGCATGGAATGCTTTGAGTATAATAAAACATAAAATGATTTATGAGAATCAAAACTGGAGAACATCCCGCTGTCTGCCCGCTCCCCAGACTTGAATCCAATCGAGCACATCTGGGACATCATGTCTCGTTCCATCCAACAACGCCACATTGCACCACAGACTGTCCAGAAGCTGACTGATGCTTTAATCCAGGTCTGGGAGGAGATCCCTCAGGAGAACATCCGCCGCCTCATCAAGAAAATGCACACACACTACTGAGCCTCATTTCCTTGTCTTGAGGCATTTCCACTAAAGGTGGATCAGCCTGAAATTTTTTGGTTTTGAGCATCATTGTAAATCCAGACCTCAATGGGATATTGATTTTTGATTTTCAGTTATTTTCATGTTATCCTCAACACGTTCCACTATGTAATGAATACAGAATTGCAACTGGAATATTTCCCCCCTGTTGAATCTATTGGGCCAACGAAGAAATTGGCAGTTTTAAAACAAAAGGGGGTATATTAATTTAATAATAAAGTGGGGGGTGAGTTTAATTTTATATATATATATATATATAATGTGTGTGTTGTTGTTGTTTTTATATATATTTTTTTATATATATATATATATATTTTTGGTTTTTTTTTATATATATATATATATATACACAGGTCCACTGCGAGAGCCAAGGAAGAGGAGAGCGATACACGGGCACACATGTGTATGTTTATTTTAATATATATATATATATATATATATATATATAACACATACATGCAGTTTGTGTATCACTCTCAGAAAGAGGGACATAAACTGGACTTTGTCTTCATCCGCCTCTGCCCCTTATCTAACTTCTCAAACTCTCCTCTCCTGACCACAACTTGCTTGTTTTCACCCCACTCTCCACCCCCCTGTTCCTCTTGTCTCGAATCTAGTGCAGCCCTGCAGGAACCTCCAGGACCTTAACCCTCACACTTTCTCTGACTCTCTTGAACCTCTCTCCACCATATCCTTGTTTGTTGACCCAGATGCAACCACCACTTTAAACAACAATACAATCACCTCCACTCTTGATTTTGTTGCCCCCCTCACACACAACAGAGCCTACAAAGTCAACAGACAACTCTCGCACACAGATTCAACTAAAAAGCTGAGGCGAGCTTCCAGAATTGCTGAACGCTGCTGGAGGAAAGCCCGCTCCAAAGACTACCTCGCCTCATACAAACAATCACTCTCATTCAAATCTTCTTCTCACCTCTGCCAAACAGAATTACTATACCACTGTCATAAACTCTCTCTCACAACCCTAGACAACTGTTTAACACCTTCAACTCACTCCTCGCTCCCCCTCCCCCATATTGCCTCTCAGCAGATGCTTTCTCCACACCCTCCCCCAACCAGATCAACCTCCTCAGAGAAAGCTTCACCCCCACAGACCCCACCACCCCGCGCCTCTACCTGCACAGTCCCCACCGACCCCCATCTGTACCTTCAATATGCTTTTCAACCTACTTCTTCACTGTTACTCATGACAAGCTTTCCTTTCTACACTCTCAATTCAATACAACTTAGTGCTATTATCATCCCAGCTCTCACCCATCTTTTCAACCTATCGTTAACCTCTGGCATCTTTCCTTCCGCCTTTAAACAAGCTACTATGACACCAATCCTTTAGAAACCATCTCTTGACCGTTCCTCTCTATCCAAAAACAAAAATGGTGCAGAATGGTGAAAATGTTTTTCATTTTCAAGCTTTCCACATAAATTTTATTTTGTGGTAAAACCCCTTTATCTTTAGAATGCACAAGTCCAACTGTTAAATGTTTCAGTACTTTTTTCACAACTTCCTGATCGCCAACAAGGAGCACAATGCCAAAATTGACAACAGGTGTTTGAGCCCTGGATCACTCAATAAATTTAGAGGATCAATTCCTATTTGGATTTAAACAGTCCTCCTCATCATGCAGCTCACATTTTGACATCATGAAACCAAGACAACACCTTACAATTGATCAACAGTGTGAGGCTTCAAGCAGGATGCTCTCAGGCAGTAGTGGCCACTGAGCTTAGATTAACAAAAACATGTAGGTAATCAGCAGCACTGGGAAACGATTGAAGGCTCGAGTGCTCGCCCAATAGACCAGAAACAAGGTCAGTATTAGTCCAAAAATAATGCAAAAATAGACAGTACTTCAAAGAAAAAGTAGTGGTTTATTCAACCGAACGTCTGAGTTGGGTTGAATAAACCACCACTTTTTTTTGTAGTGCTGTCTATTTTTTCATAATTTTTTTACTGATCTTAGAGTGTCACAGAGAGTTAACATCGGTTTGCAACAGAGATAGGGTAAGTTCACACGGCTTAATTCAGGGGCGTACTGTACGTCCTGCAATTACGCGGGGTGTACGCTGGCCCCATATACATGCATTTATCTCCCCGCGCGTACAATACGATTGGGGGTGCATTTCGCTCGTATCAGAGCGCAGTACGAAGCGAAATAGGTTGCAAAATGCGCCCCAAAATAAGCTGTCTGAACATACCCATACAGAGCGACTGGAAGGCAAAGGTAAAGAACTTAGTATTAGTACTGCTGCTATTAAGTAATAATCCCATTCCCCTTTTCTCCATCGCTGCCTCTTCCACTGTTCTCCCCCAGTCTTCTGCTGTTTTATTGGTCTCTGCAATCGGCTCGTTCTCTCTGAAGCCAATTATTGGCTGAAGCGGTCACGTGCCTTTTCCTTACGTCACCATTTGGGGCCTTCACTTTCGAATGGTGATGTCAGAAAAGACTTGTGACCGCTGCAGCGGAGACCACCTGTCTGTTGGGACCTGGAAGACAGAAGATCAGGCAAGAGCAACAGCAGCGCTTGCAATGGAGGTTAATGCAGAGGCAAGTATCACTTAATGATCTAAAAGCTGCAGCACCAATTTAGAATAACATTTTAAACTAGGCACCCCCTTTAAAAAGAGACCTGACATAAAACTGCTCTTGTGTTTGGCTACCAGCTTTACAGCACGGGGTGCTATCACACATGTGGTGGTGTTTGAAAAATCTCTTGTTAAAGGTTTATGCATTTAATGAAGGCGTTTAATAACTGTGTGTGATATGCAATCCAATTTATCTTTTATTTTTGTATAGACCTCTTTGCATCTTTGGAAGACAGCTTTGTGGGTCATATCTCCTATACAGTCTTGTCATTGTGATGCTACACATACGGTTATTTACACACTTACTGTAACACAGCAAAGTGTCCAGTGTCATCATTCTTCTGGCATGTTGCAGACAAATTCCACTCACTTCCCTCCTTCCAGCTTTTGTTAAACACCACCAGCTAGCTGACAGTAAAATTATAAATACAGGTGTTGTCACACTACACTATAATCGGGTTTTTTAAATTTAAATTTTCTTTTGGAAAGCCCCTTTTTTCCCCCCCCATGTGGAAAGGGGAATAGAATTAGTTTTATTGACAGTCAAAAGACTTTTGAAAGCTGTCTAAATCATTACTTGTATTTAGAATCGAGGAAAGGAGATGAAGAAAAAAAAAGAAACTGAAGCTGTCCATGCGAAAGAAGAGTTTTATGATCACATATTTACTCATTACGTTGGCTGGTAAATAAAACGTAGCCAATGTGTTTGACAAGTGATTGGCGGAATAGAGTAGGTTTTCGCTGCTGCAGAACAATAGAGAATGTAAATATATATTTTGCCTTTGTTTAGTAGTTCTATACCTAATACAAGCCTGCTGGTAAATTCAGCTTCACAGATTAGGTTTAGCCTTTTTCCTTTTCTCTGTAAGGTGCTAAACTTTTCTTTCCCCCCTCTTTTTTTTCTTTTCTTTTTATTTTCTGCCAAGGTATATATTTTATTAATTTTTGTAGCAGTTTGCTTGATTTGTATTGTTTGTGTATGAATCTATGCTGTCTGTTTGGAAAAGGCTGTCCCCTTTTTATTCCTGTTTCACTCCCCTCCTTTATTATTTATTATTATTATATTTTTTTTTCTTGGTCTCTCAAAGCATTTAGTGTCGTGTCTGCCAGATTTTAGTGATGAGCAGTGAATTGCTTTTAAAGTGGGCATTATGCCAGTTCAGCAGTACAATGGAAAACCAATCTTCCACCATTCTACTTTTGATGCTGTTATTGTAGCGTTTTAGATAACTGCTGCCACAAAAAAAAGATGTGCTCAATTGCTACCAGTTAGTCAAGTTAAATCTAGGGTAGCATTAAAATTACTCTGAAAACTGTTTGTCAGAGGTCATGTGCTATCTCAAGCTGCCACACATAGGATAAATGTTTTTGTTCCAGAGACGCTTTGCTTTAATATATATCTCCCCCTAATTGTCTGCTCATATCTTCTGGGGCTTTCCAGTATCCTAATTGTCTGCTCATATCTTCTGGGGCTTTACAGTATCCAGCACTGATAATCAAGTATCACACAAGCTTACTCTCCTGTGTTTTTCTAAAATATATTTGTAACAAATTAATTAGTCTTTATCATGTGTCCTTGTAATGCAACCTTTAGTTACAGCAGTTATATATTACTATAGTAATTGAAAGGAACTTTAAATAATACCTGTTAATTACCTGAAGATAATCCTGGAAAACATGGCCTGTACAGCGCTTAGATCCAGCTCAGAATGTCCTTGTAATACAAGGAAGGCCATTTATCTATATGGCAGCCATGAAACTTTACTGCTGCAGTAGAAGTGGCTGACTGGCTGTAGTTTCACCTGGCAAAGCTGTTAGCCAGCGGAGACAGAAATGGGGCGCCGGAAGAATAGCTGGTTGCTCTGGGATTTACAGTTTTAAAGGGGTTTTGCTGATGGACATCAGAGACCGATGCTTTTTCTGAGACAGTGTCTACATCGACACCCTTTTTCCATTAGCTCTATAAGGATATATGGTCCCCAAACTGGTACACACCTCAGTTAGCCAGATTCAGACACTGGAAAACTTGAGCCATTCATGTATTTCTGCATGTAATATAACATAACCCCTGCAACAGGCGCTGCATGTGTAGCTGGTGGGGACTTCAGTAGTTTGCCTGGGAAAACAAAGTGGGGAGGATTGAGACAACCAGCTGATCCCAGATGCAGTTTCATTCTGAAAAAGATTTTTTGCATGAGAAAATGATATAGTGATATAAGATTGTTTCTGCTAACTTTCAGCTATAAATTTATATTTTTATAACGCCGACATTTTCACCAGGGTTGTGCAGAGATTGTCATCTCTAACAGTGGTTCCTATCTTCATTGGCCTCAAAATCTAAATTTCAAAGCAACTATGTTTTTTTCATTTGGAATTCTAGATTTTAAGCGCAAGCCAGGGTTCCGTAACATGCAGACTCTATGCAGGTTTTATCCTTGGGTGGACCTGTACCCAGGACACTTCTCTTGCTCCAGTGCTGCAAGCTAACTGTGCCGTGCCACAGTGTTACCCTCTTGGTGCTGAATCTTTTCCCTTCCTCAATATGTCTTACTTGAGCCTCAAAAAGGGAGGGGGGGGGGGGAAGGGTCCATGTGTCGGTCTGTGTCATTTTTATTGTATTGTCTTAAGCGAGATACATATTTGGTCATTTATTATATTTGATCACTAGGTCAAACTCAGTCATTTTGTCCGCTACCTAAAATATAAACTTGCATCCTAACATGTGCTTTAGTACAAAAAAAAAATAATCCTAAACCTCTCAACCTTACTCTGCTTTTACTTTTGTACCTTGAGCCTGTTGACATGGTGGTTTTTTGACATTCGTTTTGGCACTTAAAGGGGTTGTCTCACTACAGGGATTGCTTTTTATGTTAAAAATCTTGCAAAAACAAGTCATTTTTGCAATATATGTCCATTAACAGTGTCCTACCTATTCTGAGATATCCCCTCTTGTGTGGGCTGCATCAGCTCCTCAGGTCGCTATAGCTACAGACCTGTTCAATCTCTCGTGATAGGCCGCCAGCACTGGTTGCTATAGCTACAGACCTGGCTTTTACTGCAGCCTAGTAGAAGCCAGCAAACACGCTCCTGAATTCAAAATGAAACCAAGAAAACAGGCCGAATTAATGTAGTGAGACAACCCTTTTATTATTAACGTACTGT